>CM073468.1:40815000-41357500 GCA_037074535.1 Gleditsia sinensis
AGAAAAAGATAAGAAATTCATGGATAAATGCTACATTGCAGCGATTCCAGACCTTTCAGCACTGTTTTGAGCATATCTCCCTCTTATGAACTCCAATCAAAGTGATTCAAGTGTCTGTGAAAAGATAACACAATCATCTACAACTTGTATGTTGAAAACTTGGTCAAATTCGGGATATTTCATGGCGTTATAGAGCTTGCAAATAAGCATCATAGTGCAGCAAGATGAAGTCTGATCTTTGGTCACTAAATTTATCATATCTCCTTCAATTTAGATTGGATTAAGGTGATTCCAGCAGCTGTAAAAAGAAGAGACAGAGCTACAACTTTCGTGTTCGGAACTTTTGCAAATTCTGGCGTTTTCTGAGCGCCGCGGAGCTCACAAGTGAGCACCGCGGTACTCTACATGCGCGCTGTGGCGCCCCATCCATGTCTCTCCGCGGCGCCTGTTGTCACACGAAAATGATGATTTTTGCAATTTTAGGTCTTTTTCACTCCAATTGAAGCTCGATGGACTGGGATTTGACCTAAATACAATCTTACTTCGATTAGGAGGAGTTAATCTATAAAAAGGGAGCAAAACAAGCAGAGAATGGATATGATTCTTCATCCAAGTTCGTCAATTCTTCTTTAGATTTTCTTATGGCCCTGCGTGGCTAGTTCTTTTTAGTTGGTTGAGGTAGATTGAAACCTCAAGGGATATTCATGCATTGTGAGATTTGGAATTGTTTTCAATAGTTCAATCTTAACTAGGTATTGTTTATTCATCTGCTTTTCTTTTCTAAATGATTTTTCATGTGATTGCTAGGAGGCCTACTAGTATATTGTTTGTCTAAATCTACTGCTGAATTAGGATTTTAACAAAGTTTTTATTACTTGATTCATGAAGCAAATAGGATTAAGGATTTTGGATTATAAATCATTAACCCTATGATGAATGATCAACTAAATTAAATATAATCGATTTGCTTATATTTATTTATCTCTATCAGTTTCTCTCATTCTTAATGCAGTTGATAAGTTAGACTTTGCCGATATGTTAAAGGATTTTTTATAAATTAAAGTTTAATTGGTACGATTGTTATAAATTCGCTAGGCTTAAGGAGGATTTGGGATAGAGTCCCAATGATAGATATTTGGTTTAAGATTGATAATTTTGTCAATGATCGATGCAATCCCTTGATGGTGAATATCGACTGAAACCAACGCTTTTCTCATTAATTATTCTTTTCACTATTTTCATTATTGTTTAATTTACTTTATTCACAATTATCAAACCCCCCTTTCTTAATCACATAAGGTAATTTCAGTCTCTATGGGATTGACCCTTACTCCCACTACTACAGGTTAGTTTTGAGGTAAGGTATTAATTTGGGTGTACCTGCGACAGCACGCACCAAATTTTGGCGCCGTTGCCAGGGACTGTGTGTATTTACCTTTTGTGATTTTTTTTCCTTTTCTTTTTGTTCACAACTTTGAATATGGCAGCCAATTTTCAACAATTTGGCACTAGGCTAGGGTCTCCATTAAGACATGCTGGTGAGGTATGTAGTTCTTCCCTTGAACAGTAACTTGCAAATTTAACCTCTCTTGTTCGTCAACGTGTAGAAAATATGCAAAGAGAAAATTTCTATGAAAATCATTCTATCATGGAGCATCGGTCTATTGGGTACCCAACTTTCTATGATGAGCCATTTGAGCAAGTAAATATGGATAATGGTTTCCATGAACCACAACAAGTGAGGTAAGATTCCTATTCAAACATGTACAATCCTGGATGGAAGGATCATCTTAACTTCAGGTATGAGAATGCACAAAATTGTCTTGCAGAACAAAATTTTGCAAATTCTCACCATACCCAACAGGCCTATTATCCTAGACAGAATACATCTCAGAATTTCCAGGTAAGTACTCCTTTAGAAGATATTGTTAAATCTCTTACACAAAATACTCATCAATTTCAACAAGAGGTAAGGGCTAGCATTCAAAACATAACAAATCAAATTGGGCAATTAGCAACAACAGTCAGCAGGCTAGAGGCTTAGAATTCAAAAATTAAAAGTCTAGCCTCAGCATCGTTAATGCAAAAGGAAGAAAATTTTGCATTGAATGAAAAAGATGACTTGGAAATTGACACTAGTAAGCCTACTAAGAAAGAGGTTATGGAATGTACCCTAAACGCCAAATTTGAAGAGAATATTTCAGCAGGAGAGGCAGCACCAGAAGTGCAGCAAACAGGTAAGGATCTTTCTATGTTGTTACCAATTTCTAATAAGATGCTTATACCTTCTATTGTGCAGTATTCTGACCTAGGCTTAAAGGCCCTCCCTAGCCATTTAAAGGGCATATATAGTGGAGAACCACCCACATTTATAACCTCAAATAAATATGCCCTACTCAAAGATAGAGGAAAGTTACCGTATGCTTTGGTAGAATCTCAAAAGGATGAAATTAAATTGGATGCCAAAAGCTACTCAAGACTTTGATTATTTCCAAGTAAGTTGAATTCTCGTTTAATTAAATCTTTGACTAATGCTAACTTCCCTCTTCATAATGCAGCTAAACCTCAGAATTCTGCACATTCAAAGGCAAGCCAATTCAAAGTTGATATCAAGGATCCTCCTTGAATGACATAAGGAGCCTTGAGTCGAGCCAACGAAATTAAACAAAGGCGCTTATTGGGAGACAACCCAACATAAAAAGAAAAAGAAAAGTGGGAATCAGAAATATTTATGGTCCAGTAATGCAACATGCACATTCCACTCCAAACAAATTCAAGGAAGTTCACTTAACTCATATGTTTTTCTATATCTTTCCATAATTCTTATCTTTCTTTCACATTGAGGACAATGTAAAGTTTAAGTGTGGGGGTGGAAGTTTATTTGTCTGAATTATTGTGACCCTATTATGAGTATTAATTTTTTGATTTTCACTATTAATGCATTTTTATTGCATTTAGCAAGTTGAGTGATTGTGTGAGTGTTTCAATTTATGTTTTGGGATGTTAGGCACAACCAACAACCAATGATATGACTATCAAAAAAAAAATTTTTTTTAGCTCTTGAAAAATGTAGAAAATTCATGGTTATATGCAATTTTATCCCTTTTGCAATTTATTACTTTTGACTTTAAAATCCTAAAATGTTTTTGCACAATAAATTCGGGCATTCAATTTATCTTTTACTTAGAGAAGGTTTATATAATTCAAATATATTTCATGATCTCCCAAGATTCTAGAACTTATTTGAATGCTGCTTGAGGTGAAATCCTAGGTTAATACTATTATTTAGGAGATGATTTAGGCATTATTGGATAGATTGAGCCTTTCCAGCCTAACCTAAACAATGAAATATCCTTAGTTCCTCTATTTTGAGCTTAATGAACTTTTCCTTCTAAAAATCACAAATGAGCCAAAAGCCAAATTTTGTATGGATATCCTTATTTTTCTTTACCCTATTCTCTCACTCTATGATTTTTTTGATGAATGCTTGTTTTGTAGAGTTTAAATTGATAAAAGGGTGGAAGGGTGGAGCAAGGAAAAGAAAAGAATTATGCAAAAGGAAGAAAAGAAAATTCCAAAGAGAATAAAAACATATGTTGTGGGTGGAAAGAAAAAAAAACTTTTTGAGAATCGAGGAAAAGGATGGATCAAATTCAATTGAAACAAGAAAATGAGTGTGGGGGGAAAATCTCTCCAAATTTATAAAAGCTCAAGAGATAATATTTAATCGTGTGGTGCTGGGTGATTGAGCTTAAATTTGTATCCTTTATCCCACCTTATACCTTAGCCACATTACAAGCTAAATAAAGTCCTTTTGATCCTAGAGGTAGTTTTGGCCTACATTATTGGAGAGTGGCATGAAGAATAAGCATATGGAAATCCTAAACTATTTAGAGATCTACAACCAAAATTTTGGGATGTATAAACTCATCCGGGTAAAAGGAAATTTAATGGCCCAAAACACACACACACTTGGGATTCAGAAGGATAAAATAATAGATTGCATTTGTGTTAATCTTGTGCATGATTATGACCTTCCAAAATTTTTCTAGAGTATATTTCTATGTTATGAGGCAAATGTTTGGTAAGCCTAACACTCACTATATTATTGATTGTTGTGTTTTTGTCTTTAGGGTTTATTTTGCTCGAGGACAAGCAAAAGATTGAGTATGGGGGTATTTGATATGATCATAATTAAGCATGATTTTAATACCTTTAAACTTACTTTTTGTTTGATTTAAGTAAAATATAATTAGGAATTAGTTTAGTTTTGTGTTTTGTGTTGTAGGAACAAAGGAAGAAGAAAAGAGAAGAAAAAGATAAGAAATTCATGGAAAAATGCTACATTGTAGGGATTCCAGACCTTTCAGCATTGTTTTGAGCATATCTCCCTCTTATGAACTCCAATCAAAGTGATTCAAGTGGCTGGGAAAATATAACACAATAATCTACAACTTTTATGATGAACACTTGGTCAAATTTGGGATATCTCATGGCGTTACAGAGCTTGCAAATCAGCATCATAGTGCAACAAGATGAATTCTGACTTTTGGTCACCAAGTTTAGCATATCTCCTTCAATTTAGATTGGATTAAGGTGATTCCAGTGGCTATCGAAAGTAGAGACATATAGTTACAACTTTCGTGTTCGGAACGTTTGCAAATTCGGCATTTTCTAGGCGCCGCGGCGCTCATAAGTGAGCACCGTGGCATTGATCAACCCAGCCAACTTCGCAGCAAGTGAGTGCCGCGGCGCCCATTCCATGTCTCTCCGTAGCCCCGCGGCGCCTGTCGTCACACCAAAATGATGATTTTTGCAATTTTAGGTCTTTTTCACTCCAATTGAAGCCCGATGTACTGGGATTTGACGTAAATACAATCCTACTTCGATTAGGAGGAGTTAATCTATAAAAGGGAGCAAAACAAGCAGAGAATGGATCCAATTCTTCATCCAAGTTCTTCAATTCTTCTTTAGATTTTCTTATGGCCCTGCGTGGCTAGTTCTTTTTAGTTGGTTGAGGTAGATTGAAACCTCAAGGGATATTCATGCATTGTGACATTTGGAATTGTTTTCAATAGTTCAATCTTAACTAGGTATTGTTTATTCATCTGCTTTTCTTTTCTAAATGATTTTTCATCTGATTGCTAGGAGGCCTACTAGTATATTGTATGTCTAAATCTACTGCTGAATTAGGTTTTGAACAAAGTTTTTATTACTTAATTCATGAAGAAAATAGGATTAAGGATTTTGGATTATAAATCATTAACCCTATGATGAATGACCAACTAAATTAAATATAATCGATTTGCTTATATTTATTTATCTCTATCAGTTTCTCTCGTTCTTAATGCAGTTGATAAGTTAGACTTTGCCGATGTGTTAAAGGATTTTTTATCAATTAAAGTTTAATTGGTACGATTGTTATAAATTCGCTAGGCTTAAGGAGGAACTGGGATAGAGTCCCAATGATAGATATTTGGTTTAAGATTGATAATTTTGTCAATGATCGATGCAATCCCTTGATGGTGAATATCGACTGAAACCAACGCTTTTCTCATTAATTACTCTTTTCACTATTTTCATTATTGTTTAATTTACTTTATTCACAATTATCAAACCCCCTTTCTTAATCACATAAGGTAATTTCAGTCTTTGTGGGATCGACCCTTACTCCCACTACTACAGGTTAGTTTGGGTGTACCTGCGACAGTACGCACCAGCAATCAAAACAATGTCATATCTTGTTAACACTAAGTTTTTAAAAGGAAGACACCCATTTCCTCAATGCAAACAACTATTTCAAGAGATAGGTTTTCTTTGAATTTTGAACATCAGAGCTAACTAGGCAACAAGTTCAAGAGCAAGTGGCCAGCAACCTATAACTGTACTTTAATATGCAATAATCAAGACATCTGAAAACCAAACAAATTTAAAAGTTACAACATGCCTGTCACTTATCAGTCATGTTAACATGGACAAACGGTAAAATCATGTAAAAATACAAGATTATAACACCTGTTAGGCCAAGACAGAAATCAACTATTAAAAGGGAAAAAAAATTCAAATCGTGTAAGCTATAATTTCCGAATATTTCGAAACCTGGTTCAGCTTTATTTTGATAACTGGTAGATTGAAAAATTCAATACAATAAAACCCTCCAAGCCTTCAAACTACAAACCACAATATCTAAAATTAATTGCCACCAATCCTTGAGCAACCTTACTATGTATGAGCAAGTAGATTACCATCAACAGAAAGCAATAAAATCTATATAAAATGTGGTAACTAGTTACTACAGAAACCAAATTATTCATGAGCAATTGAATTACCATGAAAAAGAAAAGATGAAAAAAACAGTAAGTTGAAGGCTATTTGTATACACCCCATGAAGAAGTTTCTTCCTGAGTTCTGGTACTCAGTTTTTGCATATACATATATGTCTCAATGCATACTTGATGTAAAGTATTAAAATATGGTTATACGGCTATTTCATCAAAATACAGCTATAAGATCAAGATAAAGAAGATATGGTTATAAGGTTCTTTCTTCAAAATACAATCACAACATCAAGATATAAGATACGGTTATCTCGTTCTTCCTACAAAAATACAGAGTATTAAATCATTCTTACATCTAGAAAAGATATAATCTTATCCAGATAAAAAAAAGCAATCATATTTGCAAGAACTAAATTACCATTCAAACAACTTTTCCTTAGCTTTTTGAGGAATTTGCACACACAAACAAGTTTGAAACAACATTTGTTGCAAGTTTGAGTCACTTTAAGGGAATAGATGCTCTGAATGCATGTATCTCATATATTCACTTAGGCTTGCATTTTGGATTTCTAAGTTGTCCAAATATACTCAATTACAATCATGCATCTCTGGAGAAAACAACAAAAAAAAGATCAAATTGTTTTAAGGATGGTAAGTCAGAAGTGCCAAAGACACAGTCAGACAAATATTTATATACATATTAGTACCTGTTTGAGGGATGTGATTAAAGAGGTTATTTGTGACTGTAGTTTTTCTTCAAATTGTGCTTGCATCCTTTCTTCTCATAGTCTTATCTCCTCACGTAATTCTGTAGCAACCTTTCCACGTATTTTCCTTTCTTGCTCTTCAAGGTGTTGAGGAGTGATTTTGTTAGCAACTCTCTTAGTGGGAGGTCTAGCCCCGTATCCTTTACCGCGAAAATATCCCATCCTTTGACCAAGAACCTGAGTCAACATTTCGTCATTGGTCATACCAGGAGTGTCTTCCTAAGATTGCTTAGTTACAATCTCTTTCAGTTGGGCCTACGCTTAAAACAAAGTGGAGTTAGAATAAGAACAATAAATATAAATTACATCAGGTAAAACTTAATAAAATTTAAGTATACATGAACTGTCTGGGACTTTGCATCTGATCATATTACTTCCCCTTCTTTCGACTTACGAGTATGTTGTATCTCCCATATCTGGTCAATTAGAGCCTTTTCTCCAGTTTCAGGATTTCTCTAAAATAAAACATAATTGTCATATAATGATAAATAAAACATGCATATAAATTTATATATAAGAATAAGTTATTCTAAAGTCTGACCGTTAATTCCTCAACTTCTGCAAACGATCGAGAACCGCACATATGTTTTGTTAACTGTTTAGCCCTATTCTGTGCATTTTTTAAACTTTAGTCCTGCATATAATTCCATAAGTTTGACAAACAATTTCGTTGCACATTTCATAATAGATCACTATTTAAATATGGTATTACATAATACCTTAAATTCATCAGAGCCAAAAAAATTAACCAAGTGCCTTCATTCATCATCGTCGACCATGGGAGGTGGATGTGCTAGTCTCTCCTCATCAGTGTTGTACTGGGAGTAGAATTTGTGCAAGCGACTCCTCCAATTTTTGTACAATCTTTGTGCGGTGGCATTGATGAATGCATCAAATCGCCATTCTATACTTGCACCAACCTCAAATTTTTCCTACGACAATAAACTCAAATTTGTTAAATTTAAGAACTGGATATAATTTTGACAAACAATTAAGCTAATTATTACCTTTACTTGCAACAAGATCTGTTCCCCACACTGTTCCCAAATTTTGGTCCATTCCCGCTCTTTCAAAGGGAAAGTGGATCATGCTATGTGTCCGATGTAATTGACAAGTTCTCTTGATCCGTCTCCCATGGCTCGAAGGATATCGTCAAGGATCACAATTTGGATTTTCTGTCCATTTTTTATCTTCGAGTCTACACTGATACATTTGTATGATCCCCTGATATTTCGACTTATGCTGCAAGAAGCTGTGAACCACAATGAACTAGGGTATTAGGCACAAAATAAGAAATCTTAACTAATTTTGTAAACTATTTTATTTACATACCCGAACTGCTAATTGGATGCTGAGAGGTTGGTGAGGTGAGTTGTGCCTCAGTCTCTCCTAAATCGGACTGTATACACGGTAGTGGGGTTCCTTCATTAGGCACAATAAATTAGGGTATTAGGCACAAAATAAGAAATCTTAATTGATTTTGTAAATTATTTTATTTACATACCCGAACTGCTAATTGGACGCTGAAAGGTTGGTGGGGTGAGTTGTGCCTCAGTCTCTCCCTGACGGGGCTGTATACACTGCGTCCACCTCTTCCTCTTCCTGCCATCTTTGAAAATCAACCTACTAGAAATAAATAGATAATTTCAGTTATCAACACTTCAGACAAAAAATAAAAAAAATCCAATATAAAACAAAATATGGGATGACAAAGTATATACCTATTACATTCTATAAAATTTCATATCAAGTAAATTTACCAATAATATGTATATTATAGATATAATGTTTTACACTACATTGAACTAGTATTTTTAACAAGGATATTGTACATTATATATACCCATTACATTCCACAGCATTTCGTATAGAGTCTTCAGATAAAAAGTCTTCTTCATCATCACTTTCTTCGTCTGTGGTCTCTCCTTTTTCATTGTCATTGATGAAGTCAACCTCCCTAACACTTCCTCTCTCAATCTGGTGATTAACACTTTGAGGTTGAATATCGTCCCTCAATAATACCACTACAATGTCATTCTGATTGTCATTGTAAATGAACTCATTATGTTCAACCTCATCCTATTAGTAAGCATCTTCTGCAGACAATGGTTCTCCTACATCATCTTCAGAAGGCATGTTGAAAAGGTCATGGGGGTTTGTTTTCACAACAACAAGCCAATCTCGCTCAACAATATCAGTCAAATAGAAAACTTGTTCTGCTTAAGATTCCATAACAAATGGCTCATTTGTATTCAATGAAAAACGAGAATTCACGCTTGTATATCCATATCTGTCAACTTTATATCCTCTTCCTAAATGAGCAATGTAACGCCCCCAATTTATGTTACGTAAAATAAACTTTTTTTTTCCATCGCAATAAGATAATCTCCATAAATACTCACAATTCAATACTTTGTCATTTCTCTCATGTATATATAATATACAGACCAAGTCTATAACATCAAAGTACCGCAAAAATGGGGATCCTACCAGTAGTGTTCAGAGCACTCTAGAATACAAACACAGTATAATTCAAAGACCATGAGTCTTGGAAGCAACGTAGACTCACCCAGAGAATATATCACCTATTTGCCGAATCAGACTCTGATATTCTTATCTGAAAAATGTGGAAATATCGTGTAGTGAGTTTGACAACTCAGTGAGCAAATAATTCCTCCTATGACCTCTTAGGTCAGCATATGGATGTACTTATATTTTAAAATATGTCACATACAAAATACAGTTCAGAAGTACATTCATATGGGACCCGTATTTCAAATATTCTCAAATCAAAGGATATTTAGATATCCAAAACCATATGCTACACGGTATGATCATTAAACAAATTTTGTTATGTTCAGCTGTATAAGCTATAGTAAAATATTAAGATTTGGAGATAAAATCATCACTTTTAATGCACCTGCCTCACTCGACAATCTGGTCAATGCAATGAAAATATAACTCATTTGCTATACGCATAGTTACCTCAACCCTAGTCACAATAAGTGATCAGAGAATGTGAGTACATCACCCTCCTGCCTCCCCACATTACCACTGTCACCCAGTTGGAGTAGCCCTGTAACAACTTTTTTTATTATTATTATTGTACAATATAAAGTTCACATACACATTATTAATCAAAACGTACGTACAACATTTCAAAAACATAAATATCTACATCTTATTTATTCTGGTTGACCAATTCCGGAGATTCGGGTGCGGGTGGTTGTAGCTTCACCGGGATCTGTGCCAACTCGCCCACAAACATTTTATTTAGGATCTGCCCATCATAGAATAACTCAATCCAACGTGCACTAAAAGCCAGAACTATAGAAAATTCTGCATAACTAATTTTCTGAACATGACATGGAAATATAGTGAGAATTAAATCCCAGTAAGTTCAACAATAAATGATTATCAATATAGCTCATCACGTCATGTTCAGCTGTATAAACTACAGTAAATAACTTTGGTCACATAAATGCACTATATCTATGCACATGAGAATCGTATAGTAATGACATGTATGACAGGATTAATTATTTCCAGAATATCATATGATGACTATCAATTTATTCTCATATCATGCTAACCCGGTTAGGGTGAGTATTTTCTACTCTCCGGTACGGGCTTTTTTTGCTCCGTCCGACAAGGCCCACTTTCTCTTTCTTTTCTCATTAACATGATCATAACCGTTGGTAGGGCATCCCCTATTGGTGCACCACACGGATTGCCATGTGACCGTGCTCATTTCTTTTCTTTTCACAATGATAGCCAAAAATATGCTTTCAATAACAAGTATGTTCATCAAAATATAACTATTACCAAAAATCATTGGTAATCATGCCATGAACATAACCATTTCAAATATCACTTTATAAAATATTTCCACGTCAAAATTTCGCACTTAAGATGATAAGAAGTTCATACAATGGCAATGGCTATGGCTATACTAGTCATTTATTTTTTTCATTTATAAGATTCATCTTCTTTTTTAAATATTAATTTTATTTCTTTATTTTCTTGATTCAGGTTTTCATCCTATCTAACCTTCTCTTACTAATCTGAGCATAACGCCCTCAATTTAACTCCGATGTAGGTGATTTTAGTGTCAATTTGAAGATAAAAAAATTATCTAAAACTATTATGTTGAACATTGTAGCGAAATATGAAGATATCAAGGTGAAATTACTCCCTCAATGTATAGGTTATTTCTTCTCGTATAGGTTCTGACCTCTGCCTACTAATCTGTCCATATCTCCCTCATAAGAATTCTAAATTAAGTGATTCCAGTCGATAAAAATCCGTGACAAATATATCTATAATTCATATGTTAACCATTTATTTTAATTCCTTATATCATGTTTCCAGAAATTAAAACACTAAAGCTATCCTAACATATTCTTCCCTAATTAACCATTTTCTGACCTTTGTTTACTAATTGGAACATATCTACCTCATATGAACTGTAAATGGAATGATTTTAGTGGCTAAAACTCTGTGACACATATATCTATAATTCATATGTTAACCATTTATTTTAATTCCTTATAGAAGGTTTCCATAAATTAAAACACTGAAGCTATCCTAACATATTCTTCCCTAATTAACCATTTTCTGACCTTTGTTTACTAATCGGACCATATCTACCTCATATGAACTCTAAATTGAATGATTCCAGTGGCTAAAAATCCGTGAGACATAAATCTACATTTGTTATGTTAACCATTTGTTTATATTTCCTATATAATGTTCCCAGAAATTAAAACACAGAAACTAAAAATTCTGCCACCCATAGCCATACCCATGCAGAACTATCTACACCAACCTAAGTATTCAAACATACATGATATGTAACTATAGCAACATCCATGACCAATCATTAAAGTTTTAAGATCAAAATCCCATATAAATAATACAACTTTCAAAACTTTTCTTCAAAAAGAAATATTGTTAAACTTACCTGGAGCACTTAGTACCCTAGACTTCTCCTTCCTATTTCTTCCTTTCTTCCTCTCCTTTCCTCACTCTACCTTGCTTCTATTTTTCCTCTCCCTCACTTGGACGAAATTATAATGTTGTACGGGTGGGTTTTCTTATATAGACCACCAAATAATTCACCTTTCATGATCATGGGTCTACCTTATCACAATTAGGTTACACTTGGTTGAATTTTTGGAAAACAAACAACTTATGTTCTTGTCTTCCTCTTCCTTAGTCAAGATATGCATAGGAAAAGGAGATTTGTATTTTGAAAATTATGATAATATGTTCTTAAGATATGGGACAAGGTCCCTTTGATTTAGTGATTCATTTACTTTTTCTTTTATCTTAATCAATTATGATAGGTTTGCCTTTTTAAGTGACAAATTTCTAGCCCTCCAATCTCCATTATTTGGTTGAAATTATTTGTGTGGGATTGAAATGTTTTGTCCTAATGCTATGTATTATCATACCACTTGCTAAATTTTTGTCTTAATGCCATGTCACCTAATCTTGATTTCACCATTATTTCATCACTTTAATTTTATTTTTATTTTTATTTTTCCTCTTGGGTTTGAGCTCATTCTTGCCCATTTTCTTTACTTTGGTTAAAATTCTACCTTTCATAATGGGCTTGGTCACATTTTCATGATTTTTGGGCTACCGGTCTAATTTCTATATCCTAGTCCAAGTCTATGTTTTATTTCTTCATTGGGCTATCCTATTGGCTTGCTAAAGTTTTATGTGAAGTTGAAAAACTCTATATGAAGTGTCCATAGGTGAAAGCCCAATTTATGGGTGGAGATACTAAACTTAGTAACTTTTGCTCTTAAATTAAGAAAAATTACCCTAATCCGATCTTCTTGAAATTTTAAGACCTTTACTTACTTCACAAAAATTTATCTTCCTTACCTAAGAATTTCACCTTTCTTTAGCATGTTTATTTCTAACATTTCCTCTTAGATTTTCTTTCTTTACCTATTCCATTAATATTAGAACATTTTTATACAAACAAGTAAGGTGAAGAATTTCTAAGGATTATATTTCCTTAGATATTTAAAAATTGTCTAATAAATTTTATTTTCTTAATTAAATATTTATGTACCTTTATCAATAAAAGAAATGAAATTATGGATGTTACTTTGAATACTTTTGTACTTTTATTAATACATGAAATAAAATTAGGGATGTTACAGTCCCTTCCCTGGCTCACTCAGGCTAATAGGGTGTCCCCTATTTGGTACCGTCATAAGCCATACAACCAACCGATCTTCATCAATACATATATATATATATATATGTAAAATTATCAAGCAACTCGCCATGAGCTTTACGCTTGCCATTCAATCTCATTTATAATATGATATGCATAATTTTCACAAGTATATAGCTTTACAAATCAATGCATCGTGCACATAATATTCACTTTATCAAATAATGATAAATACATTTAGAACCACATATTCAATGAGTTCCACAATCTGTTTCAAAAACCATACTCTTCTGGAACTATGTGCCAGTTCGTAAGCAAAATAAATATTTTAACACATTTCAGATATGTATGATAGCATAAATAATTGTAAACAAAAACAATTATATATTTATAGTTCAAGAAGAGCACAGGGTAAATCATAGAAAGAAGTATCTACTCACAAGGTAGGGCTCCTAATTGGACAGCCCTAAAAATGTACTTTTTCCAAGTTGAATTTGACCAATTAGACCTCAAAAACGTGTCCAGAGGGTTCAAAGACTTAAAAAATGACTCGGGGAGCTTGGTCACTATTCACTCGCCGTAAAATACTATTCACCCACCGAAAATCACTATTCACGATGAACAAAAAATTGTCAGATAGCTGAAAAATTTCATATCCTAAGGTTTACCTAGCTCCTTAATCCATCTACAGTGTTAGAATTTCAATTAGAGGTTTCTAAGTAAGAGTTTTAGAATTTACCTTTTTCTGAGATTTTTTACTTCAGATCTACGGCCATTCAACGGTTAATTTGAAAAATTGATCGGTGAAAACCGTAGTATTCTTCGTCATGAATTCAGTAACACCCTTAGTTTTGAGATCGGAAGCCAATAGGCACTCCAGATCTAGAAAAAGAGTTGAAGGTTACTATCCACTCACTATTCACTCACTATTCATCCGTTTCAGAATTTTTTTCAAAGCATGCGTTGTCTCCTGACCTTTCCCCTTCCCTTTTTATTTTTTATTTTAATAATAATAATAATAATTTAGTAATTAATAATAGGATTTTCTTTTATATAAATTCATATAAATTCCGTTTTTCATTTTAAAATTTCCCAAAAATTTCTAAAAATTTACATTCTCAGAAACCTTTAGTTAAACTCTTAAATCATGATTTTTATTTATAAAAATCATAATAAAACAAATCTCAAATAAATATCTTTATACATATTAAAAGAAATAATATTTCTAAAAATAGAACAAAAATTTATTAAAGACCAATATAATTATTTCAAGTAAAACAATAATTATTTTACTTAAAAATAGACTTACTTTTAGCTGATAATAATCATTTTTAAACAAATAAAAATATATTTGTTTATAACAAAACATTATTATTTAAAAATAAAAATTATGGGATGTTACATTCTCCCCCCTTAAGAAATTCGGTCCCCAAATTTCAGCCCATCCTACCACATGTAGGGAATAAAATCAAGGCATAATTCGGAGTTACCAACCTTATTACTCAAATAATTGGTGATATCTTTTCTTTGAAACATCTTTACTTTTTAACATGTCTCTTCACTTGAGTGATTTTGCCATATAACTTAACCATAGGGATTTCTTTGATCCATAAGTTCTTTACTTATCAATCAACAATAAACATCAATTGTACCCATAGTTAAGCCAAATGTTTGTCCAATTGAAGTTTTTTTGGAATTAGATAACATAAGAAGAATCTAATATGTACTTCTTTCGAAACCTCATTGTAATAACCCTCAACTAATAAAACCTTTGAAGGTTATGTATAAATAATTTGAAACAAAGAAAGTTGAGAACAATGTAAAATTTTAGAGCGTTTTCGACCTTTTCTTCTGACCTTTCGTCACTCATATAATTATAACTCTCTCATATTAAATCTAAATTAAGTAATTCCAATTTTTAATGAAAGATAAGACATATATCTACAACTTTAATGTTGGGAACTTTTGCAAATTCCATGAATATCATAGTGAGACAAGGCAAAAACCGAAGTGTAGTGTGGTCTGGACCTTTGCTCACTATTTTATGCATATCTCCTTCATATGAACTCCAAATTAGGTGATTCAAGTGGCTATGGAAAGCTAAGAGAAAGGGCTACAACTTTTATGTTGGACATTCTGTCAAATACGGCGAAATGGAGTTCACCACGGCGAGAATATGTTTGCCGCGGCGAGAATGATGCGGTATTTTTCCCGAGAGCTGAGTTTCTGGTTTCGAATCTCGCCGCGGCGAAAATCGCGGCTCGCCGCGGCGAAAATCGCGGCTCGCCGCGGCGAGAATGAGCTCGTTGGCGGCGAGATTTGTCTGGTAGTTATTTTTGGCGGACCCCCCCTTTTTTCTTCACTTCTCTTTCATCTAAATCCTAACTCTCTCTCTCTAAAATTTTCCTCAAACTTCTCTCTAAGATATCTCATGATCCGGACGTCCGATTTGAGCAAGTAAGGTATTGTTGGACTCGTGGGAAGAAGAGCTACAAATCCCACCGATCAATTTCGCCGGAAAGTCGCCGGAAGGTCACCGGAAAATTGCGTGAATAGTACCTCCAAAGGTAAAACTCCGTTTAATCGCGTTTTAGGCTTCGTTTTACCGAATTTCTTTCCATAGATAGTCTTAGAATTAGTTTCTATACAACATATATGATTTTTAGGTTTCGGCATTAATAGTGTTCCGGCGAGTGAATAGTGTTTTCCAGCGTGAATAGTGACTTTTAGAGTTTTCTAATTTTCATGTTATGGCTATGTTTTCTAGGTTGTTGAGCCATCACGAGGTGAAATTCTCGTTGTTGGACTCCTAGTAAGGTGAGTGGGTTTTTCATACTATAGCGAATGTTTTAGGAATTTGATTTATAATTCTCTCGTATGATTTTAACTAGTTGGAATGTATGTTAAATTGTTTTACCGCTTTGAAAACCAATATGTTCCAACCATGTTAGAAATTGTAAATTTCAATCCTAGTTGAACCCTAGGTATGCAGGGCAAGCATCTAGACTATTAATTCTCCATTTGAGCTAGATTTATAGAAATGCGAACTTAGTCATAGAAATGAACTAAGTTAGCCATGAAATGATTTAATGCATGATGAGCATCTATGTGACGTCTATGGACGATCTATGTTTAAAAGGGAAAATTTATGATTGTAAAGGTCTCCATGGGAATTCATGGATGAGATATATTTTAGAATAGAGTTTTATGCATGAAAAGAGCTAGATGGAGAATTATAGCTTTATTGTAAAGTTATTGAAATGTTTTACTTTAAACTCTCTGAATAGCATATTTCAAATGTTTTCTATTGGAGGGACCCTTTTAGATCACTGTTAGCTAGCCGCAGGTAGTGCTAGTCCTGGTGCACCTTGATCATGTTACGGCTTCGGCCTAGGATATTGTGACGGGCATATGACTGCCTAAGACATAAAATTTAGGGTGGACTTATGTCTACGCCTATAGTGATTACCCTACCCTTGCTGTGTGCTTGGGGAAGATGATAGATCTGTTAGGAAAGACCTCCAATAAACTAGTGCATTTTTCTTAAAGATTAAAAATTTCTCAACAAGCTCATTCATCATTGTTATTGCATAAATATCTTCATTTATTACTTACCATGCATAATTGATTTGCTTACGGTTACTGATTTAATCATGTTTTATCTTTTGAACATACATTTGAACTGTTTAGCATTATTTTAATAAATTATGGTTAAATGCTTAATGCTTATATTATTATCTTTACATTTGGATTTCAATTATTAAACCCATTGCGAAACACTCGTGCTTGGTTTGCCCTGTTTCAGTTATAGTATGATTTACTCATTCACTGAGATGTGGTAATCTCACCCCTCTTTTGTTTCCTCCCCACAGATAGTCAAAGAGACTTTGATCCAGCTACAGCTTCGTAGGAGGCTGAAGATAGTGTTGGTGAGCCCCAGTTTGGGCAAGGCTCTTTTGTACTGTTTGTTTAGTTTAGTTATGTCTAGAGTATCTCCATGAACATATAGGCAGGATCCTCGCTTCTTGCGTATTTTGATGTGTTGTTTGAAAAAAATGGTTTTATATTTTACAATAATGTTGGTATTATGAGGCCTTGGGCCAAGTTGAATCACATGAATATTATGAGGCCATGGGCCAAGTTGAATCAAAATGTTGGATTCATGAGATATCATGAGATATATATATATATATATATATATATATATATATACATATATACAGTATTTTCTGATATTGGATGTGGCATATGTGGCCAGTTATATTTATTATGTACTGGATTGTGTGCTGAATGGTTGTGCATGCTATGTGTTAGGCTTACGGCTAGGGGGAAACCCTTATGCCGTGCCGGTCATGTGTTCCATCATTTGGGGCCGTGACAGAGTGGTATCAGAGGAGGTTTCCCTGTGTTCATGGAGTAACGGACCTTTAGGTAGGACTTTGAGTATGGGTATGAATCCGGACATGCTTATACTCACGGTGCTGCTAAAGGGGTTCGATAGGATGTTGTCTTTTTGTTTAAGTAAGTCAGTTTATAGTATGCTATGTTGGCATGGTTAAGTAACGGTTGGGCTATCTCTGTTTTATAGCGAGATGCCAGTTATATGAGATGTTATTTGCTTTCCCTTGCTATATGCTTGGAAAAAGACCCATACAGAGCATCTTCGCGTGTCCTCTTGAATGGTAGTAGGGAAAACCTCAGCGGAATGCTGAGTTTAGGCGAATCCTATACCACCAAGGTATGGAAGACGTCAAACTCTGGTATGATGGTTTCTGAATGTGACATCTGTTGTACTCGGTTGTCTAGATATGGTAGAGTGTGATGTGATATTGAGAATGAATTAGTTGGCATTATGTCATGTCATTTTGAAATGTCACTAGAAGGTGATTGAATTCAATATTCTTGGAGAATATTTTTCTCTTGATACAAAGAAATCTTAGTGAGATACCCAGTAACCTAATCTCTGCTTTAGCAGTCCATAAGTGATTACAAAAAGGTGCCAAGGATAGTTGGCAGTGGTGAGAGATGCTGATATAAAGTATACCCCTATAAATCAAGTTCCAGTGATTAGAGAATTTTCTGATATAATTCTTGAGGAATTGCCAGGATTACCCCGAAATAATAAATGGAATTTGGTATTGATTTATTTCCTGGCCAGCGTCTATATTTTCATATAGAATGGCACCCACTGAACTTAAAGAACTGAAAAAGAAGTAGTTACAAGACATGTTAGACAAGGGATTTAAAAGCCCTAGAATTTTTACTTGAAGTGCTCTAGTTCTATTTGTGAAAAAGAAAGATGGATCACTATGACTATACATAGATGGATCAATTGAATAAAGTGACAGTGTGGAATAAATACTCATTACCTCATATAGATGATATGTTTGACTAGCTACAAGGTGCTCAACATTTTGTTTTAAAAAAAAATTGTTTCTCCTTTCACGAGGTTGATAAAGGAAGCAATAAAATTTGACTAGTAAGGTGAATGTGAAAGAAATTGTTAGAAACTAAGAAATGTTAGATTACGGTGCCAGTACTGTCTACTTCTTTAAGCACTGAAGGATATACGGTATCTTGTGATACATAGAGAATGGGATTAAGGAATATGTTGATGCAATATGGTCGAGTCATTACATATGTATCTAGACAGCTTAAGTCACATGAGCAAAAAAAAAAAATTGTCAGATTTATGATTTAGAAATAACAGCAGTAGTTTTACTCTCAAAGCTCGGAAGCATTATCTGTATGGTGATACATGTAAAATTCATACAGTTTCAATCATCTTTAGTTGAGTAGGTGAAAAAGGCACAGGATGATGATGCCTATTTATGTAAGAAAATTGAAGAGGTCAAGAATGGCAGTGATATTGAATTTAATGTAGACTCTGAAGGAATTCTGAGATTGGGCAAGCGATTGTGTGTATTTAATAAAGAAGAACTTAAGGAAGAAATTTTAAAGGAAGCCCATAGATCCATATATACAATTTATCCTAAGGTAACTAAAATGTATAAAGATCTAAAAGAAATTCATTGGTGTGACAGTATGAGGAAAGATATAGTTGATTTTGTATCTTGATGATTAACTTGTTAACAGGTAAAAGTAGAACATCAAAGATTTGCAAGATTACAATATCATATGGAGATACCTGAATAAAAATGGGTGATTATTGATAGGTTCAAATTTATTTTTGAATAAGATAGTAAGACTTCATAAGGTATTGATATCGATCATATCTGATCGAGAACTATAGTTCACAGATTATTTTTAGAGAGCATTTTAAGAAGTTTTGGGCAGAAGTTTTACATAAAATACTGTAAGTTTTCTAATAGGTGAGTGAGTAAATGACTATTTCGTTTGTCAAGATTGAGACTTGGGTGATGTTTGATATTTGGATAGTATGTCATGAAAATATATGAATGTGTGAAAAGTGAATTGAAATGGATAAGAGGCAGACATGATATGAATAGTGAAAGTAATATATGTTAGGATTGCTTAAGGATTGGATAGTGGTGGAAAAATGTTATAAGATGAGGATGTGAACATATTGGGTTTACTGGAAGATAGATAAGACAAAAGTAGGAAATTTGTGATTTCAATTGGTTAGAAGTGACTAATGAATGAATCTTGGAAGAATATAACTTAAAATAGTGAGTTTGGACACCGAACTATATAACAATTTTTATATGAAAGGAATAAAAAAAATGATGGCCTTATGGTGCTTTGAGGTATGAAATAAAGTGAATTAGTGGTACTGAAATTCTTGAGAGATAAAATATAGAAAGTAGGATTTAAATTGATCTTTAATTTGGAAATATGGAGAATATTTTGAGAATCATGTCCGAAAATAATGTAAGTAATCAAGATATTTGTGTTAAAGGTTTATATTATGCTAAATTGAATTTAGTATTTAAGATGTGAATTATGTTGAGATTGGAAATTCACGTATGAATAATTGTTGAAAAAAGAGATTTCAGAAGAAGCCATAGATTGTGAATATGGATTACCCGAGGTAATAAGGATATACTGAGATTAAATTTTTTTTTTTTTTACTAGTATAATGGTAAAAAGAAGATACAAGTGAAAATTTTCATTAGCTGGTATGTTGGTAAGTACGAATTTAATATATTATCTCAAAAGAGTTATTCAGGAAGTCTAAAGATCTTTATTAGATAATAGTATGATTGATACTAAATTTAAATAATGTGTTTATACATTAGAAGTTATGCTTTAAGTATCTTTATATTATTGTGGTGAAAGTTGGAGAAATTAATTGTCCTTAGTTGAATTTGCTCATAGTAGTAATTATCATGCCACTATACAATGGCATCATTTGAAGTTTTACATGAACATCATAGGTTTCTTAATATGTGAGTGAATTGAGAAAAGTTAAACTTTGGAAATCTAATTTGGAATAACATGCAATAAATAGCATATGAATTATCTAAATTGATGATGCTAGTTTGGAGAGCATGCTTCAAGCATGTGTTTTTGAGATAGGTAAGAGATTTCTTAACAGAAATTGTTTATAATAAAATGATATTAGAAGAAGTAAGCCTTATGTAAGAGGTGTTAAAAATGTTCTGTTAAATGACTCAGTGGAGTTAGATTTATTATAAGATGTTATTGATTAAGTGAATTTGGTTAAAAAGAATATACGGGAAACTCAATACAAGTCAAAAGTTTATAAGGATTATGAATGTTGAGCACGAGAAAGTATTAGTTGGTGACTATATATATATATTCTTGAAGGACTCACCCATAGAAGAGGTAATGAGGTTTTGAAAATAAAAAGGGAAGTTACCCTCTCGGTATATAGAATTATTTGAATTCTTGAAAGGATCGGTTCAGTGGCTTATTGTTTGGTTTTACCACCTGCATTGGATAATGTTTATCCAGTTTTTCATGTGTCTATACTACGGAAATAGTTACCTGATTCTACACATGTTATACAATGTCCATAGATTCAGTTACAGAAAGATTTAACCTAAGAGGAACAACCAGTATGGACAAACAAGTAAAGACGTTACAGTCAAAAGAAATATTTACAGTAAAGGTGATATAGAAAAATCACTCATTTGAGGAAGCGTATTTTGGAGGAGGTACATCAATCAGCCTATACTATCCTCCCAGGAAAAAAAATAAGATGTATAGTGACCTCAAGGACTTGTATTGTTGGAGTGGGATGAAGAAGGACGTAGCAGATTTTGTGGCTCAGTACTTGGTTTGTCAGCAAGTGAAAGCTGAACACTAGAAGCCTAACTATGTACTTCGTTACAGGGTTACCAAGGACCCCTAAGGGTTATGACTCAGTATGGGTGATAGTGGATCGAATGACCAAGTCATCCCACTTCTTACCAGTGAAGACTACCTCTAGTGTGGCTCAGTATGCAAGCCTGTATCTGCGTGAGATCGTCAGATTGCATGGAGTCCCTGTATCCATCATATCTGACTGAGGTCCACAGTTTACGGCAAGGTTTTGGAAAGCTTTTCAAGAAGCTTTGGGAACGAGGTTGGATCTAAGCACCGCTTTTCATCCCCAAACAGATGGCCAGTCAGAACGCACGATTCAGATTCTGGAGGATATTCTTAGAGCATGTATATTAGATTTTGGTGGCAGTTGGGAAGGATACCTGCCATTAGCTGAGTTTGCATACAACAACAGTTATCAAGCCAGTATTCAGATGGCACCTTTTAAAGCTCTTTATGGGAGAAGATGCCGATCTCCCATTGGATGGTTTGAAGTTGGAGAAGCCAAGCTGTTAGGGCCAGACTTGGTGCAAGATGCCATAGAGAAGGTTAAGCTGATAAGGGAACGGCTTTTAACTGCACAAAGTCGTCAGAAGTCTTATGTGGACCATAGACGTCGGGAGTTGGAGTTTTCTCTAGGCGATCACGTGTTTCTCAGAGTTTCACCCATGAAGGGAATAATGCGGTTTGGTAAGAAAGGGAAGTTAAGCCCGAGGTATATTGGACCTTTTGAAGTTCTGGATAGGGTCGGAGCAGTGGCATACCGCCTAGCCCTACCACCTGGATTGAGCGAAGTGCATCCAGTCTTTCATGTCTCGATGTTGAGAAAATATTTACCTGACCCATCTCATGTGATTCAACCGCAGGAAATCCTTTTGGATGACAAGTTGGCCTACGAAGAGAAACCCGTGGCCATTGTTGATAGAAAAGTGAAAAAGTTGAGGTCTAAGGATATCCCTACAGTGAAGGTGATCTGGTAGAATCATTCCAAAGAGGAAGCTACGTGGGAAGTAGAGGACGTCATGAGAGAGAAGTATCCACAGCTGTTCCAAGAGTAGTTTTATGTTTTTATGTTGTTGGTTCTTGTAAAATTCGGGGACCGAATTTTTATAAGGAGGGGAGAATGTAATAACCCTCAACTAATAAAACCTTTGAAGGTTATGTATAAATAATTTGAAACAAAGAAAGTTGAGAACAATGTAAAATTTTAGAGCGTTTTCGACCTTTTCTTCTGACCTTTCGTCACTCATATAATTATAACTCTCTCATATTAAATCTAAATTAAGTAATTCCAATTTTTAATGAAAGATAAGACATATATCTACAACTTTAATGTTGGGAACTTTTGCAAATTCCATGAATATCATAGTGAGACAAGGCAAAAACCGAAGTGTAGTGTGGTCTGGACCTTTGCTCACTATTTTATGCATATCTCCTTCATATGAACTCCAAATTAGGTAATTCAAGTGGCTATGGAAAGCTAAGAGAAAGGGCTACAACTTTCATGTTGGACATTTTGTCAAATTCGGCGAACTGGAGTTCGCCGCGGCGAGAATGATGCGGTATTTTTCCCGAGAGCTGAGTTTCTGGTTTCGAATCTCGCCGCGGCGAAAATAAGTTCGCCGGCGGCGAAAATCGCGGCTCACCGCGGCGAGAATGAGCTCGCTGGTGGCGAGATTCGTCTGGTAGTTATTTTTGGCAGACCCCCCCCCTTTTTTCTTCACTTCTCTTTCATCTGAATCCTAACTCTCTCTCTCTAAAATTTTCCTCAAACTTCTCTCTAAGATATCTCATGATCCGGACGTCCGATTTGAGCAAGTAAGGTATCGTTGGACTCGTGGGAAGAAGAGCTACAAATCCCACCGATCAATTTCACCGGAAAGTCGCCGGAAGGTCGCCGGAAAATTGCGTGAATAGTACCTCCAAAGGTAAAACTCTGTTTAATCGCGTTTTAGGCTTCGTTTTACCGAATTTCTTTCCATAGATAGTCTTAGAATTAGTTTCTATACAACATATATGATTTTTAGGTTTCGGCATGAATAGTGTTCCGGCGAGTGAATAGTGTTTTCCGGCGTGAATAGTGACTTTTAGAGTTTTCTAATTTTCATGTTATGGCTATGTTTTCTAGGTTGTTGAGCCATCACGAGGTGAAATTCTCGTTGTTGGACTCCTAGTAAGGTGAGTGGGTTTTTCATACTATAGCGAATGTTTTAGGAATTTGATTTATAATTCTCTCGTATGATTTTAACTAGTTGGAATGTATGTTAAATTGTTTTACCGCTTTGAAAACCAATATGTTCCAACCATGTTAGAAATTGTAAATTTCAATCCTAGTTGAACCCTAGGTATGCAGGGCAAGCATCTAGACTATTAATTCTCCATTTGAGCTAGATTTATAGAAATGCGAACTTAGTCATAGAAATGAACTAAGTTAGCCATGAAATGATTTAATGCATGATGAGCATCTATGTGACGTCTATGGACGATCTATGTTTAAAAGGGAAAATTTATGATTGTAAAGGTCTCCATGGGAATTCATGGATGAGATATATTTTAGAATAGAGTTTTATGCATGAAAAGAGCTAGATGGAGAATTATAGCTTTATTGTAAAGTTATTGAAATGTTTTACTTTAAACTCTCTGAATAGCATATTTCAAATGTTTTCTATTTGAGGGACCCTTTTAGATCACTGTTAGCTAGCCGCAGGTAGTGCTAGTCCTGGTGCACCTTGATCATGTTACGGCTTCGGCCTAGGATATTGTGACGGGCATATGACTGCCTAAGACATAAAATTTAGGGTGGACTTATGTCTACGCCTATAGTGATTACCCTACCCTTGCTGTGTGCTTGGGGAAGATGATAGATCTGTTAGGAAAGACCTCCAATAAGCTAGTGCATTTTTCTTAAAGATTAAAAATTTCTCAACAAGCTCATTCATCATTGTTATTGCATAAATATCTTCATTTATTACTTACCATGCATAATTGATTTGCTTACGGTTACTGATTTAATCATGTTTTATCTTTTGAACATACATTTGAACTGTTTAGCATTATTTTAATAAATTATGGTTAAATGCTTAATGCTTATATTATTATCTTTACATTTGGATTTCAATTATTAAACCCATTGCGAAACACTCATGCTTGGTTTGCCCTGTTTCAGTTATAGTATGATTTACTCATTCACTGAGATGTGGTAATCTCACCCCTCTTTTGTTTCCTCCCCACAGATAGTCAAAGAGACTTTGATCCAGCTACAGCTTCGTAGGAGGCTGAAGATAGTGTTGGTGAGCCCCAGTTTGGGCAAGGCTCTTTTGTACTGTTTGTTTAGTTTAGTTATGTCTAGAGTATCTCCATGAACATATAGGCAGGATCCTCGCTTCTTGCGTATTTTGATGTGTTGTTTGAAAAAAATGGTTTTATATTTTACAATAATGTTGGTATTATGAGGCCTTGGGCCAAGTTGAATCACATGAATATTATGAGGCCATGGGCCAAGTTGAATCAAAATGTTGGATTCATGAGATATCATGAGATATATATATATATATACATATATACAGTATTTTCTGATATTGGATGTGGCATATGTGGCCAATTATATTTATTATGTACTGGATTGTGTGCTGAATGGTTGTGCATGCTATGTGTTAGGCTTACGGCTAGGGGGAAACCCTTATGCCGTGCCGGTCATGTGTTCCATCATTTGGGGCCGTGACACTCATTACCTCTTTCATTGGTGATTTCTTCAAAAATATGTGGTCACCAACTGATAATTTCTAGTGCTCAACATTCATGATTCCTTTAGACTTTTGTCCTGTATTGAATTATTTGTATTCCTTTTCTAATCAATTTCACTTTATATCCTTAAGCTCACATGGATATATCTGTGGATCGCTATTAGAAAACACATTCATAAAAGAACATATTCACATCTATATTGGGGTAACTATCTTTTCTTGTTCCAAACTTCGATCAAGTCATCTTTGATTATCACATGTCAACATCATCCCATGAATAGCATCATCTGAATCTATCCTTTATTTTTATCCTAAAATCCATTAATCAATATGTTAAACATACGTAGCAATAAATCCACCAATCTTTTTTAACGTTTATGTACCATTGGCACATGTCTAATAATTCTACTTACCTCATCACAGTAACTCTATACCTTCTTGTTAACACCAATAAATTCATTATCAAAAATTTCAAGCCTTTCTCTATCATATCCAAAAGCACCTCATTCTAACTTATTTTAATCCTATTTAATTCAGCCAATCATTTCAAGAAGATTTTTCCTAACAATTACTCCTACATGAATTCTCCATTTCAACATAATTCATGTCCTAGATATTAGACTCAATTTAGCATAATATAAACCTTTAACACAAATATCTTAATCACTTACATTATTTTTGGACATGATTCTCCTAGTATTCTCCATATTTCTAAATTAAGAGTTCAAAGATTAAGTTAAATTCTACTTCCCATATTTTATTCCTCAAAAACTTCAACACCACTAATTCTCTTGATTACATTCTTCAAAACACCATAAGGTTATCATCCGTCCATTCCTTTCAAAATCTCTATTACTTTAACCTACTAACCAATTGGACACCATAATAACTGAGTTTCAAAGAAAAGAAATTAACTTTCCTTATAATATGGAAAAATAATCTTGCATTTAATACCAAATATTAATGTAGAATAATGCAGCAGAAAAAGTGGAATACTTAATAGAGCATGGTGCTAAAATAGGAAGTTAGAAATTTGGACAAAACATTGAAGTAAAATTAAAATGGGTGGCCGTAAATCTTGAAAATCTGTAAACAAAAATCTAGCAGTTATATCGGCAAAAATCGGTGGCTGCAAGGTTTGAATATATGTGCCAAAATCTACTTTAAATCTGTTGGTATTTGGTGGAAAAATAGCACATCAAAAAAAATATATTTCTGAGCTTATAAAAGTCTGTGAAAATCAAATAATATGTAGTTAACTGGTAGGATGCAGTTGATTGCTTCAAAATAGATGTCATCAATCAACTGTAAAATAACTCGTCCAAATTAAAATTTCTCAAAATAGTTAGTCGACTTAATAATATCGATAGTTGACTAGCAAAAACATTGAGAAAATAAGAAAAATCATTTAATTGTCCCTCTTCAATAATTATTTGGTTTGCATCTTCACTTTCACTTTTTTTTTTTACAATTACGCCTATCTCCTATAACTTCCCTACAAGAATCAAGACATCAATGCTTCATCAAGGACAACAAGAAAAAGATAAATTTATGGTGATATCTTAACCTTATTCTCTTTATATGCTTAATATGAGTGACTATCATAACTACTGTACATATACATGCTTGCCGTTATTTTTGAAAATTTCACCTTCAATTTAGCTAATATCCACCAATAACTCACATACTATTTTAATTCTTTCCGGCCTATTCACATAACTATCATAAGTATTCCATTCTTTGAGTTTTATAAATGCACACGTTAATTTCTTTACTTTCATACTCCAAATTAAGGTGTGTGCAGTTATGGAGGGAATCGTATTTCATCAATTTCGAAATATTTATGTATTTTGTGGTTCTAGTCCTGGAAAAGATGGAGAGTACGTGAAAGTTGCACAAAACTTAGGTATGATACTGGCCAGGAGAAAAATTCATTTAGTCTATGATGGAGGTAATCATGGATTAATGGTGTGTGTCTACAGTTGCCCATATAGGAGGATGCCAAGTTCTAGGTATTATTCCTACAGCTCTAGCTGCATCTAACATCGTAGGAAAGACAATTGGAGAAGAGTTTAGGGTATCTTCCATGCATGAACGCATGGCTAGAATGATGAGCAATGTTGATGCCTTCATTGCCTTACCAGGGGGTGTTGGTACTTTAAAAGAAATTTTCTAAATTGTCTCTTGGGCACAACTAAATATGCATCACAAACCGATAGGTTTGTTAAATGTTAACCACTTCTTTGATGGTCTGTTGTCTTTTCTTGATCACGCTGTGGAACAAAGGTTCATCTCACACTTAGCACGACGAATTCTCATTTCGGCTTCAAATGCTGAGGAGTTGATTGATGCTTTACAAGCATATATTCATGTACCTGATTCAACTATGGCTCAATTAGAATGGACGGCAGACAATCGCAGGAAGCGCAAATTGGATTTGGATCTTCATCTTTAAATGTAGTAAAACGTAGCTATTATTGTACTACTTTTACTTTCTTAGAGTCTATTTGGATACTATCTTTACCAACCATACTCCCTTAGAGTTAGTAAAACTATATTTGAATGTTGCTTATGATCCTCTGAACTTTTGAAATATTCTAGTATATCATCAATAAATATAATAACAAGTTGATCTAGGGACCTAATTACTATTCATTAAATCTATGAATGCAGTTAGGATATTTGTCAAACTAAATAACATTACCAAGGACTCATAATGCCCATAATGAGTCATAAAAGAAAATTTTTGTACATCCTCTTCTCTTATCCTCAATTAATGTTACTCATATCTCAAATCAATTTTTTTAAAAAACATTAAGCACCTTGTAACTGATCAAATAGAAACAGATCATCTATACGAGGTAATAGGTATTTATTTCACATTGTCACCTTATCCAACTGTCTAACTGTCTATAATTTATGCATAGTCATAGTGATCCATCTTTCTTTTTCACATATAGAACTGGAGCACTCCAAATAAAAATATTAGGGCATTTAAATCCATTATCTAACAAGTCTTGTAACTAATTTTTTTTAAAATTCAATCAATATCATTCTATATAGGGATATAGATATTAGTTGGGTTCCAAGAAGTCAATCAATATCAAATTCTATTTTTTCGTTTCGGGGGTAATCTAGGCAATTCTTCTAAAAATACATCAGGAAATTTTTTAACTATTAGAACCTGATCTACATTAGTATACTTTATATCAACATCTCTCACCATTGCCAAATATTCTTAGCACCCTTTTTTTTGTAATAACTTATGGTTGCTAAAGGTGAAATTAAATTACTGTGTACTTGCTTCCATGATTACTCACTACTTGTAACTCCTTTACTAACATTTTTTTTTGCTATTGATGACATCTTCATACTGTATCAGCTAGATCGCACTTCAAAACACTTAAACAAATTCAACCTATTGTGACTTTATTCTTTAACTTGCTTATGCAATATCTTAACAATCAATTATGGAAAACTTATGTCTATCCAAGAGCCCTTCACATGAATTACCCATTTTGCATACCTTAAATTTTAAATTTCCATAAGTAAGCCTTCCTTAATCATAATACTTATACATAGTATTATTGAAAACCAAATTGTCTTCGAATTCCTTATATCAACAAAATAGATCATTGAAAATATTATCTTCATAGATTCTCCGCTCTCAAATTCAATCCAACTCACAACTTACCAAATCCATTTATATATATAGATTTCAACTCATCCATCCAAAAAGAGATTTAAATCTATTTTCAAAACACTCACTTTATTTCAAATCATTATCTTGGAGTTAACAATCTTGATCACATCATAACTCACTATCAATATTATATTAACCATTCCTCATATTGTTTCACATAAGCAAATCAAACAATCAATTTAGACCTTCTTGACATCAAAACAAGTCATTACCTTTGTGTTTGGATAGAATTTTCTTATTTTCAGCTAATTTCCCAAGAGGGTTCTCTTTATCACTTTTCGTCAAAACAAGTTCAAAAGCTGAACTAGTAGTCCACACACAAAAGGTACCATCTAGGACATACGCATAGATGTTTAAACATTGCTTACCTAAGGATAAGAGTCAGAAAAAGAAGAGGATAATACCCTATAGAATTCCACAACAGCACTGTGAGTATAAATATGTCTGCAGTTACATACCCATACTCAAAGTCCTACTATAGAATTCTTTGCTCTGTTAGCCACAGGGAAACCTAATGCTCGGATACCAACTTGTAATGTCCCCAATTTACGTTACGTAAAATAAACATTTTTTTTCTGTCGCAATAAGATAATCTCCATAAATATGCACAATTCAATACTTTGTCATTTCTCTCATGTATACATAATATACAGACCAAGTCTATAAACATCAAAGTATAGCAGAAACGGGGATCCTACCTGTAGCGTTCAGAGAAATTTAGAATACAAACACAGTATAATTCAAAGACCATGAGTCTTGGAAGTAACGTAGATTCACCCAGAGAATATATCACCTATTTGTCGAATCAAACTCTGATATTCTTATCTGAAAAATTTGGAAATATCGTGTAGTGAGTTTGACAACTCAGTGAGCAAATAATTCCTCCTATGACCTCTTAGGTCAGCATATGGATGTACTTATATTTTAAAATATGTCACATAGAAAATACACTTCAGAAGTACATTCATATGGGACCCGTATTTCAAATATTCTCAAATCAAAGGATATTCAGATATCTAAAACCATATGCTGCACGGTATGATCATTAAACAAATTTTGTTATGCTCAGCTGTATAAGCTATAGTAAAATATTAAGATTTGGAGATAAAATCATCACTTTTAATGCACCTGCTTCACTCGGCAATCTGGTCAATGCAATGAAAATATAACTCATTTGCTATACGTATAGTGACCTCGACCCTAGTCACAATAAGTGATAAGGGAATGTGCGTACATCACCCTCCTGCCTCCCCACATTACCACTGTCAACCGGTTGGAGCGGCCCTTCCCCGACTCACTCAGGCTAATAGGGCGTCCCCTATTTGGTACCGTCACAAGCCATACAATCAGCCGATATTCATCAATACATATATATACATGTAAAATTATCAAGCAACTCGCCATGAGCTTTACGCTTGCCATTCAATCTCATTTATAATAAGATATGCATCATTTTCACATGTATATAGCTTTACAAATCAATGCATTGTGCACATAATATTCACTTTATCAAATAATGATAAATACATTTAGAACCACATATTCAATGAGTTCCACAATCCGTTTCAAAAACCATACTCTTCTTGAACTATGTGCCAGTTTGAAAGCAAAATAAATATTTTAACACATTTCATATATGTATGATAGCATAAATAATTGTAAACAGAAATAGTTATATATTTATAGTTCAAGAAGAGCACAGGGTAAATCATAGAAAGAAGTATCTACTCACAGGGTAGGGCTCCTAATTGGACAGCCCTAAAAATATACTTTTTCTAAGTTGAATTTGACCAATTAGACCTCAAAAACGTGTCCGGAGGGTCCAAAGACTTAGAAAATGACTCCGAGAGCTTGGCCACTATTCACTCGTCGGAAAACACTATTCACCCATCGGAAATCAGTATTCACGATGAACAAAAAATTGTCAGATAGCTGAAAAATTTCATATCCTAAGGTTTACCTAGCTCCTAAATCCATCTACGGTGTCACAATTTCAATTAGAGGTCTCTAAGTAAAAGTTTTAGAATTTACCTTTTTCTGAGATTTTCTACTTCAGATCTACAGCCATTCAACGGATGATTTGAAAAATTGATCGATTAAAACCATAGTATTCTTCATCATGAATTTAGTAACACCCTTAGTTTTGAGATTGGAAGCCAATAGACACTCCAAATCTATAAAAAAAGTTGAAGATTACTATTCACTTACTATTCATCCGTTTTAGAATTTTTTTCATATCATGCATTGTCTCCTGACCTTTCCCCTTCCCTTTTTTTTAATAATAATAATTATTATTTAGTAATTAATAATAGGATTTTCTTTTATATAAATTCATATAAATTCCGTTTTTCATCTTAAAATTTCCCAAAAATTTCTAAAAATTTACATTCTTATAAACCTTTAGTTAATCTTTTAAATCATGATTTTTCTTGATAAAAATCATAATAAAACAAATCTCAAAATAAATATCTTTATACATATTAAAAGAAATAATATTTCTAAAAATACAACAAAAATTTATTAAAGACCAATATAATTATTTCAAGCAAAACAATAATTATTTTACTTAAAAATAGACTTAATTTTAGCCGAACATAATCATTTTTAAACAAATAAAAATATATTTATTTATAACAAAACATTATTATTTAAAAATAAAAATTATGGTATGTTACAAGCAACATCCCACCAATGACATTTAATGAGATGTACTTTCCTATCCCCCACATAAGAAAGCTTATAAATATCCTCGAGGATTCCATAATATTCTTTCTCAGGATCAGAATCATCCCCCCTCACAAGAACTCCACTATTTTGGGTTTTTCTTTGAGATTGACGATCTCTTGTATGAAACCTAAACCCATTGACCAAAATTATGGTATATCTATATACTACTCTTTGAGGACCAATGGCTAAGCTAAGTAGCTTATCATCTCCTCGCCAATGTGAACCAGGCTTCATAACCTATTAAAAAGTAACATCAAAAGGTTATGACATAACATATAACATAATGCATCAGTTAACCTACTTAAAAAATACTTACTAGACGATTAAACCATTCAGGAAATTCTTTAATGTGCCTTGAATCAACATTTGATGCCTGTGTTTGGAGCTCCCTTTTGTAATCCCTACAAATTGTGTCATTCCATGTATTAGAGTTTGGTTTACCAATAATTTAATTGTGAGTAAGCTATAGTGTACATACTCTATGAACGGCCAAACGTTTTCACTATTTTGTAGCACGTATAACGAAGCTTGATCAAATTCTTTGTTAGAGAGGAAAATCGATTTGTTGGCACCTCTTAACTGTCCACTTTGACCAAATATCGACCTCTGAGAAGATGTCATATTTTCATCATCATTTCTTGGAGCTCTATTGAATTTTGTTGGAATATTGCGCAAATATCTTGAGCTGAATATTAGGCTTTCATAAGCTAAATAACCTTCGGCAATTTAACCTTCTGGACGAGCTTTATTGCGAACAAATGACTTCAGTGTGCGTAGATACCTATAAATACAAATGACAAATTAATTGGGTTTTTAATACTAAATGCAACACAATGAAATTGTATAGGTTTGATAATGTTACCTCTCAATTGGATACATCCATCGGTATTGGATAGGCCCTGCAATCTTTGCCTCTCTTGCTAAGTGGATGGTTAGGTGGACCATGACATCAAAGAATGCAGGAGGAAACATAGTTTCCAATTTATATAAGGTAAGGGTAATTTATTTTTCAATTGAATCTAGGTCTTCCATGGTTAAGCATTTTAAGCACAAAATCTTAAAAAATTGAGCCAACTCCACTATAGGATCACTGACCTCCTTAGGCAACAACCCACGAATTGCAATTGGAAATAGCTCCTACAATAAAATGTGATGGTCGTGACACTTTAGTCCATATATCTTTCTTTCTGCCACATTGACACACCTTGAAATATTGGAAGAGAATGCATTAGGAACCTTTAACTCAGCCAAAAAGTTGCAAACCTTCAACTTCTCTTGAGATGATAGCACGTAGCATGCTGCTGGTAACAAAATATTATTCTCGTTCTCAATAGGGTACAAACATGACCTAATTCCCATATCCACCAAATCATAGTGGCTCTTCACTGTGTCCTTCATCTTTCCAACCATATCCATCACTGTGGACATAATGTTATCTTACACGTTTCTCTCAATATGCATAACATCAAAGTTATGTCGTAGTAGAAATGTTTTCCAATAAGGTAATTGGAAGAAGATGCTCTTTTTCTTCCAATTATATGCAAGACTTGATTGGTTGCGCATTCGTTTCTGACCCTTTCCAAGCGTCACATTAGGCAAGCATTCTAGTTGTTCAAGTGCTTTGTCACCAGTCAAATATATAGGTGCAATATCATTTTCTATTTTACCATCAAATGCCCTCTTATTTCGACGCCAAATATGATTAGTTGGTAAGAAGCAACGATGACCCATGTAACAAAGTTTTCTTCTTAATGATGTAGAGTGGGTATCTTTGTGGTAACAAGGACATGCCAATTTTCCTTTTGTGGACCAACCTGAAAGATTTCCATATGCAGGAAAATCATTTATTGTCCACATGATCGTAGCTCGCATATTAAAATTTGACTGTGAATGAGCATCACATGTCTCCACCCCTTCCTCCCATAATTCTTTAAGTTCATCAATCATTGGTTCCAAATATATATCTATATCATCTCCTGGAGACTTTGGGCCAGGGATAAGAAGTGTCATCATGAAGTATGGTTGTTTCATGCATTTCCAAGGGGGCAAGTTATATGGTACTAGAACAACTGGCCAGAAACTATGGTTGACACTCATGTTTCCATATGGCTAGAACCCATCACTTGCTAATCCCATCTTAACATTTCTAGGATCCGCTACGAAATTAGGATGTTGCTCATCGAAAGACTTGTAGGCAATGGAGTCAGATGGGTGCCTTAACACACCATCATCAACACGTTCTTCTTTGTGCCACCTCATATCTTTGGCTGTGTGCCTTGCCATATATAATCTTTGCAACCTTGGCTTAATTGGAAAATATCGCAACACTTTGTGAGCTTCTTGCTTGCCTTTTTGCACATTTGATTTCCATCTAGACAACTTGCACTTAGGGCATGATTGTCAGTAACATGTTCTTTCCTGTATAAAATGCAGTTATTCTTACATGCATCTATTTTTGTGTAGTCTAACCCCAAGTCTTGAACAATTTTCTTGGCTTTGTAGTAGGAATTAGGTACTTGGGTACCCTCTGGCAGCACTTCTTTAAATAATTCTAACAACATATCCACAGAATTGTTGCTCCAATGATTAAGACACTTTAAATTAAGTAGTCTAACGATGAATGACAACTTTGATACCTTATCACAATTTGGATATAAACTTGTTTTGGTATCTTTCAGTGAGTCGTAAAACTTTCTTGCATGAAAATTTGGCTCTTCATTGTTTTCTACATGAGGGTTCATCTCTTTTGTGTTCACAACTCCATAAGCATCTTCTATCATTTCAATTATGTCATCCTCTTCATTCCCTTCATCAAGGGGATATGAAGTTGTCCCTACAACTTTTCTATGACGATCCCAAACCTCATAAGATTGCCAAAATCCATTTTTTAATATATCAAATCGTACTTCATGCCTAACCTTGAACACCACATTTCTACATTTTTTGCATGAGCATCTAATTCTGCTCCCCAACCTTGGTTGACTGTATGCCCACTCAAGAAAATCATCCACCCCTTTTATGTACCTTCGATCAGCTCTATTCCCAACTTTCAACTAACTCTTGTCCATTATTTGTCATACAATTTTGTATGGAGTCAAAGTGAGTAATTAGAAAAGAAAAGAACAAGGTATTTAGACAAAACAAAGTATATGTGTAGTGATAATTGAATGAAATAGGGTCTTGTTGCCAAATGTACTACAAATGGGAACATGTTCCCAAAACTACTAGAAATAGAGAGATACGAAGAGGTAGTTGAGATCGTGTTCATATAAAATAATATTTAGGAAGAAAACTTGTTATGTAAGAGAGCACACAAGAACTTTTAGAAAGAGAACTTATTACAAAGGTCCCTAAGCACTTACTACAAACGATAGAGTCCAATGGTGGCTTTAAGGCTCTACATATGTACTCAATATATCAATAGTATTGCATACATAGATGATCCAACAAGTAAATGAATTGAAACTATTGGTCTAGAACTCTAGATAACGTTCCAATAGCATAGTACAACTATCATACTAGAATGAGGGCCTATGGCCCTAAACTTATGAAGGATGACGAATTTCATGTTATGCTCTTCAATGGAAAACCATAAACTATCCATCATCAAAGTCTTATTATGGCTTAAGTTCCCTTGATAAAATTAGACAATTGCCTTATGATTTTGATAATATCATCTTATATATTGTGATTGATTGAAACTTAAACTCAAGAAGAAAAATAAAAATTTACATTGAGAATTGAATGACTATCTTATTATGACTTAAGTTCCAATGGAAAGCATAATATGAATCAAATATGAATAAAGTTATTTGAGCCAATATATTAAAGGAAAATATGTTAGGGCCCTTTATATATTGGAATTATTGCTCTTATTTGTTATATTTGATAGATTAATTTATTATTGCAAAATTTTATTATCTCTTTGTGCCTATTAATAGATTATCTCTCAATATTTTATTAATAATTAGCTATCCATAGGAATCCAAACATACTTTGATTCTTTCTCATTTCTTAATAATTAATCATTCAAAAGACCAAGAAAAAAGGTAATTCTTTTTTTTTTTTGGGTTACAAAGTTATTTTCTACCAAACATTAGATAAAAGTTTAGTGTGCAAGAGGCAAAATTCTACTGAAACATGGGTTAAGGAAATAGATTTTTATTATCTTTTCTTATATTGCCCCTGTAACTCCTTTTCGAATTTACGTTAGTTAAAACCATCCACTATCACTATCTCCCCTTAGTTGCATTTGTGCTTACCTTTGCACTTTTTCATCCTTTCCTTTTCATCAAATTCATCAAAACTCTCTTCCTCTTTGAAGGAATTTTATTATACTATTATCTTATATTCTCTAGATTGTAGTATGGGTCAATTTTTAAATAAGTTTCCATACTTAAAAATTTTAAAATTTATGAACTCCTGTAATTTTAATTTTTTTAGTTAGTTCTTTATCATTACTTTAAATGTTAATTGATAAGCAAGTCACACTCTATCTTTTTCAGTCTTTGTCACTCCCTGTTCGCTATTCACCACTCATAAACTATTATCCATTCTTTTTAAGCTGTTAATATCACTGGAAAATGCTACAGAAAAAATTCTCCAAGCATGGTGGCTTTTCTTAAATTTTGGAATTTTGCTGCTTTAGATATTTGATTAAGATGGACTTTTCTACTAAGCACCAACGTCAACTAGAGATGAGAATGGGAGAAAAATAAGGCAAAATTGAAAAATGTTTCTATTTGCTCTCAGTTGAGGTCCTGGGTATTTTTTTTTTGGCCATAGGTCCTGGGTATGATACTTCTCCATGGAGTCAATTATTGTTTTGTGGTACTGGCATCTCTATAGAAGTTGTTAATTTTATCCTGATTAAAGGAACATTGAAGTTCATTGTACAGAATTCTTATCAGAATAAAAGGGAAAAGGGAGGAGAAAAAAGGGAATTACAAACCAAAAGTGAAACTGCATGCATGTAAAGAAGATGGGTTTTATTCCTTAGGTTGCAGATTCTGTTTTTCTTTCTATTTTTATTATGGAAGGTAGCTTGTCACTTTATATGATCCAAATTAAGGTGGAACATCTATCTCTCAACATTTATGTGTCTTTTTCATATATATTTTCTAATTTTTTAAAAGACACTAATATTTTAAAGATAAAAAAGTATCATGTTCGACACCTATATTAAACCAATTACAGTACCAAAATAAAACCCCCAAAAGTATAAACCTCAACCACAATAGATAAACCCCTAAACTAAATCAGTAGCAAATGCCCAATACAAAGAAGAATGAAAGGAAATACTGACCTCAGATACGTCGCTGCAACCACCCACGAAGTGGTTCACGATATAGGGGTTCTTGGTACTTTTTGGTGGGATTCTCTGTGCAGACGTTTCTATGCAACCCACTATCACAAAAGCTAAAATTGGTGCAGAAACTACAATACATAAACAAAACAGCTCAATTCCAAACTGAACCCCCTACAAGTATAAAATCCAACCAAAACCCTTAACTGAATCAGTAGAAAATGAACAATATACCTCAGATGTGACTATTCCACCAAAAAGTTCTCTTCTACTTCAAGATGATCATTATGTAGAATTAGAGCAAGCAATTGCTGAGATCAGCATCTGCACACTTTCAAATTGTATGAATAAAGTTCAATAACGTATGTATTATGAGTCCCAGGAACAAATGCAGATACATATATCCAAATTTCTTCACTATTTAATAAAAGTTTTTTCACCTTCTAATGTAACAGAATTGCCTGTGGAGTACACAACTATGTTAGCAGGTCAGAATGCTTCAAGTGCAAAACACCAAGAGATTTTGGTGAGAAAAGTTTAGTCTTCAGGATGTTTTCTTTGTTTAGCTATAAAAAGGTTCGACAATGTTCTTAGCAAATCATATTCAACCTTAGTTCAATGATACATTGATTACTTCTATTTTCAGGTGGGGGAAACAGAGAAGAAATTTTAGAAAGACCCCAGATATCACTGATTTCCATTCACAGAGTTCCTCAACAACTGACACCATATCTTGTTTTCCCTATCTTATGCTCTAAAAACTAATTATTAATGAAGACCCTCTATTAAAATTATAGCTACTTTTCACACTAGGAAGCATTTAAGTTAATTATACAAAATCAAATAAGCCAACATGTGGTGCTTCGATGGTACTTCGTTGGTGAATCAAACAAGCTAAGCTAACTGAAGAAGACACACGCAATGGAGGATTAATGAAGATGAGCCCACTACTTTCTCATCCGAAGGTGCTTCGATGGTCTCACTCAATTGGCAGCTACGAACTTGGCCAATCCATGTCTTTTGTTCTAGGGGCTTCACTGTGAGCCACCACTGTTGACTTCCGCCATGGTGACTTCGGTGATGGCAATTGGAAAAGTGCAAATAGGTGGTGATTTTGGGGGAAGGTTTCTCGTTCATCAGGTAATGATTTCTGGTGAGAAAAATTTGAGGGGTTTCGTTTGTGGGATAAGAAATTTGGGGGTCTTAAGCTCAGGTTTCAGATGCATGTGCGTGGGTTATCAGATGCCTCCAGATTCCTCTCTGCTGTGCTTCAAAATGCAGATCACGGGTTCAACATTCAGATGCCTATGCGTGGGTTAAGTATATTTTTCATTTCCTCTAACATCTGCTTATTCTCTTTTTATTATTTTCTTTTATTTTTATAAAATTTTGTATTTTCCCTTAAAATAAATGAATATCTTTTAATTTTTCAAATATATATATATATATATATATATATATATATATATATATATATTATTTTAATTTTAAAAATTTACTCTATCAATTTTCTATTTATTTAAAAATTAACTTATTTAAAAAATATTTTTATATTTATTTTATTAATAAATAATTTACTTATTTTTTATTTTATAAGTAAAAATTTATATATTAAAAATATAATTTAATTTTTTTATTGAATAAATACATCCATTCTTGAAACCCCTTGCACCACTTGAGCTAGTTTTAGAAAACAAATATGGACCAATCAAAGATACCAAAAATGCAAAGAGGAAGGGGAAAAGAAATTTATCTACTTTCAGTGGCGACTTTAGTCGCCACTGAAAATCATTTTCAACCTTTCAATGACGATTTCATATAGGTCGTCACTAAAAAGGCAACTTTCAGTGGCGACTCATGGCAGTCACCACTGAAAAGGCAACTTTCAGTGACGAATTTTTTGGTCGCCACAGAAAAGTTGTCACTGAATGTCCTATTTCTTGTAGTGTATCTACTTCAAAAAAAAAATAGAATCAAATCATGCATCACTAAGGGTGTTTCTCAATAGAAATTTCTCATTGTCTTCCCCTAGGTGTTTAAGGACATACTTTTTTTACCAACCTAACCATCTTCCATCCATTTTTACCATATTCAAATATACATAACAGTAGCATAAAATCCCTAAATTTTTTCCACCCATAGCCATTTCTATGTAGAACTTTTCATACCAAACGAAGTATTCAAAACATCCATCACATGTAATATCAACATGTAACATAATATAGCAACATCTATAGACAATCATCAATGTAGCAAATATTGTAAATTCCATCAAAGTTCTAAAATCAAAATCCCAAATAAATGTTACAAATTTCAAAGCTTTTCTTCAAAAAGAGATATTGTTAAACCTACCTAAAGATCTCCCCAGCACACTTATTAAATTATTTTTCTTGTTTCTTCTTGAAGGAAGTAGTAAGATTCCTCCCTTCATTTAGCTTTTCTACCAGCTTAAATAAGAGAAGGAGGGTGAGTTTTGAACTCCAAGAATGAAGAGAAAAGATAGATTGAAGTGGAGATTAATCTAACTTATCTTCAGTACTTAGTCCTCTAGACTTCTCCTTCTTCTTCCTTCATCTCTTCTCCTCTCTTTCTCTCCTTTCCTTACTCTACCTTGCTTCTATTTTTCCTCTCCCTCACTTAGACAAAATTATAATGCTTTAAGGGTAGGTTTTTCTTAAATAAACTATCAAGTTGTTCACCTCTCATACTCATAGGACTACCTTATCACAATTAGGATGCACTTGGTTGTTTTTTTTGGGAAGACAACTCATGTTCTTGTCTTCCTCTTCCTTAGTCAAGATACGCATAGCAAAAATGTTCTTAAGAAAAGGGACAAGGTCCCTTTGATTTAGGGATTCATTTCCTTTTTCTTTTGTCTCACTCAAGTATGATAGGTTTGCCTTTCTAGGTGGCAAATTTCTAGCCCTTGAGTCTCCCTTGCTTGGCTAAAATTATTTGTGTAGGATAAGGATGCTTTGTCATAATGCCATGTATTATTACCTACTTGTTGAAATTATGAATGTAGGATATAGATGTTGTGTCCTAATTCCATGTATTATTACCTACTTGCTAAAATTATGTATATAGGATATAGATGTTTTATCTTAATGCCATGTGACCTAATCTTGATTATTATTACACTATTATTTCTTCACATGGTTCTTATTTTTCCCTCTTGGATTTGGGCTTATTCTTACCAATTTTCTTTGCTTTGGCTGAAATTCTACCTTTCATGGAGGGTTTGGCAAATTTTCAAAATGTTTGGGCTATCGGTCAAACTTCTATATCCTAGTCCAAAGCTACATTTTATCTCTTGCTTGGGCTATCCAATTGGCTTGCTAAAAACTCATGTGGAGTGGAAAAACTCTATATGAAGTGTCCATAGATGAAAGCTCAATGTATAGGTAGAAATGTTAAACTTAGGAACTCTAGCTCTTGAATTAGAAAAAATTATCTTAATCCAATCTTCTTGAAATTTTAAGACCTTTATTTACTCCCCAAAAATTTATCTTCCTTTTTTTCTACTAGGTTTTCTCTTTTCTTATTCCCTTAATGTTAGAAACATTTTCTATGGATACACATAAGGTGAAGAATTTCTAAGGATTGCTTTTTTCTTAGATAATGAAAAATTGTTTAATAAGTTTTATTTCTTTAATTAAATATTTATGTACCTTTATTAATAAAAGAAACAAAATTAGGGATGTTACCCATCTAAAAGAGGAAGATTCACCTTACACATTATAAAGGTATCATATAATTCAGAAGTTCTCTCATTTATTCTATTTTCCTTCAGAGCTTCAGGAAGGGGAAGTGTATATTCATATTCAAATAAAGGTGCAGACTTAACTTTTGGATGCTTACCTGCCATGGTTGCATTATTCTTTTCTTCTTCTTGCTTAGTTGGTGCATGTACCTCTTGCATTGGGATCTCAACTTCTTTATCACTTTATAGCATGATGGCACTTACATTTTCCTTTAGGTTTACCATAGCTTGAAAGAGTAACTTACCTAAATTTTGAGCCTCTAATATGCTAACTATGGTGGCTAATTAGCCCATCTGATTTGCCAGCCTTTGAATACTAGCTCTTGTCTTTTGCTGAAATTGCTGAGTGTTATGTGCAAGAGATTTAATAATATCTTATAAAGAAGTACTTACCTAGGAATCCTAATATGTATTCTGTTTAGGATAATATGCCTATTGATTATGCTAAAATTTTGTTCCGTCGGTCTATTTTTTGCATTCCTATTCCATAAATTGGGATAATCCTTCCATCTAAGATTATATGAATTAGCATAAGCATCATATCTCTTTGGTTGGCCAAGGAAACCTCCTACAACATTAGCTTGTTCTGTGGATTCCTCTTGAAGTGTAGGGCACATATCAATTAGGTGCCCTTTTGCTAAACATATTCCACAAATTTTCACTTGCTACGATGTACCTATAGTAATTTGACGTACAAAAGAGGTCAGTTCAAATATCTGTTGCTGAAGGGCAGAGTTACTTACCTCATGGGCACGTTGAACTGGAGAATCATGCCTAATGTCAAATTGTTAAGAATTGGCAGCCATGTTTGATATCAAGATTCTAACTGCTTCACGAGTCTTATCTACTAGTGCTCCTCCACTAGCTGCATCTATCATGCTCCTATCTCCCTACAAAATACCTTTATAAAAATATTGAATCAGTAACTGCTCACTGATCTGATGATGTGGCCAGTTTGTACAAAGCTTTTTAAACCTCTTCCAATACTCATAAAGTTATCTCCATATAATTGCCTAATGCCACATATTTCTTTTCCTATATTTATGACTCTAGATGCAAGAAAATATCTCTCCAAAAATTATTTACTCATCTCATTCCAAGTTGTAATAGTGCTAGATGGTAAATAATATAGCTAATCTTTGGCTGGTTCTCTTAAGGAAAAAGGGAAATCCCTGAGTTTAATTTTTTCTTCTGTTACTCTATGGGGCTTCATATTGGTTCACACCACATGGAATTCCTTCAAATGTTTATGTGGGTCTTCACCTACAAGACCAAGAAAATTGGGTAAGAGATAAATCAGTCTAGATTTTAATTCAAAATTAATGTTTTCATCAAGGTTAAGAAATGTAATGCATAAAGGCTGATGGTATAGATTTGGAGCTACAAGCTCCTTTAGAGTGGGGTGCCTGGCCATGATTACTTCTTTCTTCTCCTGATGAATGTCTTCTTGAAGTCCACCTCTGTGCCTATGAATAGATTTTTCAATGTCTGTATTGTACTGTAAACATTAAGAATTAGTAGATTGAGTCACAGGCATAAATAAAAATAAAAATCACAAAAAGGTAATACACGCAATCCCCAACAACGATGCCAAAATTTTATGCATATTGTCGCAAGTACACACAAATTGATACTTTACCTCTCAACTAACCTATAACTGTGGGAGTAAGGGTCAATCCCACAAAGACTGAAATTACCTTATGTAATTGAGAAAGAGGGATTGATAATTACAAATAACGAGGTAAACAATAATGAAAGTAATTAAGAGAGTAATTAGTAAGAGATGCATTGGCTTCAGTCAATATCCATTGTCAAGGGATTGCATTGATCATTGACAAAATAATCAATCTCAAATCAAATATCTACCATTGGGATTATATCCCTATTCCTCCTTAAGTCAAGTAAATTGATAACAATCGTACTAATTAAATCCTAATCAATAAGATATCCTTTAACACATCGATAAAGTCTAACCTATTAATCGCATAAAGGACAAGAGAAATTGATAGAGCTAAACAAATATAAACACATTGGCTATATCTAATTTAGTTGATCATTCATCATAGGGTTAATGATTCATAATCCAAAATCCTTAATCCTATTTGCTTCATGAATATAGTAATAAAAACTTTGTTCAAAACCTAATTTAGTAGTAGATTAAAATAGATAATAATTGGAAAGAGAAGAGTAGATGAATAATCAATAGCCGATTAAGATTGAACTAATAAAATATATTCCAAATCTTATAATACATAACGATCCCTTGAGGTTTTAATTTTTCCCTACCAACTAAAAGTAAATCAACCGTGCAAGGCCATAGGAAAATCTAAAGAAGAATTAAAGAAGGAAATTAAGAGCTTGAATGATCCTTGATGCTTTCTTTTGTTGCCCTTTTTATAGATTGTCTTTTCCTCATTGAAGTAAAACTATTTCTTGGTCAAAACTAGGTCTATCGAGCTTTAATTCGAGCCAAACAGACTTAAAAATCAAAACTTCAGCATTCTGGTTCAGCGGTGAGTGCTGCGGTGCCCTACTCGAGTGCTACAATGCTACGAAAACACACTGATTGGGTATTACAGAGCTGGGTCCTCCGGGTGCTTGAGCACCGCGGCACTTTAATTTCTAGAAATACCGTGGCGTGGGGCTCTGAATCTTCAATGACGCGGCACTGTAGTGCCCAGAATCTTCCAAAATTTGCCAAAGTGTCAAACACAAAAGTTGTATCTCTGTTTCTTCTTTTCATAGTTGCTAGAATTGTAACAACCCTTTTTTTTTCCTTTATTATTATACAATATTGAGTTCACATACATGTCATTAATCAAAACATACGTATAACATATCAAACAGATAGATATTTACATCTTGTTTATTTTGGTTGACCAACTCCGGAGATACAGGTGCGGGTGGTTGCACCTTCACCGGGATCTGAGCCAACTCGACCACAAACATCTTATTTGATTCTGAAATCTTCCCAACATAAAGTAACTCGATCCAATGTGCACTAAAAGCCAGAGCCTTAGAAACAAAAGCTGCATAAATAATTTTCTGAACATGATATGGAAATATAGTGAGAATTAAATCCCAGTAAGTTCAACAATAAATTATCATCAGTAAAGCTCATCACGTCATGTTCAGCTGTATAAACTACAGAAAATATCTTTGGTCACATGAATGCATTATATCTATGCACATAAGAATCATACTGTAATGATATGTATGACAGGATTAACCATTTTCAAAATATCATATGATGGCCATCAACTTATTCTCATTTCAAGCTACCCCGGTCAGGGTGAGTATCCTCTACTCTCCGGTACGGGCTTTTCTCGCTCCGTCCGACATGGCCCACTTTCTCTTTCTTTTCTCATTATCATGATCATAACCGTTGGTAGGGCGTCCCCTACTGGTGCACCACACGGATTGCCATGTGACCGTGCTTATTTCTTTTCTTTTCACAATGATAGCCAAAAATATGTTTTCAATAACAAGTATGTTCATCAAAATATAAGTATTACCATAAATCATTGGTAATCATGCCATGAACATAACCATTTCAAATATCACTTTATAAAATATTTCCATGTCAAAATTTCATACTTAAGATGGTAAGAAGTTCATACAATGGCAATGGCTATGGCTATACTAGTCATTTATTAAGATTCATCTTCTTTTTTAAATACTAATTTTATTTCTTTATTTTCTTGATGCAGGTTTTCATCCTATTTAACCTTCTCTTACTAATCAGAGCATAACTCCCTCAATTTAACTCTGATGTAGGTGATCTTGGTGTCCATTTCAAGATAAAACTATTATCTAAAACTATTATGTTGAACATTGTAGTGAAAAATTAAGAAACGAAGGTGATATTACGCCCTCAAAGTACAGGATAGTTCTTCTCGGATAGGTTCAGACCTTTACTGACTAATTAGACCATATCTCCCAAATTGGAACTCCAAATTGCGTTATTCCAGTTGGTAAAAATCCATGAGCCATATATCTATAATTGTTATGTTGGCGCACTATTTTAATTCCCTACAGAATATTCCCAGAAATTCAAAAACTAAAGCATTAATAACATACTCTTCCCTGAATAAACATTTTCTGACCTCTGCTTACTAATCAGATCATATCTACCTCATATGAACTCCAAATTGCATAATTCCAGTGGGTATATTTCCATGAGACATAGATATATAACCTTCATGTTAACCATTTATTTTAATTCCCTACCAATAATTCCCAGAAATTAAATTATCGAAGCTATCCTAACATATTCTTCCCTGATGATTCATTTTCTTACCTTTGACTACTAATCATACCATAGCTACCTCATATGGACTCCAAATGGAATGATTCCAGTGGCTAAAAATCCGTGACACATATATCTTTAATTCTTATGTTAACCATTTATTTTAATTCCCTACCAATAATTTCCAGAAATTAAATTACCGAAGCTATCCTAACATATTCTTCCCTGATGATTCATTTTCTAACCTTTGATTACTAATCAGACCATAACTACCTCATATGGACTCGAAATGGAATGATTCCAGTGGGTGAAAATCCGTGACACATATATCTTTAATTCTTATGTTAACCATTTATTTTAATTCCCTACCAATAATTCCCAGAAATTAAATTACCGAAGCTATCCTAACATATTCTTCCCTGATGATTCATTTTCTGACCTTTGATTACTAATCAGAACATAACTACCTCATATGGACTCCAAATGGAATGATTCCAGTGGGTGAAAATCCGTGACACATATATCTTTAATTCTTATGTTAACCATTTATTTTAATTCCCTACCAATAATTCCCAGAAATTAAATTACCGAAGCTATCCTAACATATTCTTCCCTGATGATTCATTTTCTGACCTTTGATTACTAATCAGACCATAACTACCTCATATGGACTCCAAATGGAATGATTCCAGTGGGTGAAAATCCGTGACACATATATCTTTAAGTCTTATGTTAACCATTTATTTTAATTCCTTATAGATTGTTCCCAGAAATTAAAATACCGAAGCTTAAAATTCTGTCAACCATAGCCATACCCATGCAGAACTATCTACACCAACCTAAGTATTCAAACATACATCACATGCAAGATCAATATGCAACATGATATAGCAACATCCATGACCAATCATCAAAGTTCTAAGATCAAAATCTCATATAAATATTATGAGTTTCAAAGGTTTTCTTCAAAAAGAAATATTGTTAAACTTACCTGGAGCACTTAGTCTCCTAGACTTCTTCTTCCTCTTTCTTCCTTTCTTCCTCTCCTTTCCTCACACTACCTTGCTTCTATTTTTGCTCTCCCTCACTTGGACGAAATTCTAATGTTGTAAGGGTGGGTTTTCTTATATAGACCACCAAGTAATTCACCTTTCATGATCATGGGTCTACCTTATCACAATTAGGATACACTTTGTTGAATTTTTGGAAAACAAACAACTTATGTTCTTGTCTTCCTCTTCCTTAGTCAAGATATGCATAGAAAAAGGAGATTTGTATTTTGAAAATTATGATGATATGTTCTTAAGATATGGGGCAAGATCCCTTTGATTTAGGGATTCATTTCCTTTTTCTTTTGTCTTAATCAAGTATGATAGATTTGCCTTTTTAAGTGGCAAATTTCTAGCCCTTGAATTTTCCTTACTTAACTAAAATTATTTGTGTAGGATAATGATGTTTTGTCATAATGCTATGTATTATTACCCACTTGCTAAAGTTATGAATGTAGGATATAGATGTTTTTGTCCTAAAGTCTTGTATTATTATGCCACTTACCAAAATGATGAATGTAGAATCACACCACTTGTCAAATTTTTGTCTTAATGCCCTGTCACTTAATCTTGATTACACTAATATTTCATCACTTTAATTTTATTTTTATTTTTATTTTTCCTCTTGGGTTTGGGCTCATTCTTGCCCATTTTTCTTACTTTGGTTAAAATTCTTCCTTTCATAATGGGCTTGGCCACATTTTCATGATTTTTGGGCTATCGGTCCAATTTCTATATCCTAGTCCAAGTCTATGTTTTATTTCTTCCTTGGCCTATCCTATTGGCTTGCTAAAAATTCATGTGAAGTAGAAAAACTCTATATGAAGTGTCTATAGGTTAAAGCCCAATTACGGGTGGAGATACTAAACTCAGTAACTTTTGCTCTTAAATTAAGAAAGATTACCCTAATCCGATATTCTTGAAATTTTAAGACCTTTACTTACTTCACAAAAATTTATCTTTCTTTACCTAAGAATTTCACCTTTCTTTAACATGTTTATTTCTAATATTTCCTCTTAGATTTTCTTTCTTTACCTATTCCATTAATATTAGAACATTTCTATGCATATATGTAAGGTGAAGAATTTCTAAGGAAAATATCTAAAAATTACGGGATGTTACAAGAATCATATTAATCGGAGTTCAAATGAGAGAGATATTCCTTAATTCATTACAGATAGTCGAAATTCAACATTTTTCCAAATTTTTTTCTCTATTTTCCTCTTCTTTTCTTCTTTCTTCTTCCTAAAACACAAAACACAAAAGTCAATTAATTCCTATTTATATTCTACTTAAATCAAACAAAAGTCAGCTTAAAGGTATTAAAATCATGCTTAATTATAAACACATCACTTATATAGCTGAACATAACATGAAGATTAATATTATTGAGTAATATGATTTATTGTTGAATCTACTGGAATTTAATTCTCACTATATTTCCATTGTATGTTTAGATAATTAGATTTACATATTTTTACCATGACTCTTGTTTTTGCTATACGATGGATCGAGTTACCCTACTTAGGGCAAATACCAATTATATGTGATGTGTCTGTGGTAAGTGTGACTAAGATTCCGGTGGAGGTGCCACCACCCGCACTTGTATCCCTAAAATTGGTCAACATAGATTAATAGGACGTAGATATATATATCTTTGACTTTTGTACTGGTGCTTTTGACTAACCTCACCCGAATGCTAATTGTATTTTTGACATAGTGTTGGGCTTCTTTCCTACTTTTGACATGTTTCAGGTAACACCTGGATACTAATTATGTGTATATGAACTCAGAATAGCATCAATGTTAATGGTAGATCTTAAACCTTAATTATGTTTGGTTAAATTAATTGAATATTATGAGTTAAGCAGTTATAAGCAAAGAGGTAATGACTTCATAGACTTGTACACTGATATGTATATTATAAAAAAAATGGAGTCGTTATAGGTATTTTGCCACTTTATGATGATAAAAAATCTTATATGTTGCTCAACACACAAGTCTAGTAACAACCCTATTAGTTAAGATTCATGGTGCACCAAGGTTAGCATTTGCTGCTACTAGCATATAATGTTTCTCACAAGACTCCTCATCAATATCAAAATTATAAGTATTTTACAATTCAAAATTCCCAAAGTATAATTCCTATGCAATTCTTATTCATAAAATAATTCAATGTCATCAAATAATTTGTTAATAATTCATACCATAAAATTAATACTTAAACTCTTAATTCACATAAGGAGGCCTTAAGTTACATAATAGAGAAATATATTTTGTAAAAGCCAAACTATATATACATAAATTCATTATCAAATGCCTTCAATACAAAATCCTTTCAAAAAGCTTTATAAAGCATAGCTCTAAATAAGCTAACTCTTTTAAGATTAAAAATTGAAATTGCAAGTAGAAACATATTATCGTCTGCTATCTTCTCTCAATTCTTGAGCTCAAAATAAGCTAGCTCTTTTAAGCTAATCTTCAAAACTAATGCAATTAAATAAACATGGAGATCCTACTCAACAATCTAGAAAAGGAAAAATTCATCTTCCTCACACAAATACTATTCACATCATTGTTCACAATATTGTTTGCATAAGAAAATTGCATCATATGATCATAAAAGCTTTTGTATTGGGGTTTTACTAACCCTTAAACTCAAATATAGTACTAGTTTTGCCATTAAAACTCCATAAGCATATGCTTTTGAAATCTTTACCTTTAGTTTAAAAATGCTTAAATAGTAGTTTCACAAGAAACTAACTAATGGAAAACATTATATGCTTTGTACTTATTGCGATGGTATCCTCAATATCTCATATGGAGGTTTGGTTAGGCCAAAATCTTATAGAGAGGGAGAGAAGCAAAAGACTCAAAAAAATTTCAAGGTTTCTCTCCACAATGTTGAGTTATTATTAAAAGATGTATTTTTATAATTTTTACTAGCTCCAAGATAGTAACAAATCAGTACTGTAGTGGTGAGCCTTCTGTAATAACCATAAAATGTAACGAAAATTCCAAGTAAAGAAAATTTGAATTAAAGAGAGGATTTTTAAAATGGAGATAAGAATCAGCGAAAATAATTTTATTATTTACATGAATTAAAGAATTACAAAAGAAATATGAGAATCTACATTTTGGCGCGTACTTTTTATTTTGAAATGATAGTATGTTGCTATAAGCAAATATATTTTTATTTGTTTAAAAATGATTATGATTTGCTAATTTTACTTAAAATAATTATATTGGCCTCTAATGAATTTTTGTTATATTTTTAGAAATATTATTTCTTTTATTATGTGTAAAGATATTTATTTTGTAATCTATTTTATTACGATTTTTGTCAAGAAAAAGCATGATATAATGGTTTAACTAAAGGTTGATAAGAATGTAAATTTTTAGAAATTTTTGGGATATTTTAGGATGAAAAACGGAATTTATATGAATTTATATAAAAGAAAATCCTATTATTAAATAATTGTTATTACTATTATTATTAAAAAAACAAACAAACATTAAGAATGGAAAGAGGAATCGGGAAAAAGGAGACAGAGGCAGAATTTCGGAAAAACATTGAAACGGATGAATAGTAAATGAATAGTGAGTGAATAGTAACTTTCAACTTTTTCTCTCGATCTGGAGTGCCTATTGGCTTTCGATCTCAAAACTGAAGGTGTTACTGGATTCAGGATGAAGAATACTACAGTTTTGACCGATCAATTTTTCAAATCAGTCGTTGAATCGCCGTAGATCTGAAGTAGAAAATCTTAGAAAAAGGTAAATCCTAAAACTTTTACTTAGAGACCTCTAATTGAAATTTTGACATCGTAGATGGATTCAGGAGTTAGATAAACTTTAGGATAGGTATATTTTCGGCCATCTAATAACCTTTTTGTTCGTCAAGATGTATCTAATTTCACATGTATTTCTCATTAAATGATAAAGTGAATATTTATGCATGTGGCATTATTTATAAAGCTATATGTTTGCCTTAGATATAAGCATGTATACATGATTCCCCTAAATGGAAATTTTTGACATATGAATATACAGAGATTGAAAGTCTACATTATATTGAGAATTTTATACTGGATTATATGGCATATGTGCATATGATATTGATTTATACAGTGATATGTTTGCCTCAGATGTGGGCATGTATACGTGATTCCCTGATTGGAAAGTTTTGACAGAGGAATATACAAAGAATGAAAATGTTGTATTATAAAAGTACATTTGTTTTGATTAATACAGAATATATGAAATTATGGTTTTATGGAGGAATCCTATTGGAAACACTGTCTGCTAACAGCAGGTGATGTTAGCCCTGGTGCGCATCTTGATTGCCTCAGCTAGCAGGAGAGGTGGTGCTAGCCTCGTGTGAGGGCCAACACATAGGAGATTATATGTGAAGGAGAGCAGAATGCCTCCTATATATGGGTGAGATGCCAGTTATATGAGATGTTATTTTCCTTCCCTTGCTGTGTACTTGGGAAATACCCATATAGAGTCCCTTCGCGTGTCCTCTTGAATGGTAGTAGGGCAAACCTCAGTGGGATGCTGAGTTTAGGCAAATCCTATACCACCAAAATACGGAAGGGGTTAAACTCTGATATGGGATCCTCCAAATGTTTTCATATGAATTATATTGATGCATACTATGATTTTATTAGCGTACTTACAGTATTACTTATGAATTAAATATGAATATAAATTTAAACAGAGATGATTTTGAAATGCGGGTCCCATATTTGTGTAATTTTGATATGTGATTTTCAATGTATAAAGTCTTAAAATAAATAGTACATCCACATGTTGACCTAAGAGATTATAGGAGGTATTATCTGCTCACTGAGTTGTAAAACTCACTATACGTGGTTTATATGTTTTATAGATAAAGACCCAGAGTTTTGTCTTACAGCATCTTGATCGACTAGGTGTCGTACTTCTATGGTGAGCCTAAATTGTTTCTAGGTTCTCAGTGTTTAATTTGTAATATACATGTTTTCTAGAGTTGCTCTGAACGCCACAGGTAGGATCCCTGCTTTTGCTGTTACTCTGATGTTTATGGATTTGATTTGTATATGGTATATGTATGGAAGAATCTATATGTATTTGTTTCCATGATAAATGATTGGAATAATCATGTTTATGGAAAATATATGATCGTAAAGTATGTGTTTCACGTGCTCTAAAATTAGAGGAGTGACACCTTCTATGAACCGACATATGCATATTTTGCTTCCAGTGTCATGGTAGTAACAGTTCTAAAAGTATACTAGGCTTCTAGAAAAATTAGTGCCGCAACAGTGTACCTCTTTAGATTCTAAATCGACATACTTGCAGCCAGCACTACAGTAGTGGCACTGCTATAGAAACCTCTAAAACAAGCCATATCTTCCATGTAAGCTTCATGTAGCTTCCATATGGCTTCTAGATAGTTCCTAACTTACATTTATCCTCTATAGAACCTCATTATGTTGTAATGCTCTAAACTTCTTAACAAAAACATATAATAGAAGAAATCACATCCATTTATCTTAAAATAAAAACATACTTATTTAAAAGAAAATATAAACACTTAATATATAACGCATTCATTATAACATAATCTACTATTTCGAAACCAAGGAGTGTCACATAATCCATGATTCCCACCAACCATATTTAATATTTCAATTTAATACTAGGAAGTAAAATTTCAATTTTCATCTATACTATAACCAACTTCTGAATTTAAATTCCTTAATTCTTTCTATATAATTCTCAATCAATAAAGGATTCCAATTCGGATTCTTGTCCTATACCTAAGGCTCTAAAGAATTAAATTAATTAAAAAAATTGTGAATTTAAGTAAAATAGCTTACAATTTAATTCTAAATTTTTTTTGATTAATTTGGACATTTATAATAATTAATATTTTTATTTTAATTACTTAATGACATAATTAACTTATAATGTGTAACATATATGACAAACGTGTGAGGAATTGTAAACCATGTCATAACAGGTATTATCCATTCAAAGTATTACCATTCTTAGAGTTATCCTTCACTTTAGGACACTTTCCAAGCTAAATTGGCCCAAAATAGTCTCAAAATTGAGTTAAGGAAGTCAAAAAAATTAAAACAGAGTTGAGAAACATGATATTCGGACTCAAAAGCTTAATTAATGGTTGTTCAAAGTCAAATTCAAAGTCAATGGCCAACAACACTTGTCAACAATCAATAAGTCAAACAAAATTCAATGGGGCAACTAATATAGTAAAATAATTTAGAGGCTTAGTCAACTCAATCGAAAAAATTGGTCAACTCAGGTTACACTCATTGTCATGGGTGGCCCTTGTGCGTTAGGGTTTGGGAGACGCATGCAACGGTGTAAGGGATCTCAGAATGTCTTCTCATCATAAAGTTTCTACCCTTATTTTTTCAACGCCTTCTAAGTTAATTAGTAAGGTCAATTTCTAGATTTTAGCACTCAAAATATGACTTCTAGGACTGGCCAAAATGTCTCTCTCTCCATCGTGTTTTTTTTTTTTTTGCATCCTTAAGTTATAGTGACTACCTAAATAAATATATCTACTAATTTTGAATCCAAGGTATCAGTGATATGAAAATGAAGGTTCAAAAGTGTTGCATCCAAAATTCTTCGTTCTGATAACCTCTAGTTATGGGTGTTCTATATGTGGTCCAATCTATACCTTTCCATGAGGATTCTTTGGTATTCAAGGGTTTTAGGATAGTTAGAACAATTAACATGTTCTTTTTCTTGATTCGGGCTACAAATAATGAAGAATTATAGACAGAATGAAAAAGCCTTCTTGAAATATTATCTAATTCCTAATATAGAAGATGGATTTTGAAGCCTATATATAGAAAAGGACAACCGAGAGAGCAAGAAAAGGGTGATTATGTAATTTCTAATTTTGCAGGGTTATCTTCATAATTTTCAAGATTTGCAAGGTCTTCCTTGAAATATTTTAAATTTTCACTTTGGTCCATAATCTGCCCTAATAGTTCTTAACAAATTTTAATTCTTGTTAACCTCTCCCAAATGTTTGATTACTATATTCTAATTGAGCATAGAATTTTAAGGTTATTACATTAAGAATTAAAATTTTAGGTTATTACAATTTAACTATTTTTACATACATTTTGACAAAAATAATCACACAATTGTTTATCCTTAAAGAAGAAATTAGTAACTTTGATGATTATTTGGTGGGAATCCTAAGCAGCAGTAATATTTGTATGGTTTGGTTAGGTAATGATGTGGTAGTTGACCTTTGTTATCCCTCCTAATCTTAGAACTCAATTAGTAGCGATAAAACGATGTGGAAAAGGCTCTAGAAACCTCATATTCTAGATAAGTTATAACTCTTTGTATGAAGCACCTTGCATTTTTTATTGCCTCTAAAAGAGAATATATATAAGAGAGGATGTTGCATGGATAACCTAAACTATCCTCTTCGTAGTTCTAGCAAGTGGAAAATTCTAATCCATCTTTTATTGCTTGTCCCTTTGCTATTCATCATTAGACTATGTCTTCTCCTATGTTTTGCTCATATCTCTTTCCATAAGACTATTTAATTATATGGTGGCAGGCTCTTATTGATAACCTATCAGTTGATTTTCTTATCAATCCAATTAAAATTAGTTCGTTTTCTCTTTCGGCAAACATGGAAGTGTAAGAACCCTATAGTGTTTGACAGTTGCCAAATTCCCATGAACTAAGCTATTTTGATAGCTGTGAAGCAACATGATTTCAAATCAAATCATACATAGTACATAGTCAATTTTTTTTATTTCATTTTCCTTTTTGTAATTGATGTTGTATTGTAATCTACATAGTATATTTTTCCTTTTGTCCAAGATCGCCCTTATTTTCATTATTAATGAAATCAAGTTTCTTTTTCCAAAGAAAAAATCACATGAATGTGAACAATTTTATTTTTAAATGCCTATTTTCTTATATCATGAGTAGTTTCATATAATCTTTATAAGCAAATTGAAATTATGCAAATGATTTCAATTTTCAAGTAGTATATTTATTCCAATAATGGGCTCAAAACACTATAAAATATTCCTTGAGTAAGTGAAAAATACTTTCAACAATGAAATTGTTAATCAATTTCAACATTTATGTGATTATTTTTGTTAGAGTAAATTGCACTAATCTCCTCTTAGTTTTGGTTAAAATACCCTAATCCCCTGTAACATCCTCATTTTTTCTTACTAAAAAACATGAAAATATTCCATTAAAGGAGTGAATAAAGGAGGGAATATGGAAAAGAAGTGATGAAAATTTTAAGAGACATATTAAAGGAAATATACACTAGAAAATGCTAATTAAATATATAATTACTAAAATTAGCATAAATAATTAGGAAATAGGAGGAAAATTAATAAGAGTTATTTGTGGAATTAAATAAGACGGGTGAGGAAAAATAGTGAGAGGGAAATAATTTTGAAGAACGAGTATACAGGTCTTGAATTTTGAAAGAAATTAAAGTAGCATCAAGGAAAAGTTTTAGGTAACTAAGTGTGGAATTTTAAAAGAACATTAAGCTAAGTAAAATACTTTAATTGAGAGCTTAAATCTTATTGAGTTTCTGGTATTAAAAAATTGAAGATAGGGAATGTAAATTGTTCAAAGAAAGCCTTAGGAATATTTATGCAACACCCCATGCTAATTAATCGTTACCTCTTTAAGTAAATAGTGACACCTCATGAGACACCTCATTAGGATGTTTAATGAGGGGAAATTCTGGGCATATTTCAGCCCGCAAAGTGAAGAGGAAGAACCAATTTGTCATGAGGAAGAAGGGAAAAAGAGAGAGAAAGTGAAGGAGAAGTGGGTGTTCAAGGTATGATGCATTCTTTCCACCTTAATCCCTTCATTCTCTTCCATTTATGGGTCCCTAAACTCATCTTCTTTGGCCATGGAGAAGTGATAGAATAGTGAGGATTAAGAAGAGAATCCAATGCCACAACCAAGGGAGGAAGTAGAAGCAAGAAAGAAATCTACATAGCAAATCCTATGAAGCTATCTTAGGTAGGAAAATATTCTATAAATATGAATGATTTAAATGGGGTTTCTAACCCTAGGACTTCAAAGAAAATTCTGATTTTTTTTTATTCTTGATGATGGCCAAGGATGAATATATCTAGATACATATAAATCATGCATTGGTGCTTGTAAATATGCTTTGATTGGTCTTGAATTTTTGCATGGCATGGGTAAAGGAGGATGCAGTTTTGGGTACTGTTTTATTCTTGTGTGGTGAAGAATAATCAAAATCGAAGAAGTGATGGAGGGATTAGACTATATCTATGGATGCTAGAAACCTATAACTCCAAGGAGAGATTGTTACAGGTTTCTCTAGAGCACTAATTGGAAATTTCTATGTATGATGACGAGTAAGGATTAACATATAATGAATTAAATGGAAATGAGATAAATAAGTGCAAGAAAAAAGGAATTTGGATACTAAATATCTAGGTTGGCCAAGTTCATGAAGCAAGTATATAAAAGCAAACATGATTCATTTTTTATATGATGGATGATGAAAAACTTGTTCATATAATACATGATGTATAAACATGAGAATGAAAAATTGTTAAGGTTTTAAAAAGGAAGAAGAATGAACAAAACAATAATGAAAATGTAGTTGAGATGCCTAAATTTTATCATAAATCTAGGTTAATGATATATGAGAGTTAATATCGAAATCAGTTAGAATGTTAGGTTATTTTCCTAAAACCTTATTGACATTTCATAAATATGTGTCAATGAGGCAAAAAAATGAGAATTAAAAGGTACCTAAAGGAGAAGGAAGAACTTGAGATTACCAACTAAATAGTGTCAAATTACAAAATGAATAGTATTTTTTCTATTTGATAATATTGTAACGCCCCTAATTTACGTTATGTAAAATAAACATTTTTTTTTCCGTTTTCCATAAATATACATAATTCAATTCTTTATCATGGGAACAAATACATATAGGATCTCTCATGTATATACAATATACAGATCAAGTCTATAAATATCAGAGTACAGCAGAAACAGGGATCCTGCCTGTAGCGTTCAGAGCACTATAGAATACAAATACAGTATAATTCAAAGACCGTGAGTCTTGGAAGCAACGAAGACTCACCTAGAGAATATATCACCTATCTGTCGAATCAGACTCTGATATTCTTATCTGAAAAATGTGGAAATATCGTGTAGTGAGTTTGACAACTCAGTGAGCAAATAATTCCTCCTATAACCTCTTAGGTCAGCATATGGATGCACTTATATTTTAAAATGTGTCACATAGAAAATACAGTTCAGAAGTACATTCATATGAGACCCGTATTTCAAATATTCTTAAATCAAAGGATATTCAGATATCCAAAACCATATGCACGATGATATGATTATTAAACAAATATTGTCATGCTCAGCTGTATAAGCTATAGTAAAATATTAAGATTTAGAGATAAAATCATCACTTTTAAAATGACCTGCCTCACTCGGCGATCTGATCCACTTAATTTTGAAAATGACCTGCCTCACTCGGCGATCTGGTCAATGCAATGCAATTTGAAAATAACATGCCTCAGTCGGCGATCTGGTCAATGCAATTTGAAAATGACCTGCCTCAGTCGGCGATCTGGTCAATGCAATGTGCTATACGCATAGTGACCTCGACCCTAGTCACAATAAGTGATCAGGGAATGTGAGTACATCACCCTCCTGCCTCCCCACATTACCACTGTCACCCGGTTGGAGCGGCCCTCCCCCGGCTCACTCAAGCTAATAGGGCGTCCCCTATTCGGTACTGTCACAAGCCATACAACCAGCCGATATGCATCAATACATATATATACATGTAAAATATCAAGCAACTCGCCATGAGCTTTACGCTTGCCATTCAATCTCATTTATAATATGACATGCATAATTTTCAAAAGTATATCGCTTTACAAAACAATGCATCGTGCACATAATATCAGATTATCAATTAATGATAAATACATTTAGAACCACATATTCAATGAGTTCCAAAATCCATTTCTAAAACCATACTCTTCTTGAACTATGTTCCAGTTCTAAGTATAACAGTTATTTTAACACATTTCAGAAACTTATAATAGTAAATAATTTATAATCAGAAACAATAATAAATTTATAATTCAAGAAGAGCATGGGGCAAGTCATAAAAAGAAATATCTACTCACCTGGGTAGAGCTCCAGATTGGACAGCCCTAAAATGTACTTTTCCAAGCTGAATTTGACCAATTAGACCTCAAAAACGTGTTCAGAGGGTCCAAGGACTTAGAAAATGACTCAGGGAGCTTGAGCACTATTCACCGCCGGTAAACACTATTCACCGCCACTATTCACGCCGGAATTTACTATTCACCGCCACATAAAAAGTTACTAAATGACCAAAAGAAATACATATCCTAATGTTTATCTAACTTCTGAATCCATCTACGGTGTCAGAATTTCAATGGGAGGTCTCTAAGTAAGAGTTTTAGAATTTACCTTTTTCTGAGATTTTCTACTTCAGATCTACGGCGATTCAACGGTGAATTTGAAAAACTGATCGGTCAAAGCTGTAGTATTCTTCGTCCTGAATCCAGAAACACCTTCAGTTTTGAGATTGGAAGCCAACAGACACTCCAAATCTAGAAAAAAAGTTGAATGTTACTATTCACTCACTATTCACTCACTATTCATCCTTTCCGTTTTTTTTTTCTCAAATTTGCCTCCGTGCGTCTATTGCCTCCCCTCCCCTTTTATTTTTATTTTTTTATTATATTTAATTATTATTATTATTTAATAATTAGATAATAAGATTTTCTTTATATAAATTCATATAAATTCTGTTTTTCATCCAAAAATATCCCAAATTTTTTTAAAAATATACATTCTCAATAACCTTTAGTTGAACTCTAAAATCATGATTTTTCTCGATAAAAATTCAATAAAACAAATTACAAAATAAATATCTTTATACATAAAAAAAGAAAAAATATTTCTAAAAATATGATAAAAATTCATTAAAGGCCAGTATAATTATTTGAAGCAACACAATAATTATTTTACTTAAAAGTCTAATTACTTTTAGCAAAACATAGTCATGAAAAATATATTTGCTTATAGCAAAACATTATTATTTAAAAATAAAATTTATGGGATGTTACATTATTCCCCCCTTAGGAAATTCGGTCCCCAAATTTTAAACCATCCTATTATAAGTAGGGAATGAGGTCAAGGCATAAAATACGGTTATTAACCTCACTATTCAACCTATTGGGGACATCTCTTTTGTTTATCATCTTCACTATTATCAATTTCGCATATTTATATCCATAAGTCGATATAATTAGGAATCATATACATAAAAGAATACATACACATCCATATAGGGTAACCAAATTTTCTTATTCCTTACTTTTATTAAGTCATTTTTGATTCTCACATGAATCTCTTCGTCTTAATCTATCATTATAATTCCTATCACATCTATTTAACTAACCCATTCGTTCTAAGAAAACGTTTCTCAACAATCATTCACACATGAATTTTCAATCTCAACATAATTTACATCTTAGATACTAAACTCAATTTAACATGATATAAACCCTTAACACAAATATTTAAATCCCTTAACATTATTTCGGACATGATTCTCAAAATATTCTCCATATTTTCAATTTAAGAGTTCAAAGATTAATTTGAAACCTACTTCCCATATTTTATTCCTCAAAAACTTCAATACCACAATTCACTTTATTACATTCCTCAAGAATTTCAACACCACTAATTTACTTTATTACATTCCTCAAAGCACCATAATGCATTCATTAATTATTTATTCTCACGTGAACTTTTTATTTTATTTTATTACGATACCCAAATTCACCACCTTACATCATGAAAAGTTAAAGGTCCAGTTTTCTCTAAGATTTCCTCCATTAATCACTTTCAACAGATTGAAATTGTAAATTTCCTAATTTTGTCTTACCTATCCTCAAGTAAACTCAATATGCTCACATCCTCCTCTTATAACACTTCTTCATTTCTAGCCAATCCTTAAGCAATCTTAACATATCTTACTTTCATAATTCCTAACATGTTTACTACCTATCTATCTCAATTCACTTTTCACACATTCATATATTTTATTGACATACTATCCAAATATCAAACATCACTCAAGTCACAATCTCGACATATGAAAATAGTCAGAAATTTACATTTTATAACTATATTATACAATCTATAAATTTATAGACAAATTATAGTTCTTTTATCCATACCATAATTTGTCATTTATTCACTCACCTATTAGAAAATCTACGATATTTCATTTAAAACCTCAAATGGTATTATTTGTATACTGACTTGGTAGCTATTGTTATAAGCAAATTCAGCTTAGGGTAAGAAATTTTTTTTTTTCCAACTACCTTGAAAATCAAGCACATATGCCTGAAGCATGTATTCCAATATTTGGTTGGTTCACTCAGCCTATCCATCTGTTTGAAAATGGAGATCAGTATTAAGATTTACTTTCGTGCCCAAAGTTTCTTGGAAGACTCTCCAAAAACGAGTTGTGAACTGTGGTTCTCGATCAGAAATAATCTATATCAGTACTTCATGAAATCTCACTATCTCATTCGACTATAGATTTGCATATTGAGCTACGTTACATGTGGTTTTCACTGGTAGAAAATATGTTGATTTAGTTAACCTATCAATGATCACTTACATTGAGTCAAACCCTCTTTGATGTCCGCGGTAGCCCTGTAACAAAATCTAAAGTTATTCTCTCTCATTTTCAGTCAGGTATCTCTATCTGCTGATGTAATCCAGCAAACTTTTAATGTTCTGCTTTTACCTGCTGACAAGTTAAATATCGAGAGGCGTAATCAACTATATCTTTTTTTTTTCATACCGTCCTACCAATAAATTTCTTTTAAATTTTTATACATTTTTATTACCTCAGGATGAATGGTATATATGGATCTATAGGTTTTCTCTAAAATCTCTTTCTTAAACTCTTCTTTATTAGATACACATAAGCACTTACCCGATCTCTGAATTCCCTCAGAGTCTACATACATATGCAATGACTCGACCATATTGCATCAACGCACACCCTAATCCAATTCTTGATGCATCATAATATACCATGTATCCTTCAGTACTTGAAGGAATAGACAGTACTAGCGTCGTAATCAAACATTCTTTTAATTTCTGAAAACTTCTCTTACATTCATCTGACTAGTCAAACTTTATTCTTTTATTTGACAATCTCATCAAAGGAGTAACAATTTTTTTTTAATACGGTAATAACCTGTTAAACCAAGAAAACTACAGATCTCTGTAATTGTGGTAGGGCGTGGCCATTACTGCACCGCTTCTACTATTTTTAGAATCAACTTAAATACTATCCTTAGTAACCACATGCCCTAGGAAAGTAACACTACTAACTCAGAATTCAAATTTTAAGAACATAGCATATAAGTGATACTTTCTCAAAGTTTGTAAAACTGTCCTCAAATATTGCTTATGATCATCTAAACTTTTGGAATATACTATTATATCTTGAATAAATATAATAATAAATCAATTCAAGAACAGTTTAAGTACTCTATTCATCAAATCTATGAATGCAGTTGAGGTATTTGTCAAACCAAATGTCATTACTAAGAACTCATAGTACCCATACCGTATCCTGAAAGCAGTTTTTTTTTGAACTATTATCTTCCCTTATCCTCAATTGATGATACTCAGGTTTTAAATCATTTTTTTTTTGAAAAAAACATTGAGCACTCTATAGCTGGTCAAACAAATCATCTATACGAGGTAATGGATATTTATTACTCACTGTCACCTTATTCAGCTGTCTGTAATCTATCCATAATCGTAATAATTCCTTCTTCTTTTCACAAATAGGACTAGAGTACCTCAAGGAGGGTACTAAAGTATATAAATCCCTTGTCTAACAGGTCTTACAATTGATTCTTCAATTCCTTGAGTTCAACCGGTGCCATTCTATATGGGGGTATAAACACTACTTGGCTTCTAAGAAGTACATCAATACTAAATTCTATTTTACGTTTCAGGATAATCTTGACAATTCCTTAGGAACTACATCAGAAAATTCTCTAACCACTGGAACTTGATCTACATTGGTAAACTTTATGTCAACATTTTTCACCACTGCCAAATATCCTTGGCACCCTTTAAGCAATAACTTATGGCTGCTAAAGGTAAAATTAAATTATTGGGTACTTGATTCCTTACTTGTTCACTACTTGCAACCCTTTTACTAACATTTTCTGCTATTGATGCCATCTTCATACTGTATCAGCTAGAACATACTTCAAAACAATTAAATAAGGTCAACCCATTTTGACTTTATTCTTTAACATGCTTATGACATGTATGAACAATCAACCATGAAAATCTTACATCTATCCAAGAGTCCTTCACATGAATTACCCATCTTGTATATCTCAAATTTTAAATTTCTATAAGCAAACCTTCATTTCTCATAATGTTTGTACAAAATATTATTGAAAATTAAACTGTCTTCGAATCCTTTATATCAACAAAATCTATCATTGAATTATCTTCATAGATTCCTTGCTCTCAAATTCAATCCACCCAACTGCTTGCTAAATTTATTTATATACATAGGTTTCAACTCATCCATCCAAAAAGATATTTACATCTATTTCCAAAATATTCACTTTATTACAAGCCGTTATCTTGGAGTTAACAATCTCGATCACATCATAACCCACTATCAAACATATTAACCATTCGTCATATTGCTTCACATAAGCATATCAAACAACCAATTCAAACCTTCTTGACATCCAAACAAGCCATTACCTTTGTGTACGGATGGAATCTTCTTATATTCAGCTACTTACCCAAAAGGGTTCTCTTTTTCACTATTCAACAAAACGAGTTCAAAAACTGAACTGGTAGTTCACAATCAAGAGACATAATCTAGGATATATGCATAGATGTTTAAACATCGCATATCTAAGGAAAATAATTAGAAGGAAGGAAAGAAAAAGAAAAATGATGACACCCTATAGGATTCCACAACAGCACCGTGAGTATAAATATGCCTGCAGTTACATACCCATACTCAAAGTCCTACTACAGAATTCTTTGCTCTGTTAGCCACAGGGAAACCTAATGCTCTGATACCAACTTGTAACGCCCCTAATTTACGTTACGTAAAATAAACATTTTTTTTTCCGTTTTCCATAAATATACATAATTCAATTCTTTATCATGGGAACAAATACATATAGGATCTCTCATGTATATACAATATACAGATCAAGTCTATAAATATCAGAGTACAGCAAAAACAGGGATCCTGCCTGTAGCGTTCAGAGCACTATAGAATACAAATACAGTATAATTCAAAGACCGTGAGTCTTGGAAGCAACGAAGACTCACCTAGAGAATATATCACCTATCTGTCGAATCAGACTATGATATTCTTATCTGAAAAATGTGGAAATATCGTGTAGTGAGTTTGACAACTCAGTGAGCAAATAATTCCTCCTATAACCTCTTAGGTCAGCATATGGATGCACTTATATTTTAAAATGTGTCACATAGAAAATACAGTTCAGAAGTACATTCATATGAGACCCGTATTTCAAATATTCTTAAATCAAAGGATATTCAGATATCCAAAACCATATGCACGATGATATGATTATTAAACAAATATTGTCATGCTCAGCTGTATAAGCTATAGTAAAATATTAAGATTTAGAGATAAAATCATCACTTTTAAAATGACCTGCCTCACTCGGCGATCTGATCCACTTAATTTTGAAAATGACCTGCCTCACTCGGCGATCTGGTCAATGCAATGCAATTTGAAAATAACATGCCTCAGTCGGCGATCTGGTCAATGCAATTTGAAAATGACCTGCCTCAGTCGGCGATCTGGTCAATGCAATGTGCTATACGCATAGTGACCTCGACCCTAGTCACAATAAGTGATCAGGGAATGTGAGTACATCACCCTCCTGCCTCCCCACATTACCACTGTCACCCGGTTGGAGCGGCCCTCCCCCGGCTCACTCAGGCTAATAGGGCGTCCCCTATTCGGTACCGTCACAAGCCATACAACCAGCCGATATGCATCAATACATATATATACATGTAAAATATCAAGCAACTCGCCATGAGCGTTACGCTTGCCATTCAATCTCATTTATAATATGACATGCATAATTTTCAAAAGTATATCGCTTTACAAAACAATGCATCGTGCACATAATATCAGATTACCAATTAATGATAAATACATTTAGAACCACATATTCAATGAGTTCCAAAATCCATTTCTAAAACCATACTCTTCTTGAACTATGTTCCAGTTCTAAGTATAACAGTTATTTTAACACATTTCAGAAACTTATAATAGTAAATAATTTATAATCAGAAACAATAATAAATTTATAATTCAAGAAGAGCATGGGGCAAGTCATAAAAAGAAATATCTACTCACCTGGGTAGAGCTCCAGATTGGACAGCCCTAAAATGTACTTTTCCAAGCTGAATTTGACCAATTAGACCTCAAAAACGTGTTCAGAGGGTCCAAGGACTTAGAAAATGACTCAGGGAGCTTGAGCACTATTCACCGTCGGTAAACACTATTCACCGCCACTATTCACGCCAGAATTTACTATTCACCGCCACATAAAAAGTTACTAAATGACCAAAAGAAATACATATCCTAATGTTTATCTAACTTCTGAATCCATCTACGGTGTCAGAATTTCAATGGGAGGTCTCTAAGTAAGAGTTTTAGAATTTACCTTTTTCTGAGATTTTCTACTTCAAATCTACGGCGATTCAACGGTGAATTTGAAAAACTGATCGGTCAAAGCTGTAGTATTCTTCGTCCTGAATCCAGAAACACCTTCAGTTTTGAGATTGGAAGCCAACAGACACTCCAAATCTAGAAAAAAAGTTGAATATTACTATTCACTCACTATTCACTCACTATTCATCCTTTCCGTTTTTTTTTTCTCAAATTTGCCTCCGTGCGTCTATTGCCTCCCCTCCCCTTTTATTTTTATTTTTTTATTATATTTAATTATTATTATTATTTAATAATTAGATAATAAGATTTTCTTTATATAAATTCATATAAATTCTGTTTTTCATCCAAAAATATCCCAAATTTTTTTAAAAATATACATTCTCAATAACCTTTAGTTGAACTCTAAAATCATGATTTTTCTCGATAAAAATTCAATAAAACAAATTACAAAATAAATATCTTTATACATAAAAAAAGAAAAAATATTTCTAAAAATATGATAAAAATTCATTAAAGGCCAGTATAATTATTTGAAGCAACACAATAATTATTTTACTTAAAAGTCTAATTACTTTTAGCAAAACATAGTCATGAAAAATATATTTGCTTATAGCAAAACATTATTATTTAAAAATAAAATTTATGGGATGTTACAAATATTAGTCTAAGTAAATTTTTATTTGAATTTTGATACTAGTTGCTAAGAAAGGTAAAATTTTCAAGATTAATCCAAGAGGAAGCAACTAAACTTTAAATGGTAAATGAGATAATAATTATGTTAGAATTTTTTGATTATAAGGTAATATAGAAAAGTGAATGGAATTTTTACTAAAGACATTATATAAGCCGTGATACTATAAAGTGAACCCAATAGGTATAAAATAGGACTAAGGAGACTATTAATAGAGATTGATGATAAGAGTCATATTATTGCACTTTTGTTATGATTTAAATATTGATATTTGTGTGAAAATTGTGGTTATTTGATTATTTAATCCACAAATGTCATTTCACGGGTATTTCGTGTTTAAAGTGTAATTTCAGGTAAAATCATAAGTTTGGAGAAGTTTGGGACAAATGCCAATGACCGGGATTGAGTTAGAATCAAGAAAAGCAAGATTTCAAGGTTTGGAAATCTGGCCGCGGCGAGAATACTGCAGCAAATTTTCCCAAGAGCGCAATTTTGGATTCGAATCTGGCCGCCGGCGAGATCATTTTCGCCGCCAGCCAAATGAGTTCGCCGGCGGCGAAATGTGTCTCGCCACCGGCGAAAAACAGACTCTCGCCGCGGCGAGCATATTCCCGCCGCGGCGAGGTGATTTTCCAGAAACTCTCCGCGGCGAGAATGACTTCGCCGATGGCGAGTTTCGGCGGCCAAACGCGTTTTCCAGACTTTTTGTTCCAAATTTGTCCCCAAAACCCTGGATCTATAAATACCATAAGGTACAGAGAGAGGGGACGGCGAAATAGACCTAGAATAGGCGTTTTTGGAGGAGAAGAAGCCATTTTGGATTGAAAGCTTGGATAATCTTGAAGGATCATCACCATTTTTGCTGCCAAGTCTTCATCTCAAGAGTTCTTCATCTCTTTTCCTTAGCTCTGTTTTTCTGCAGTTCATTTCGTTTTTATAGTTATGTATTCAGTTGAGATAGTTGTTGTTCTTATTTTAATTATGAGCTAATTCATTTTTGCTAAGGCTATGATGTAGTTGAATCATGAAACTCTGATTTTTGTGGTTATGGGTATATGAGTTCATTGTTTTCAGTTGAGTATTTATTTCCATGCTTAATGCTTCTGAATTTCTGGCCAAAATTTAGATGATTAATTGCATTATATTGAGACCGAGAGGAGATGTGTAATGAATGCTTCTTGTGATAAGTACCATATGTTGAATGCGAGTGTGAGAACTAATGCATGATGCATGTGGTTATCCTAGAAATTCCATAGATCATAATGTGCTTGTTTGTGATTAATCTTCATAGAAATATAGTTGATTAGCATAGACAAGTAATTCTAATATAACTTGAGAAAGAGTATTAGATAAGTTTGGGTTTTTCAACCATCAATTGTAGCTTTGATCCTCATATAACATGCCATGAAATTGGATTGAATTGATTCAGCGAAATCAAATGCCTTAGCGTTTTAATCATTTGTGAACAACATTCAATTGTGTTCTTTGCATTTATTTGTAAGTTAATTTACCTTTTACACAATCAACAATTTGGTTTTCAGATAAAATTAGGATTAGTCAATTTCGGTACTTAGTAACACCATTCCTTGTGGGTTCGATATTCGTACTTTTGTACACTTTATTACTTGAACGATTCATACACTTACGAAAATACGCATCAATTGATAAATGAAAACCTAAAAAGGAGGATGATGAGACTAGGTTAGACTAGGTTTTACATAAGTAATTACTTTGGTAATATATGTTAAAGCTAGTGAGTTAGGCGTGTGGTGTAGGAATACAAAACCAAGGACGTACATTAGGAAGGGAAATTTAGATGTAAGTAAACTAAAGACTAAAATGGAGGGAAGTAAAGAAATAATTTAACAAAAATAATACAAAATAGTCATAATTCATGTAACAACCTTTTTTTATTATTACTTATTATACAATATAAAGTTCACATACACGTCATTAATCAAAACATACGTACAAAAAAACCAAACACATAAATAACTACATCTTATTTATTCTGGTTGACCAATTCTGGAGATATAGGAGCGGGTGGTTGCACCTTCACCGGGATCTGAACCAACTCGACCATAAACATATTATTTGATTCTGGGATCTGGTCAACATAAAGTAACTCAATCCAACGTACACTAAAAGCCAGAGCTATAGAAAAATCTACATAACTAATTTTCTGAACATGATATGGAAATATAGTGAGAATTAAATCTCAGTAAGTTCAACAATAAATCATCATCAATATAGCTCATCACGTCATGTTCAGTTGTATAAACTACAGTAAATATCTTTGCTCACATGAATGCACTATATCAATGGACATGAGAATCGTATAGTAATGACATGTATGACATGATTAATTAATTTCATAATATCATATGATGACTATGAATTTATTCTCATATCAAGCTACCCCGGTCAAGGTGAGTATTTTCTACTCTTCGGTACGGGCTTTTCTCGTTCCGTCCGACATGGCCCACTTTCTCTTTCTTTTCTCATTAACATGATCATAATCGTTGGTAGGGCGTCCCCTACTGGTGTACCACATGGATTGCCATGTGACCGTGCTCATTTCTTTTCTTTTCACAATGATAGCCAAAAATATGATGTCAATAACAAGTATGTTCATCAAAATATAACTATTACAAAAAATTATTGGTAATTATGCCATGAATATAACCATTTCAAATATCACTTTATAAAATATTTCCATGTCAAAATTTCACACTTAAGATGGTAAGAAGTTCATACAATGGAAATGGCTCTGGCATATACTAGTCATTTATAAGATTCTTCTTTTTTAAATATTAATTTTATTTCTTTATTTTCTTGATGCAGGTTTTCATCCTATCTAACATTCTCTTACTAATCAGAGCATAACTCTCACAATTTAACTCTGATGTAAGTGATCTTGGTGTCAATTTCAAGATAAAACAAATATTTAAAACTATTATGTTGAACAGTTTAGCAAAATATTAAGAAATCAAGGTGATATTACTCCCTCAAAGTATAGGTTATTTCTTCTCGGATAGGTTCTGACCTCTACCTACTAATCTGTCCATATCTCCCTCATAAGAATTCGAAATTAACTTATTCCAGTGGCTAAACATTTGTGACACATATAGAAATAATTTTTATGTTAATCATTTATTTTAATTCCCTACAGAATGTTCCCAAAAATTAAGACACAGAAGCTATCCTAAAATATTATTCCCTGATTAACCAATTTCTGACCACTGCATACTAATCGGACCATATCTACCTCATACGGACTCTACATTGAGTGATGGCAGTGGATAAAAATCCATAACACATATATCTATAATTCTTATGTTAACCATTTATCTTAAGTCCCTACAGAAAGTTCCCATAAATTAAAACACAGAAGCTATTCTAACATATTCTTCCCTGATTAACCATTTTCTAACCACTGCTTACTAATCAGACCATATCTACCTCATATGGACTCCAAATTAAGTGATTCCAGTGGCTAAAAATCTGTGAGACATAGATATACATTTTTTATGTTAACTAGTTGTTTGAATTCCTAACCTATTCTTCCCTGAATATTAAAAATAGAAGTTTATAAGTTTGCCATCCATAGCCATACCTATGTAGAACTATCTACACCAGCCTAAGTATTCAAACATACATCATATATAACATGATCTAGCAATATCCATGACCAATCATCAAAGTTCTAAGATCAAAATCTCATATAAATATTATAAGTTTCAAAAAATTTCTTCAAAAAGAAATATTGTTAAGCTTACTTTAAGTACTTAGTCCTCTAGACTTCTCCTTCCTCTTTCTTCCTTTCTTCCTCTCCTTTCCTCACTCTACCTTGCTTCTATTTTTCCCTTCCCTTACTTAGACAAAAATTCTAATGTTATAGGGGTGGGTTTTACTTAAATATACCACCAAATAATTCATCTTTCATGATCACGGGTCTACCTTATCACAATTAGGATACACTTGGTTGAATTTTTGGAAAACAAACAACTTATGTTCTTGTCTTCCTCTTCCTTAGTCAAGATATGCATAGCAAAAGGAGATTTGTATTTTGAAAATTATGATAATATGTTTTTAAGATAAGGGACAAGGTCCCTTTGATTTAGGGATTCATTTCCTTTTCTTTTGTCTTAATCAATTATGATAGGTTTGCCTTTTTAGGTGGCAAATTTCCAACCCTTGAATCTTCCTTGCTTAACTAAAATTATTTGTGTAGCATAATGATGTTTTGTCATAATGCTATATATTATTACCCACTTGCTAAAATTATGAGTGTAGGATATAGATGTTTTGTCCTAATGCCATGTATTATCATACCACTTGCTAAAATTATAAATGTAGGATATCACACCACTTGCTAATTTTTTGTCTTAATGCCATGTCAACTAATCTTGATTACACCATTATTTCATCACTTTATTTTTTTCCTCTTGGGTTTGGCCTCATTCTTGCCCATTTTCTTTACTTTGGATAAAATTCTACCTTTCATAATGGGCTTAGTCACATTTTCATGATTTTTGGGTTACCGGTCTAATTTCTATATCCTAGTCCAAGTCTATGTTTTATTTCTTCCTTGGGCTATCCTATTGGCTTGATAAAAATTCATGTGAAGTAGAAAAACTCTATATGAAGTGTCCATAGGTGAAAGCCCAATTTATGGGTGGAGATATTAAACTTAATAACTTTAACTCTTAAATTAGGAAAAATTACCTTAATCCAATCTTCTTGAAATTTTAATACCTCTATTTACTTCACAAAAATTTATCTTCCTTACCCGAGAATTTCACATTTCTTTAGTATATTTATTTCTAATTTTTCCTCCTAGGTTTTCTCCCTTTACCTATTTCATTAATGTTAGAACATTTCTATGTATACACGTAAGGTGAAGAATTTTTAAGGATTATATTTCCTTAGATATCTAAAAAGTGTCTAATAAATGTTATTTTCTTACGGGATGTTACAATTCATGTAAGGAAGGTTACTTGGAAAGAAAAGGCATAAATGGAATTTTCCCTAGACTTGGCCGAAATAGTGATTTAGGGAAAAACCTATAATATGGGATTTATAATATAAGTACAAATTATGATAAAGCCATATCCTAGCATGAATTCTTTACCATTCAGTGCATATCAAGTAACACGATTATGGATGCCACATATAATCTTAATAGCTCTTATATACATCTTGTTGCAATATGGATGTTACATCGTTATATGCATATACATGACAGGAGAATGTCTGAAATGATGAAGAGATATGCAATTTTATCAATGTTTTGCATGTGGGCATATTAAGTTTATGTATATTGGTCGTACAAATAATATCTAATATTGCTTAGTATGGAATAAAAAGGGATTGTAAGATACAAAGGGGGAATGACCTTTGAAGCAGTAAGGTGACCATAAAATGTCACATGGTTCCTATGTGGTACCAAATAGGGGAAGTAATAACTCCATCTTTTTTACATATATATATATATATATATATATATATATATATATATATATATATATAAATCCCACGAAGTTTTTACCTCTTTACTTCTAACTATTTCACTCATAATAACATTCAATTAAATTAACCAAGCATAATTAAGGTTTATGGAATACCATTAACACTTATACAATTCTGAGTTCACATATACATCATTAATTAAAAACATTTGTACAAAAATAAAACACATATATGTCTACATCTTATTCATCCATATTAACCAGTTTAGGGGATACGGGTGCGAGTTGTTTCACTATCACCGAGATCTTAGCCAACTCGACCAAACGTACACTAAAAGTCGGTCATAAAGAATATCTGCATATTTAGTCATCATGTCATGTTCATCTGTATAAGCTACAACAAATATCTTTGGTCACATGAATGCACTTTATCTATGCACATAAAAATTGTACAACAATGACATGTATAACATGAAGAACTATTTTTAGAATATCATATGATGGCTATCAACTTATTTCCATATCAAGTTATTCAGGTCAAGGTGAGTACTTTCTACTCTTCGGTACGGATTTTTCTCGCTCTATCCAACATGGCACACTTTCTCTTTCTTTTCTCAATTTCATAATCATAGACGTGAGTAGGGCATCCCCTATTGGTGCACCACATAGACCGCCATGTGACGGTGCTCATCTCTTTTCTTTTCTTTTCTTTTCACGTTAATAGCCAAAAATATGATTTCAATAATAAGTATGTTCATTATACTCACATGTCATAATTTATCATCAAAGCAGAATCACTATAAAAAATTATTGATAAAATGCAATCATGTTATGATCATAACTATTTTTGAATATCACTTTATAAAATATTTCTATGTCAAAATTACCCACTATAGATGGTAAGGACTTCATGCAATGGCAATGACTAAGGCATACACTAGTTATTTATTATTTCCATTTAAAAGATTCTTCTTCTTTTTTAAATATTATTTTCATCTTTTCATTTTCTTTATGCTTGGCCTCTAGTTACTTTCCTCCTACTTACATCATTTCCAACATATATTGTCACAAATTTTATAGGGCATTATTCAACAATTTGGTTTCTAATATTACCTTATAGTTAATAAGGTTCATTTAGGGTAGAAAAAGGTTAAAAATAAACTTTACCAGCTCTCAACACAGCCTAGCCATGTTCCAAGACATAGTCATACTTCAAAAATACTTCAAACGTACTAAAAAATAGCCCTAAACATGGCCAACACATGCTGAAGCAACCCATATCTCCCTCATACGAACTCCAAATCAGGTGATTCTAAATCCTTTAGAAAGCTACAAAACCTATCTACAACTTTCATGTTTATCATTTCTTTATATTCCTTAAGAATTATCCCCAGAAAATTGAAAATAAAAATACTTACATTTACCACTCTGGATTCTAGACTGATTCTAACATCTACTCATTAATTAGCCATATCGCCCACATATGGACTCCAAATTAAGTGATTTTAGCGCCTATAAATCCATAAGACATATATCCATACTTATTATGTTAATAGTTTCCTTTAATTCCCTACAGATTGTTCCCAAAAATTCAAACACATAAGCATACTTAACATATTTTTTCCTAGTTAGCTAGTTTCTGACCACTGCTTACTAATATAACAATATCTTCCTAATATGGATTTCAAATGGAATGATTCTAGTGGCTAAAAATCTTTGAGACATATATCTACATTTTTAATGTTTCTTTAAATTCCTAACCTATTCTTCCTAGAATTTCAAAAATAGAAACTTCACTGGTTACTCCGAAATGTAGTTTTCTTAGCTTCCTAAAGTTCTAGTTCATCCTTTTATCAATTCATCTTCCATTTTTATTCCAAATTTCCACCTAACCATAGAACTACTCATCTTAACATTTAATTATACTTCTTACTTAATTTAACATGTTCCATCATCCACTTCAAAAGAAAAACATAATCAAATCATGCATCACTAAGGGTGTTTCTCAATAGAAATTTCTCATAGTTTTCCCCTAGGTGTTTAACGCCATACTTAATTTACCAGCCAACCCATCTTCCATCCATTTTTACAATATTTAAATATACATAAAAGCAGCATAAAAGACCTAAATTTTTGCCACCCATAAGCATATCTTTGCAAACCTTTCTATACCAACTGAAGTATTCAAAACATCCATCACATGTAACATGATATAGCAACATCTATGGCCAATCATCAAAGTAGAAAATATTGTAAATTTCATCAAAGTTGTAAGATCAAAATCCCATATAAAGGTAACAAATTTCAAAGCTTTTCTTCAAAAAGAGATATTGTTAAACCTACCTAAAGATCTCCCTAGCTCACTCAGTGAATTCTTTTTGTTGTTTCATCTTAAAGGAAGTAGGAAGATTACTCCCTTCCCTTATCTTTTTCAGCAGCTTAAATAAGAGAAGGAGGGCGAGTTTTGAACCCAAAGGATGAACAGAAAAGATGGATTCAATTGGAGATTAAGCTAACCTACCTTGAGTACTTAGTCCTCTAGACTTCTTCTTTCTTCCTCTCTTCTCCTATCTTTCTCTCCTTTCCTCACTCTACCTTGGTTTTAATTTTGTTCTCTCCCTCACTTAGATGAAATGATAAGGTTATAAGGGTGGGTTTTGTTTAAATAAACTATCAAGTGATTCACCTCTAATAATGATAGGTCTATCTTATCACAATTAGGATGCACTTGGTTGTTTTTTGGGAGAAGACAACTCATGTTCTTGTCTTCCTCTCCCTTAGTCAAGATATGCATAGCAAAAGCATATTTGTATTTGTAAATCATAATAAAATATTCTTAAGACAAGGGACAAGGTCCCTTTGATTTAGGGATTCATTTCTTTTTTCTTTTGTCTCACTCAAGTATGATAGGTTTGCCTTTTTAGGTGGCAAATTTCTAGCCCTTGAGTCACCCTTGCTTGGATGAAATTATTTGTGTAGGATAAGGTTGTTTTTTCATAATGCCGTTTATTTTTATATCATCACATGACTTGCTAAAATTATTAGTGTAAGATATAGATGTTTTGTCCTAATGCCATGTATTATTACCTACTATATCATCACATGGATTGCTAAAATTATTATTATAAGATATAGATGTTTTATCCTAATGTCAAGTGACCTAATCTTGATTATTATTAGACTACTATTTCATCACATGGTTCTTATTTTTCCCTCCTAAATTTGGGCTCATTTTTGCCTATTTCCTTTGCTTTGGCTGAAATTCTACATCTTATAGAAGGCTTGGTCACATTTTAATGATTTTTGAGCTCTCGGTCTAACTTCTATATCCTAGTCCAAGTGTATGTTATATCTCTTGCTTGGGCTATCCAATTGGCTTGCTAGAATGTCATGTTAAGTGGAAAAACAAACTCCATGAAGTGTCCATAGGTGAAGTGTAACAACTCCATTTTTTTTACATATACATACAAATATATAATTTTTTTAAATCCCATGAAGTCAGTTCCTCTTTCTTTCGAACTATTTAACTCATAATAACATTCGATTAAATTAACCAAACATAATTAAGGTGTGTAGTATAACAATAATACTGATACAAATCTGGGTTCACATACACATCATTAATTAAAGACATCCATACAAAAATAAAACACATATATGTACATATCTTATTCATCCCTATTGACTAGTTCTGGGGATACGAATGCGGGTGGTTGCACCTTCACCAGGATCTTAGCCAACTCGACCTAACGTACGCTAAAAGTCGGCCAAAGAAAATATCTGCATATTTAGTCTTCTGAACATGATATGGAAATATAGTGAGAATTAAATTCCAATAGGTTCAACAATAATTCATAATTATCATCAATATAGCTCATCATGTCATGTTCATCTGTATAAGCTACAACAATTACCTTAGGTCACATAAATGCACTTTATCTATGCACATGAAAATCGTACAGTAATGACATGGATGGCATGAATAACTATTTTCAAAATATCATATGATGGTTATCAACTTATTTTCATATAAAGCTACCCTGGTCAAGGTGAGTACATATCATATTACATGGGTTGGCCATTTCTTGTAAAACATCCAGGCTTTACGCTTCAAAATGCCATTTTCAACACCAAACACGGCCTAGCCGTACCTTGGAACACAGCCGTGCTCTATGTTGTGTTATTCCCAAATGCAGGTTTTTGTCTTGCATGACCTTCTCTCACTAATCAAAGTATATCTCCCTCATTTTAACTCTTAATTAGGTGATCTTGGTATCCATTTAAAGCTAACACAATTATCTAAAACTATTACGTTGAACATATTAGAGAAATATTAAGGAATCAAGGTGATATTACTCCCTTAATTTAAATGCTATTTTTTCTTGGGTAGGTTTTGACCTCTACTTACTAATTTGACCATATCTCCCTCATATGAACTCCAAATTGAGTGATTCTAGTGGATATATTTCCATGAGACATATATCTATAGTTTTTATGTTAACTAGTTATTTTAATTCACTACAAAATGTTCTCAAAAATTCAAACACAGAAGATTTCCTATTAGATTCTTCCCTGGTTAATCATTTTTTGACCACAGATCACTAATCTAACCATATCTACCTCAGATGGACTCCAAATGGAGTGATTCCAATGGTTCAAACTCTGTGAGACATATATCTATATTTTTAATGTTAATAATTTTTTTTAATTTCTAACCAATTCTTCCCAGAATTTGAAAAATATAAGCTTTTCTTGTTACTCTGAAATCTAGTTTCCTAACCATACTTTTTCTAGGGTTTTAATTCATCATTTTATTATGTCCTCTTCCATTTTCTTCTTAATTTACATCTTATCATATTCCATCAATTTCTCACCACATTTAAATATACAAAATAGAAGCATAAAAATCTTAAAATTTTGCCAACTATAGCCATACCTATGCAGAACTTTCCGTACCAACCTAAATATTCAAACATACATAACATGCAAGATCAACATGTAACATGATAAAGCAACATCCATGGTCAATCATCAAGGTAACAAATATAATAAATTTCATCAAAGTTCTAGGATCAAAATCCTATATAAACTTTTTTAATTTCAAAGCTTTTCTAAAAAAAAAATATTGTTAAACCTACCGAAAGATTTCCCCAACTCACTTAGTGAATTCTTTTTCTTGTTTTCTCTTGAAGGAAATAGCAAGATTCCTCCCTTCCCATAGCCTTTCTAGCAGCTTAAATAAGAGAAGGAGGGTGAGTTTTTCAACCCCAAAGATGAAGATAGAAGATGGATTAAAGTGGAGATTAAGCAAACTTACCTTGAATACTTAGTCTTCTAGGCTTCTATTTCTTCTTCCTTCCTCACTTCTCCTCTCTTTCTCTCCTTTCCTCACTCTACCTTGCTTCTATTTTTCCTCTCCCTCACTTGGACGAAATTCTAATGTTATAGGGGTAGATCTTGTGTAAATAAACTATCAAGTGGTCCTTCTTTCATAATCATGGGTCTACTTTATCACAATTAGGATGCACTTGGTTGCTTTTTTAGGAAAGAAAACTCATGTTCTTGTCTTCCTCTCCCTTAGTCAAGATATACATAGCAAAAGAAGATTTCTATTTTAAAAATCATGATAAAATGTTCTTAAGATAAGGGACAAGGTCCCTTTGATTTAGGGATTCTTTTTCTTTTTCTTTTGTCTCGCACAAGTTTGATAGGTTTGCCTTTCTAAGTGGCAAGTTTCTAGCCCTTGAATCTCCCTTGTTTGGCTAAAGTTATTTATGTAGGATAGAAATGTTTTGTTCTAATGTATTATTATACCACTTGCAAAAATTATGAGTGTAGGATATAGATGTTTTGTCCTAATGCCATGTATTATCATACCACTTGCTAAAATTATGAATGTATGATATAGATATTATAACACCACTTGCTGAATTTTTGTCTTAATGCCATGTGACCTAATCTTTATTATTATTACACTATTATTTCATCACATGATTTATTTTATTTTATTTTTCCTCTTAGATTTGGGCTCATTCTTACCCATTTCCTTTTTTGTGGATAAAATACTACCTTTCTTGGAGGGCTTGGTCACATTTTCATAATTTTTGGGCTATCGGTCCAACTTCTATATCCTAGTCAAAGTCTATGTTTTATTTCTTGCTTGGGCCATCCAATGGGCTTGCTAGAAACTTATGTGAAGTGGAAAAACTCTATATGACGTGTCCATAGGTGAAAGTATAATTTATGGGTCGAGATATTAAACTTAGAAATTTTTAACTATTGAATTAGGAAAAATTACCCTAATCCATTCTTCTTAAAATTTTAATACCTTTACTTGCTTCACAAAAAAAATTATATTCCTTACCAAAGAATTTCGCCTCTCTTTGGTATGTTATTTCTAATTTTTCCTATTAGGTTTTCTCTCTTTACTTATTCCCTTAATGTTATAAATATTTTCTATGCATACACATAAGGTGAAGAATTTCTAAGGCTTATATTTTCTTAGATATCAAAAAGAAATAGGTTGTATTTCCATAAATATTTATGTACATCTACTAATAAAAGAAACGAAATTATGGATGTTATATGAAGGCCCAATGTATGGGTGGAGATATTAAACTTAGTAACTCTAGCTCTTGAATTAGGAAAAATTACCCTAATCCAATCTTCTTGAAATTTTAAGACCTTTACTTACTTCCAAAAAGTTATCTTCCTTACCCAAGAACTTTGCCTCTCTTTAGGATGTTATTTCTAATTTTTCCTATTAGGTTTTCTTTCTTTACCTATTCCCTTAATGTTAGAAACATTTTCTATGCATACAGATATGGTGAAGAATTTCTAAGGCTGATATTTTTTCCTAGATATCGAAAAATTGTTTAATAAGTTTTATTTCCTTAATTAAATATTTATTTACCTTTATTAATAAAAGAAACAAAATTAGGGATGTTACAAGGGACACCTTATTCACAATTATAATAAAATATGAGATTTAATTATGTCTAGCCAAAGCGAGCCAAGCAAGCTCACATTGGCCTTAAAAGTTGTAATGGCCCTAAATTAAAGAAAACCCTAAATAATGTAGAAAAACCCATAACTTAAAGAAACAATTAGGGAAAAATACTATTTGACTAAAGGATTTTGATTACTTATTATATAGTTACAAAGATTTATGAGGAAAATATGAGGATTCATGTTTTGGGGCCAAAGTGTAATTTATTAAAAGTTTAGGGGTCAAAACGTAAATAACACAAATGTCAAGGACATCCCCTAATAATTGAAATTTTTCCAAATGGTCCCCTACTGATATTTATCTTATCCACTACAAGAGAGACATGGAAAAGCTAAAGACCCTTCTCAAACCCCATTTTTCTCTCTAAAAGCTCATTTTTCTCTCTCTAGATTTTTAGCACTTCTGGACCTCAGATTTTGACACCACCACTATCAATGGATTCAAAATGCTAAGATCTATAAGTATGTTCGATTGGTTTCTCAAAAATTTCTTAAAACATGGCCAAAAATTGGAGGAGAAAATTCCCTAAAGAGGTAAGTTCCAAAACTCCTAGTTATAGTTCTCAAAATAATAAACTAACACCATAGATGGATTCAAGAGGTGGAAAACCTTGGGATCTGAAATTGTAGGCCTCAGACCTTCCTCACATACCCCCACGCACTGATTCTTCTATTGGCATGCGAACCCCACACGCAGCCCTGCAGGTGGTGCGTGCAACATGTGACCTAAGACTTGATGCATTGACCAAGGTTGATAGAGCTCCCATAGGCCAAATTTCAAAAATTCATAGTCATTTTGTAACATCCCTAATTTCTCTTCTTTTATTAATAATGCCACATAAATATTTAATTAAGTAAATAAGAGAAGAATAAAGACTTATTAAACAAGTTTGATAGATATCTAAAAGAATATAAATCTTAGAAATACTTCACCTTATGTGTATGCATAGAGAAATTTTCTAACATTAAGGGAATAAGAAAAAGGGAGAAAACCTAAGAGGAAAAATTATAAATAACATCCTAGAGAAGGGCATAATTCTCAGGTAAGGAAAATAAAATTTTAAAAGTAATGGTCTTGAAATTTCAAGAAGATTGAATTAGGGAAATTTTTATTAATTCAAGAACTATAGTTCCTAAGTTTAACACCTCACCCCATACATTTGGGCTTCCACCTATGGACACTTTGTAACACCCTAGAATTTCTATCTCTTTTATGAAATAATATGTTAGGAAGGGTCAAAAGGAATTAAATGGATCACCTTTATGAGTATAATTATGAGTAATAAAGAAGGGAATTCTCCTTTTTAGAGAAAAGTCCTATAGGGAAAAATGGTAATTTCTTCACTTTTAGGGCTATTGCTGGATAAGAAGAGGTGGAATGAGGAACCATGGAAAGTGTGACACAAAGGCTCTTTGGCATTTAACTCAAGAGAAGATTAAATACTTGGCTAATTTTCACTCAACCAAACATGGCCCTAGTCAATGGCTTGGTTCTACTTTAATGGAGTGGAAAAAAGGTAATACTTAGATAAAGGAAGGACTTGAGTTAGGAAAGGAGAGCTTCTAGAAAATTGAGGATTTAGAATATGATTGTTTGACTTGACTTGGAGAGGAATTCGACCAAGCACAAAGAGAAGGAGAGGCTACAGCACAAAGGAGAAGGAGGAAATAAAGAGAAAGTGAAGGGAAAGGAAGAAAAGGTACGATTTGGACCTCTAACCCACTCTAATCTTATTTTATTGCTAATGAAACTTCATGAAATACTCTCATGGTGGAACAAATATGCAGCTTTTGTGATTGGAGGAGAGAAATAAATTCAAGATCAAGAGAGAGAAAGGACTTAGTTGGTGGAAAAGTAAGATTAACATTTATTTTCTTGATTCTTGGTTAAATGGAGGTGTGTATATGCCTATATGCATTAATGATGGAATAAATATATGGTGGTTGGGTTACATTGATGAGATGATTATGATGGTTTGTGTTTGCCTTTCATGTATATGAGTGTGTGAGAGGTGAGTAGAAGCATTTTTTGGGATGGATTTTTGGGGATTACAACTCTTGATTTGTGGGGGTAAATTTTGTATTTAGCTTGTATAATATGCCTATGAATTGTATATTGGTTGTTTTTTCTAATTTGTGGTTGTTTGGAGGTGTGGAAGAGAATATATGCATTTTCATGCCCAAAGCACAGCTGTGTTCTAGGCGGGATGGAGAACAAGCTAGACTAGGGCATAGGCACAACACAGTCATGCTTCGTGACACAGCCAAGCCGTGTTGCATGTTGTTCTAGCCCAAATTTGCTTGTTTTTAACTCTAATTAAATTCCAACAATGAGCTAATGAATAGTGGACTGAAATGAGAGATTTATGATCTATAAATGGGTGTAATATAACATTGCTTTGCCTTAGTTTCACTACACTCCTTTTGTATAAGCCATGAATTGCATTATAGTGAAGGTTTAATGAATACATACCATAAAGAAGTGTTAATATATGCATGTTCTAGGATGACTTGCATGATTGAGAGATATAAGACATGCATGAGAGTTATGATGGGCATGCATATGATGTGGTTGACATTGGGATATGGATGAAATATGGCTATAAATTTTAAAAGATATATGAGATGTTAGGATGACCCTCTCTGAAGCAAGGTGACTTGTGACATGTGGCATCTTGTTGTGTTAAAGAGATTGACGAATATCCGAGATCACTTTTACCCAACCAAGGTGACCTGGTGACATGTGTCACCTTGTGGAGGTAAGGCGATTGATGAGTCGTGGCTGTGATATAGTACTGAGATGCCCTAGTATCCTAAAGTGGCAAATGTAGGAAGGGCCACTCCGACCAGGAACCAAGTGATGGTTGAGTAGTGAGAAAGAGAGGGCTCACATTACTCTGTGGTTGGAAAAGATGAAAATTTCAAATAATTAGCCACTATGGAAATAAATGTGCAAGCATACTATTAATGAATAACCTGTTATTTATGAATGCATGATATTGAAGCATAACCTAACTATTGAACATGTAAGCATGCTATATAACCTTGCTATCTTATAATATATAAAGGAAACTTTTTTTTTTGTAGTTTATACAACTGGATATAACACGTAAATTTTCCTTATATGTGTTAATTCTCTGGGTGTTGATCTTATTGAGAATTTATTCTCATTATATTTTCTTGTAGTGTTATGTTCAGATACAGACAAGTAGGATAACGTTTGTGATCCTGACTCTTCTTCTTAAGCTACAGACAGTAAAGGTCCCTTGCTAGGGCTAGTTCACTATTATTGCTAGCTTGTTAGTGATTAGTAAGGTAGAGATACCAATGCCTAGGCCACCTCCTCCAACCGCTAAATGTAACATCCCTAATTTCATTTATTTTATTAATAAAGGTACATAAATATTTAATTAAGGAAATAAAACTTATTAAGCAATTTTTAGATATCAAAGAAAATATAAGCCTTAAAAATTCTTCACCTTATGTGTATGCATATAAAATGTTTCAAATATTATGGGAAAAGATAAATAAAGAAAACATAATAGAAAAAATTAGAAATAACATCCTAAAGAGAGGCAAAATTCTTGGGTAAGAAAGATAAATTTTTAGAAGTAAGTGAAGGTCTTGAAATTTCAAGAAGACTAGATTAAGGTAATTTTTCTTAATTCAAGAGTTAGAATTTCAAAGTTTAACATCTCCACCCATATATTGGGCCTTCACCTATGGACACTTCATAGAGTTTTTCCACTTCACATGAGTTTCGAGCAAACTTGGATAACCTAAGCAAGAGATATAAGATAGACTTGGATTAGGATGTAGAAGTTGGATCGATAGCCCAACAATCATAAAAATGTGACCAAACCCTCCATGAGAGGTAGACTTTTATCAAAAGTGAAGGAAATGGGCAAGAATGAGCCCAAATCCAAGAGGGAAAAAAATAAGAACCATGTGATGAAATAGTAGTATAATAATAATCAAGATTAGTTCACATGACATTAGGACAAAACATCCATATCCTACACTCATAATTTTAGCAATCCATGGGATGAAATAGTAGGTAATAATGCATGCCGTTATGACAAAATATTTATATCCTACTCTCATAATTTCAGCTAGCCATGTGATGATATAGTAGGAAATAATACATGGCATTAGGACAAAGAATCCCTATCTTACACAAATAATTCTAGCCAACCAAGGAAGATTCAAGAGTTAAAAATTTGCCACTTAGAAAAGCAAATCTATCATACTTGAGTGAGAAAAAAGAAAAAGGAAATGAATCCCTAAATTAAGGGGACCTTGTCCCTTATCTTGAGAACATTTTATCATAATTTTCAAATAAAAAATCCTCCTTTTGTTATGCATATCTTGACTAAGGGAGAGGAAGACAAGAATATGATTTGTCTTCCCCCAAAAAATAGCCAAATGCATTATAATTGTGATAAGGTAGACCTATAATTATGAAAGGAGGACCACTTGATAATGTATTTAAGCAAAAACCACTCTTATATTATTAGAATTTTTTCAAGTGAGGGAGAGGGAAAAATAGAAGCAAGGTAGAGTGAGAAAATGACAGAAAGAGAGAGGAGAATAGAGGAAGGAAGAAGGAGAAGTCTAGATGACTAGTACTCAAGGTAAATTAGCTTAATCTCGACTTGTATCTATCTTTCCTCTTCATCTTTAGGGTTCAAAATTCATCGTTCCTCTCTTATTGAAGCTGCTAAAAAAGCTAAGGGAAGGAAGGAATCTTGCCATTTCCTTCAAGAGGAAACAAGAAAAAGAATTCATTAAGTGAGCTAGGGAGATTTTTAGGTAGGTTTAACAATATCTCTTTTTAAAGAAAAGCTCTAAAATTTGTAAGATTTATATGGGATGTTGATCTTAGATCTTTGATAAAATTTACAATATTTTCTACTTTGATGATTGGCCATGGAAGCTACTATATCATGTTACATGTTATGCTTGCATATGATGGATGTTTTGAATATTTCGGTTGGTGTGAAAAGTTCTACAAAGGTATTGCTATGGGTGGAAAACTTTTATGATTTTTATGCTACTGTTATGTATATTTGAATGTGGTAAAATAATTGATGGAATATGATTAGATTGATAAAATGCGTATGGCCTTAAACACTTAGAAGAAGACCAAGAGACATTTCTGTTGGGAAACACCATTAATATTACATGATTTGATTTCTGTTTTCTTGAGAAGTAGATGATGAAATATGTTAAATTAAGTGTAAGGAATATAATTAAAATGTTTTAAAAATTAATCTTATGATTAGATGTAAATTACGATAGAGAACGTGATAAAAGGATAAACTAAAATGTTAGAAAAGGTTTGGTTAGAAAACTAGATTTTGGAGAAGCTTCTGTTTTTGAAATTCAAGAAAGGATCGGTTAAGAATTAAAAGAAATAGTTAACATATAAAATGTAATTATAAGTATCAAAAAAATTTAGCAACTAGAATCACCCAATTTGGAGTTCAAATGAGAAAGCTATGTTCCAATTAGAAAGATGTGGTCAGAAAATGGTTAACCAGGGAAGAACCTGTTAGGAAAGCTTCTGTGTTTGAATTTCTGGGAAAAATATGTAGGGAATTAAAAGAAGTAGTTAACATGAAAAATATATTTATATGTCTCAAGAATTTTTATCCACTTGAATCATTCAATTTGGAATGCATATAAGGGAGATATGGTCATATTAGTATGCAGTGGTCAGAAACTAGTTAACTAGTGAAGAATTTGTTAAGTTTATGTGTTTTAATTTTTGGGAACAAATTTTAGGGAATTAAAAGAAATATTTAATATAAAAAATTTAGATATATGACTCATAAATTTTTATCGATTGGAATCACTCAATTTAGAGTCCATAGGAGGGAGATATAGTCAAATTAGTGAGAAGTGGTCATAACCTACCCGAGAAGAAATAACATTGAATTTGAGAGAGTAATAACACCAAGATTCCTTATGATTTCATTAAAATATTCAACATAATAGTTTTAGACGATTGCCTTAGCTTTAAATGGACACCAATATCACCTTAATCGGAGTTAAAATGAGGGCGTTATACTCTGATTAGGGAGAGATAAAAATAAAATTTAAGAAAAAGAATTTTATAAATGAAAATAATAAATGACTAGTGTATGCCCTAGCCATTGCCATTGCATGAACTCCTTACCATATTAAGTGTGTAAATTTGACATGGAAATATATTATAAAGTGATATTTGAAAATGATTATGTTCATGGCATGATTGCATTTTACCAATAATGTTTGGTAATGAGCATAATGAATACACTTGTCATTGTAATCATATTTTTGGCATATGAGCATAATGAATACACTTGTCATTGTAATCATATTTTTGGCTATTAATATGAAAAAAAAAGAGACAAGCATAATCACATGGCGATCCGTGTGATGCACCAGTAGGGGACACCTTACTCATGGCTATGATTATGCTAATTAGAAAAGAAAGAGAAAGTGTGCCATGTCGGACAGAGAGAAAAGCCTATAATGGAGAGTAGATAGTTCTCACCCTGACCAGCGTAGCTTGATATGAAAATAAGTTGATAGCCATCATATGATATTCTAAAAATAGTTATTCTTGAAGTTGCAACCACCTACACCCATATCTTCAAAACTGGTCAATATGGATAAAAAAAATGTAGACATATATGTGTTTGATTTTTGTACGGATATTTTTTAATTAATGATGTGTATGTGAACCCAGAATTGTATCAGTGTTAATGGTATATCATAAACCTTAATTATGCTTGGTTAAGTTAATTGAATGTTATTATAAGTTAAATAGCTTGAAGTACAGAGATAATAACTTCATGGGATTTTACAAATATATATATGTATATATGTAAAAAAAATAATGGAGTTGTTACATAAATGGTATTAGAGAAGGTCGATCCTAGATGGCTAGTGGGTGGATGGTTATTTGAATCAATCTTATAGCGTCTTAAGTATGTTTGTCATTATGTTTTGTAGGGGATTAGTGATTTCATATAGGTAAGAAATTACTAGTGTTTCCTATTTGTATGCAATGGTGGTGTTATGACTGCTGTAAATATTTTTGAACTAACTATTGGGCTAGATCAACACAATAGCAACATAACTTTGATTTTTCCACAATAGTATATGGCACCACTGAGGAGGAACCTGGCAAACACTACGAAAGAAACTCTGCACAACTTGGCTATAGCAATTCAAGACCAATTCATAGCCACTAATCAAATTCTGCAACATCTCTAGAACAGTAACAACCTGAATGGAGAAAATAATGCAAACAACTGGATGGCTAGAAATGATAATGGCCTATCTGAGTTTCTGAGAACCATACCACCTTCTTTCCAATGTGGCTATAACCCAACAGTAGCTGAAAGATGGATAAGGGAATTGGAGAAGATCTTCGAGGTGATGGGTTGCACTAATGAGCAATAGGTTATCTTTGTTGCATATATGCTGAAGGATGAAGCCGAGTATTGGTGGTGAGGGGCCAAAGAACTGCTAACTCACCAAAGGAGGTAGATCACCTAGTAGGTGTTTAAGGACATTTTCCTGGGGAAGTACTTTCCAAGTACTGTGTAGGCCGAGAAGGAGATAGAATTTCTCTAACTCAGACAAGGTAACATGTCGATAGATCAATACATAACTAAGTTCGAGGAGTTGTCTAAGTCTCCTCTTACCTGAGGTTTAACCTTGATGAAGCATGGAAGGCTATTAAGTTAGAAGCAGGATTGAACCCAAAAATCAGGAATGCAGTGATAGCCTTAGAAATAAGGGAGTTTGTGCCCTTGATAAATAAATCCAGACTTTTGAAAAAGAGTTTAAGAGCAGTAAAGGACAAGAAGCTGAGGTAAAACCTGTGGAAAAGGAAGAAAAGTTTCTTTAACCCCAGCAAAAACATAAGGGGAATAGGATATGGAGCTGGTAAAAGGCCAATGACTGTGGGTCTTCAACCTTTCCAATAATACCTTGCCACAGTTAAGTGCACTAAGGGTGGACGTATGCATGGTAATGGCCATGCGACATGGAACCAGATGTCTGCTTCAAATGCGGATAGAAGGGTCATTTTGCGAAGAATTGCCTATAGAATGTGAGAAAGTAGCCGAAACAAAGGCCTCAGCTAAAAGGAAGGTTTTTCTCCCTAAGCGGCCAAGAGGTAGGTCAATCCTCCAAAATGATTCAAGGTACATGCTACTTCTATGGATTTGGTCTTATGGTGTTGTTTGACTCTAGTGCTAGTCATTCATCTATATCAGAAAAATGTATTAGGGAGCTTTAGTATCCTATTTTTGAAACCCCTTATGAGCTATCTATAGTAACCCCCATAGGGGAAAGGGTCTTAACTTCCTCTGTATATAAACACTGTTAAATCACCATCCAGGAGAAAATTTTTTCTGTAGACCTCATCTGTCTACCTTTAAGAGGTATTGATATCATTCTAGGGTTACACTGGATGTCTAGAAATCAGGACTTGATAAACTGTTTCACCAAGGCCATTGAATTTTTACCTCCTACTCCATAAGAGGAGATGTAGTTATTAATGCTAAATGCCAATCAAGTCAATCGGGAGTTGAAGAATGGAGTACTTGTTACATTATCTTGTGTTTATCAAACCTAGAAGTCAAACTGAAGCTTAATGAAAACCCAATAGCTAATGAGTTTTTTAAAGTATTTCCACCAGATACTGCAGGCTTACCTCCTTAGAGAGAGATAAAGTTCTCTATTGATCTCCTACCCAGGACATGGCCTATCTCTATTGCACCTTATAGTATGGCCTCAAAGGAACTACAAGAACTCAAGAAACAGTTGGAGGAATTGTTAGACAAGCAATTCATTAAACCAAGTGTATTACCTTGGGGAGCTCCTATATTGTTTGTTAAGAAGAAAGACGGGAGCCTAAGACTATACATAGATTACAGACAACTAAATAAGGTGACTGTAAAAATTAAGTACCCTCTCCTTAGGATAGATGACTTATTGGATCAACTGAAGGGAGCCTCCATCTTTTCTAAGTTTGACTTGAGGCCGAGATACCATTAGATTAGGATTAGGGAGAAGGATGTACCAAAAACATGCCTTCATGAATAGGTATGGGCACTATGAGTTTCTCGTAATGCCCTTCGGGTCGACAAATGTACCTATAATTTTTATGGATTACATGAATCGCATTTCTGAACAAGGTGAGTTTCCCGTCTTGAGGAAAGTTGGTTTGTAGTGAGTAAAGCTCATTTTGGGTTCTGCAAGGGTGATTCTTGAGCATGAGATGCAAGATGTTAAAGTTGAAAACACAAAAATCTAGTGGTAGGGAACAATCTTTTCCATCTAAGTAACAAACATGCTGAAGCACCACACATGCTGCACCAAAATTTTTTAGGCCCTGTGGTCTTTGACTGTTTGATTAGGTAAATGGCCTTTAAATTTTCTAATATTTGGTGAGAAAAGTATTTAAATATTTATAATCAATTCTGAAAAAATTTCTTGATTTTTTAGAACTGACAAATAGGCCATTTACAATCAAAATGGTGCTGAGAATAATCTGTTGGATAGCTTAGGCTATTAATGGAAATACTAAACATTGAAAGGGTTATATGTTGAATTTTCGTATAAAAATTTTATGAAATGTTATAGGGATCCTAATTAAGGAATCCACCAAATGTTAAAGAATTCTAGGTAGGTTAAGGCATATAATAAAATATAGAAATTCGGCGGGACAGGAAGTGAGTCAGAAAAGACCAGAACTAGGGACAGCCATAAAAAATGTGTTATTTGAGGGGTCAAATGAATGATTTTTTACTTGAAATTTTTATGGTGATTATATAACATATCTAGGATGTCTATATCAAATATCATGAATTTTTAAAAGTGTTACCCATCCAAATGAATGGAAAACAGAATAAAAATTGAAGTGAAACCAATATGCACTATTATGGATTATAGAGGTAGTTCTTGGGGTGAATGGAAGATTTAAGGGCTTAGAGAACCACGAAATAAAATAGACATGTAGAGGAACCTCCATGGAAAAGTTTAGAATTTTTAGAGGACTTTTGTCATATTTAATAATAACCCCAAATCTCAACGAAATCATAGTTTTGTTTTAGGGAGCAAAAGCTCTTAAACTAGAGACTTATGATTTTAGGTGCTAATATGCATGCATTAAACAAAAGCTCTTATATGTTTTAGTTTGAGTTGCTGGTAGTAACATTGGCAGCCTTGGAAAGGAAGTGATTGTGCAGGAATTGAGGTAGCTAGCTTTTCCTTAAAACACTCTTTATGTTTATGAACTTGAATTTATCAATTTCATTAGTTGCCTGACTTTTATGCTATGATGAATGATGGTCTAAAGATATGTTATGTATGCATTCTTGGGAATTAAGGGGAGCCCAAGGTGTGTCAAGTAAGCCCCATTTCCCCCATGTATTGGCCAATAATAGGAGATGCATAACCTTTTTGCAGGTACGAGACTACATTGGGTAAATAGACCAAAATGTTATGGGTCCCTAGTGTGACCAAGATGATGTATGTATGTATGGTCAGTGTTTATGTTTTAGTGAAATAAATTGAGATGTTATAAGGAATGGAATGGATACTTTTTTTTTTGAAAAATTTGCTAGCTATTGAGATTGTCATCTCATCTTTTTATGTCCACATAATCACATTCTAGGTACTCTAGCAAAAGGTGAACAATAGGGGTCTCAAGGTTGACTCATTTGAATGTGGATATGGATTGTATATTTTCTTGTTGTGTACTATATGTGGGATGGCTTAGTTGAGCGCTAAGTCCCTTTTAGACAGCTCGTAATATAATGTAAAATAAGTTATGGACTATGGACTTTTCTTTATGGTGTAAAAGCCTTTTTGTTGTAACTAATGCATATTATGCCTAGTTAGTTTCCTATAAGGAAATAAAAATTGAAAATGCTTGGGATAGTTGGAAGCACTTGTATGCTTATCCAAGAAAGATAACTAACAATAAAAGTGAATAGGTCAATTTATGGGCTAGGTAGACATTGCTAGAAATTTATGGATAAGAAAAAATTGGAATATTAAGAAAATATTAAAAAGGATTAAATGGGGTAATTATAAGGAAATAATATATATATATATATATATATATATGTAAGAGGCATACCTTTTGGATGAATGTTCGTCTACTTCATAATCACTAAAAAAAAATAAACTGTTAAGGAAAAATTGCTAGCGTTGTTCCTAATATGTATGTTTGATGATGCTATTACTACTGTATTATAAAAATTTTCTTTAATTACTGTTGAGCTTGATTACCTCAATAGTGACTAATTCTTTGATTTATACAGTAAGAAATGGCATCATCAAGGGGAAACTTAACACCAAACACAGAAACTACTCTTCAAGATCTAGCCACTACTATTCGAGATCAAGTTTTTGTCCTGAATCAGATCCTATGGCATATTCAAAATAATAGTAATACTAATGAAATTTGAAAAATGCTTGGAATAGCCTGAAGCACTTTTATGCTTATTAAAGAAAGATAACAAACAATATAAGTGAATAGGTTAATTTATGGGCTAGGTAGAAATTGCTAGAAATTTATAGATAAAAAAATGTATAATACTAAATTCTCTTAAGTGAAATATTGTATGATGTGGATGTATCAAATAAGATGCTAGTTAGTAGTAGGTGTTAACACATGTCATACATGTCATTACTACACGATTTTCATGTGCATAGATAAAGTGCATTCATGTGACCTAAGATATTTGTTGTAGTTTATACAGATAAACATGACGTGACGAACATTATTGATGGTGATTATGATTTATTGTTGAACCTATTAGGATTTAATTCTCACTATATTTCTATAACATGTTCAAAAAACTAGTTAGGCAGATTTTTCTATGGCTCTAGCTTTTAGTGTACATTGGATCGAGTTACTCTATGTTGGGTAGATCTCAGAAATTCATAAGGTGTTTGTGGTCGAGTTGACTAAGATCCCAGTGAAGGTATAACCACCCGCATCTGTATCTCCTGAAATGATCAACATGGATGAATAAGATGTAGATATTTATGTATTTAATTTTTGTACATACATTTTGATTGATAATGTGTATGTGAACTCATAATAGTATCAATGTTAATGGTAGACCTTAAATCTTGAATTATGCTTGGTTAAATTAATCGAATGTTATTATGAGTTAAGTAATTAGAAGTAAAAAAGTAATGACTTTATGGAACTTTACAAATATATACATATATATACATATATACATATATATACATATATATATATATATATACATATATATACATATATATACATATATATACATATATACATATATATACATATATATACATATATATATATATATACATATATATATATATATATATACATATATATATATATATATGTATATATATATATATATATATATATATATAATGGAGTTGTTACACCCTCCCTCTCTTATTCAAGATACTGGAAAAGTTAAGGGAAAGGAGGAATATTGCCACTTCCTTCAAGAGGAAACAAGAAAAGGAATTAACTAAGTGGGCTATAGAGATCTTTAGGTAGGTTTAATAGTATCTCTTTTTGAAGAAAAGATTTGAAATTTGTAACATTTATATGGGATTTTAATCTTAGAACTTTGATGAAATTTACAATATTTGCTACTTTGATGATTGGTCATTGATGTTGCTATATCATGTTACATGTTGATCTTACATGTGATGGATGTTTTGAATACTTCAGCTAGTGTGGAAAGTTCTGCATAGATATGGCTGTGGGAGGAAAACATTTAGGGCTTTTATGCTGCTGTTATGTATATTTGAATATGATAAAAAATTGATGGAATATGATTAGATTGATAAAATGAGTATGGCCTTAAATACTTAGAAGAAAACCATGAGAAATTTCTGTTGGGAAACACACTTAATAATACATTATTTGATTTTTTTTTCGTTAGAAGTAGATGATGGAATATGTTAAATTAAGTGTAAGGAATCTAATTAAAATTTTGAAATGAGTAATCTTATAGTTAGATGTAAATTAGGAAGAAAATGGAAGAGAAAGTTATAAAAGGATGAACTAAAACCTTAGGAAGGATTTGGTTAGAAAATTGGATTTCGAAGTAACTAGAGAAGCTTCTGTCTTTGAAATTCTCGGAAGAATTGTTTAGGAATTAAAAGAAATGGTTAACATGAAAAATATATATATATGATTCACGAATTTTTAGCCACTAGAATCACTCAATTTAGAGTCCATTGTAACATCCCTAATTTCATTTCATTTATTAATAAAGGTAGGTAAATATTTAATGTCACATCCGCAATTTCATTTCTTTTATTAAGAAAGGTACATAAATAATTAATTAAGGAAATAAAATTTATTAGACAATTTTTAGATATCTAAGAAATATAATCCTTAGAAATTCTTCACCTTATATGTATACATAGAAAATGTTTCTAACATTAAGGGAATAGGTAAAGAGAGAAAACCTAATAGGAAAAATTAGAAAAAACATACTAAAGAGAGGCAAAATTCTTGGGTAAGGAAGATAAATTTTTGTGAAGTAAGTAAAGGTTTTAAAATTTCAAGAAGATTGGATTATGGTAATTTTTCTTAATTCAAGAGCTAGAGTTACTAAGTTTAACATCTCCACCTATAAATTGGGTTTTCACCTATGGACACTTCATATACAGTTTTTTCATTTCACATGAATTTCTTGCAAGCCAATAGGATAGCCCAAGCATGAAATAAAACATAGACTTGTATTAGGATATAGAAGTTGAACCATTAGCCCAAAAATCATGAAAATGTGACCAAGCCCTTCATGAAAGGTAGAATTTTAGCCAAAGCAAAGGAAATATGTAAGAATGAGCCCAAATCCAAGAAGAAAAAAATAAGAATCATGTGAGAAAATAGTAATGTAATAATAATCAAGATTAGGTCATATGGCATTAAGACAAAACATCTATATCCTACATTCATAATTTCAACAAGTAGATAATAATACATGGCTTTAGGACAAAACATCTATATCCTATATTCATAATTTCAACAAGTGGGTAATAATACATACCATTATGACAGAACATCCTTATCCTACACAAATAATTTTAGCTAAGTAAGGGAGATTCAGGAGCTAAAAATTTGCCACCTAAAAAGGCAAACCTATCATACTTGATTAAAACAAAAGAAAAAGGAAATGAATCCCTAAATCAAAGGAACCTTGTCCATTGTCTTAAGAACATTTTAACATGATTTTCAAAATATAAATCTACTTTTGCTATGCATATCTTGACCAAGGGAGAGGACGACAAGAACATGAGTTGTTTTTCCCCAAAAAATAACCAACTGCATCCTAATTATGATAAGGTACACCTGTGGTTATGAAAGATGAACCACATGATAGTCTATTTAAGCAAAACCTACCCTTATAACGTGATAATTTCATCCAAGTGAGGGAGAGAAAAAACATAAGAAAGGTAGAGTGAGGAAAGGAGAGAAAAAGAAGAGAAGAGAGGAAGAAAGAGGAAGGATAAGTCTAGAGGACTAAGTACTCAAGGTAAGTTAGCTTAATCTCCACTTGAATCTATCATTCTTCTTCATTCTTGGGGTTCAAAAACTCACCCTCCTTCTCTTATTTAAGCTGCTAGAAAAGCTAAGGGAAGGGAAGAATCTTGCTACTTCCTTCAAGAGAAAAGAAGAAAAAGAATTCACTAAGTGAGCTAGGGAGATCTTTAGGTAGGTTTAACAATATTTCCTTTTAGAAAAGCTTTGAAATTAGAAACATTTACATGAGATTTTGATCCTAGAACTTTGATGAAATTTACTATATTTGTTACCTGGATGATTGACCATGGATGTTGCTATATCATGTTACATGTTTATCTTGCAAGTGATGTATTTTTGAATACTTAGGTTGGTGTGGAAAGTTCTGTAAAGGTATAGCTATGGGTGAAAAAAATTTAAGATTTTTATGCTGCTATTTTGTATATTTAAATGCGGTGAAAAATTGATGAAATATGATTAGATGTAAATTAAGAAGAAAATGGAAGAGAACATGATAAAATGATGAACTAAAACTTTAGAAAAGGTTTTTGTTAGGAAACTGGATTTCGGGGTAACTAGGGAAGCTTCTATTTTTGAAATTCTGGGAAGAATCGATTAAGAATTAACAAAAATGGTTAACATGAAAAAATGTATATCTATGTGTCAAGGATTTTTAGCTGCTGGAATAATTTGGAGTCTAGATCAGGGAGATATTGCCTAATATGTAAGCAGTGGTCAAAAAATGGTTAACTAGGGAAGAATCTGTTAGGTATGCTTTTGTGTTTGAATTTTTGGGATAAATCTATAGGGAATTAAAAGAAATGTTTAAGATAAAAAATGTAGATCTATGTTGCATGGATTTGTATCCACTAGAATCAGTTAAATTCAAATCAATATGAGGGAGATATGGTTAGATTAGTAAGCAAAAGTAAGAAACTAGCTAACTAGGTAAGAATCTGTTAAGTATGCTTCTGTGTTTGAATTTTTGGAAACACTATATAGGGAATTAAAGGGAATTGTTAACATAATAAATATAGATATATTTATCACGGATCTATAGGCTCTGAAATCACTTAATTTGGGCAGATCCCAAAAATTAATAAGGTATTTTTGGTCGAGTTGGCTAAGATCCCAGTGAAGGTGCAACCACCCACACCCGTGTCCCCAAAACTAGTCAATATGAATGAATAAGATGTATACATATAAGTGTTTAGTTTGTGTACGGATGTTGTTAATTAATGATGTGTAAACCTTAATTATGCTTAGTTAAATTAATTGGATGTTATTATGAGTTAAATAAAGGTAATGACTTCATGGGACTTTAAAAAAAATTATATATATATTTATATATGTAAAAAAGAAATGGAGTTGTTATATCCATAGGAGGGAAATTTGGTCAGATTAGTAAGTAGAGGACAAAACCTACCCGGGAAGAAATAACATAGAATTTGAGGGAGTAATAACATCATGTTTCCTTACAATTTTACTTAAATGTTCAACATAAGAGTTTTAGAGGATTGCCTTATCTTTAAATGGACGCCAAGATCACCTCAATTGGAGTTAAAATGAGAGAGTTATGCTCTAATTAGTGAGAGATGAAAGTAATATTTTAAAAAGAAGAATCTTATAAATGAAAATAATAAATTACTAGTGTATGCCCTAGTCATTACTATTGCATGAACTCCTTACCATCTTAAGTGTGTAATTTTGACATGGAAATATATTATAAACTAATATTTGAAAATGATTATGTTTATGGCATGATTGCATTTTACAAGTGATTTTTGGTAATGATTGTACTTTGATGATAAATTATCACATGTGAGTATAATAAACATACTTATTATTTAAAACATAAAGTGTGCCATGTCAGGCGGTCTGTGTGGTGCACTAATTGGGGATGCCCTACTCATGGCTATGATTATGCTAATGAGAAAAGAAAGATAAAGTGTGCCATGTCAGACGGAGCGAGAAAAGTCTGTATCAGAGAGTAGAAAGTACTCACCCTGACCGGCGAAGCTCGATATGAAAATAAGTTGATAGCCATCATATGATATTTTGAAAATAGTTATTCATGACATACATGTCATTACTGCACAATTTTCATGTTCATAGATAAAGTGCATTCATGTGACCTAAGATATTTTCTGTAGCATATACAGATGAACATAACGTGATGAGCAATATTAATGATGATGATTATTTATTGTTGTGCCTACTGAGATTTAATTCTCACTATATTTCAACATCATGTTTAGAAAATTAGATATGTAGATTTTCTTTATGGCTCTGGCTTTTAGTGCATGTTGGATCAAGTTACTCTATTTTGAGCATATCCTAGTAATTAATAAGGTGTTTGTGGTCGAGTTGGTTAAGATCCCAGTGAAGGTGCAACCACCCGCACCTGTATCTCTAGAATTGGTCAACATGGATGAAAAAGATGTAGATATTTTTGTGTTTGACTTTTGTACGAACGTTTCGATTAATGATGTGTATGATAATTAAGAATTATTATGAGTTAAATAGTTAGAAGTAAAAAAGTAATGACTTCATAGGACTTTATTAATATATACAACTATAAGAAATGGAGTTATTACAAAGGTAGAGAGAGGTGAAAAATGAGGGAATATGAAAACTCAAAAAGTTTTCACTCTAAGTACCCCAAATGGGAGTGATGCCTAAAATAATGAGAAAAGGTCTAGACCACACCAAACCTCTATTTTTGGGTTTTTGCCTCTGTCACCCTTATTTCCATAGAACTAGCAAAAGTGACCAACATAAAAGTTATAGATATATGTCTTATCTTTCCACAAAAATTGGAATTACATAAATGGAAATTTGGTGCGTACTGTCGTAGGTACACCCAAATTGATACTTTACCTCAAAACTAACTTGTAGTAGTGGGAGTAAGGGTCGATCCCACAGAGACTGGAATTACCTTATGTGATTGAGAAAGGGGGGATTGATAATTGCAAATAAAACTAAGTGAACAATAACTAAAGTAATTAAGAGAGAGCGATTAATGATAAAAACATTGGTTTCGGTTGATATCCACTGTCAAAGGATTACATTGATCATTGACAACATAATCAATCTGTAATTGAATATCTATCATTGGGTTTCTAACCCTATTCCTCCTTAAGTCTAGTAAATTAATGACAACCGTACTAATTAAACCCTAATTAACAAGCAATCATTTAGCTCATCGGTAAAACATAACTTGTTAACTGCATGAAGAACTAGAGAAACTGATAGAGCTAAACAAATATAAACACATCGGTTATATCTAATTTAGTTAATCATGCATCATAGGTTTAATGATTTATAATCCAAAATCCTCAAACCTATTTGCCTCATGAATTGCAGAATTGAAGACTTTGTTCAAAACACAATTCAGCGGTAGATTAAGACAGACAATATACTAGTAGGCCTCCCTAGCAATCATATGAATAATCATTGAAAAGAAGAGCAGATGAATAATCAATACTCAATTCAAATTGAAATAATAAAATCAAGTCTACATCTCACAATGTATGAAAATCCCTTGAGGTTTCAATTTACCTCAACCAACTAAAAAGAACTAGCTACGCAGGGCCATAAGAAAATCTAAAGAAGAATTGAAGAATGTAACTAAGAATTTAGACGAAGAATTTGATGCCTTCTTTGCTTGCTTTCATCCCTTTTTATAGATTAACTCCTCCTAATTGAAGTAAGAATGTATTTAGGTAAAATCCCAGTCCATCGGGCTTCAATTGGAGTGAAAAAGACCTAAAATCACGAAAATCATCGTTCTGGTGCAACAGCGGGTGCCGCGGCACTCAAGTAGAGCGTCGCGGCGCTACAGAGACAAGGCCATGGGGCACCGCAGCGCTCACTTGCTGGGTTGTTCAGCGTCGCGGCGCCCAGAAAACCCCAGAATTTGAGAAAGTTCCGAACATGAACGTTGTAGCTCTATGTCTCTTCGTTCCATAGCCGCTGGAATCATCTTAATCCAATCTAAATTGAAGGAGATATGCTAAAATTAGTGACCAAAGGTCAGAATTCATCTTGCTGCACTGTGGTGCTGATTTGCAAGCTCTGTAACGCCATGAACTATCCCGAATTTGACCGAGTGTTCAACATAACAGTTGTAGATGATTGTGTTATCTTTTCACAGCCACTTGAATAACTTTTATTGGACTTCATAAGATGGAGATATGCTCAAAACAGTGCTGAAAGGTCTGGAATCTCTGCAATGTAGCATTTTTTTCATGAATTTCTTATCTTTTTCTTCTCTTTTCTTCTTCCTTTGTTCCTACAACACAAAACACAAAACAAAACTAATTCCTAATTATATTTTACTTAAATCAAACAAAAAGTAAGTTTAAAGGTATTAATATTATGCTTAATTAAGATCACATCAAAATTCATGTGAGATTTATACACAAAAAGTGAAGAAAGGTTTAAACCACCTGAAAACTTGGCATCTTTCTCAACCTCTTTACTTCAAATGTTTTGTTAAGTGACCTCCAAAAGTACAATCTCCATATTTAATCATGTCATAGGGTTACTGATGTGATATTAATTAAGCATGATATTAATACCTTTAAACTTACTTTTTGTTTGATTTAAATAAAATGTGATTAGGTATTAACTTAGTTTTGTGTTTTGTGTTGTAGGAACAAATGAAGAAGAAAAGAGAAGAAAAAGATAAGGAATTCATGGAAAAATGTTGAATTGTAGTGATTCCAGGCCTTTTAGCACTGTTTAGAACATATCTCACCCATCTAAACTCCAATCAAAGTGATTAAAGTGGCTGTGAAACGATAAACCAATTATCTACAATTTTTATGTTGAACACTTGGTCAAAATCGAGAGATTTTATAGCGTTACAGAGCTCGCAAATCAGAACAATACTGCAGCAAGATGAATCCAGATTTTTAGTCACTAATTTTGGCATATCTCCTTCAATTTAAATCGGATTAAGGTAATTCTAGACGTTATGAAAAGAAGAGACATAGAACTACAACTTTTGTGTTTGGCACTTTGGCAAATTCTGGAATTTTGTTGGCACCGGGCGCTCTCTGTAACAACCTTTTTTTTTCTTTATTGTTATACAACATTGAGTTCACATACACGTCATTAATCAAAACGTACATGCAACATATCAAACACATAGATATTTACATCTTGTTTATTTTAGTTGACCAATTCCAGAGATACAGGTGTGGGTGGTTGCACCTTCACTGGGATCTGAGTCAACTCGACCACAAACATCTTATTTGATTCTGAAATCTGCCCAACATAAAGTAACTTGATCCATGTGCACTAAAAGCCAGAGCCATAGAAAAAGTTGCATAACTAATTTTTTAAACATGATATAGAAATATAGTGAGAATTAAATCCCAGTAAGTTCAACAATAAATCATCATCAATATAGCTCATCATGTCATGTTCAGCTGTATAAACTACAGAAAATATCTTTGGTCACATGAATGCATTATATCTATGCACATAAGAATCATACTGTAATGATATGTATGACAGGATTAACTATTTTTAAAATATCATATGATGGCCATTAACTTATTCTCATTTCAAGCTACCCCGATCAGGGTGAGTATCTTCTACTCTCCGATACGGGCTTTTCTCGCTCCATCCGACATGGCCCACTTTCCCTTTCTTTTCTCATTAACATGATCATAACCGTTGGTAAGGCGTCCCCTACTGGTGCACCACACGGATTGCCATGTGACCGTGCTCATTTCTTTTCTTTTCACAATGATAGCCAAAAATATGCTTTCAATAACAAGTATGTTCATCAAAATATAACTATTACCATAAATCATTAGTAATCATGCCATGAACATAACCATTTCAAATATCACTTTATAAAATATTTCCATGTCAGAATTTCACACTTAAGATGGTAAGAAGTTCATACAATGGCAATGGTTATCACTACAAGAAATTTAGTTTTTCGTGGCGACTTTTCAGTGGCGACATTTAAATTCGTCACTAAAAGCTACTTTCAGTGGCGACATTTAAGGTCGCCACTGAAAGTTATACTTTTAGTGGCGACACAAGAATGTCGCCACAAAAACTCGCCTTTTTCGTGGGGACATATGAATGTCGCCACAAAAACTCACCTTTTTAGTGGCGACTTGAATAATGTCGCCACTAAAGAATGGGGTAAAAACTGATTTATAATTTGTTTTCGGCAAAAAATACACTTTCAGTGGCGACATTTGTTGTCGCCACTAAATCCTGGATTCAGTGGCGACTATTTGTCGCCACCGAAAGGGTTTTGGTGGCGACCTGTAACGTCGCCACTGAATCTCTTGGCTTCATTGGCGCCTCATTGTCGCCCCGAAAAGGGTTTTAGTGGCGATTTAAACTAAATCGCCACCAAAAGGTTACTTTCAGTGGCGACATGTGAAGTCGCCACGGAATCTTGGCTTCAGTGGCGACAAATAGTCGCCACTGAAAGGTTTTAGTGGCGATTTAAAATAAATCGCCACTGAAAGGTAAAATTAATTTTTTTAAAAAAATTTATCTTTAATTTATTTTTAATATATGCATAAAATTTAAAGTTTTTATATAAATTATATAAAAAAATTATATTTTTTAAAAGATTGTTTTGTTGAGAGTGTTAAAAGAAATTTGATTAATATAGAGAAAATTTTAATATAATTATATATTTATTTCAACTATATAAATTCTTATTTATACTAAGTAAGAAAAGATGTGAAATACACATTGTTGTCACGTTCTATCTTTTTTTGTTAATTTAATTTATTTTAATAACAAAGGGTTTGTTTCAATTTTAATTAATAATCAAAAAATTTCAAAATTTAAAACTTTTAGGTTAAAAGATCATTTTGTTATTTTAATCAATTAAAAATAAATTTTGAATTTAATTTTGTTGAAGTTTAATTTTTAAACATATTACTTAAAAAATTATTTTCCTTGTATAAATAATTGTGCATTAACTATATTAATTGAAATTGAATAAAATTTTGTAACTAATTAAAATGAAATTTTAACTAAACTTTAGCGCTGCTTTAATTATAATTTTTTTAAAATATTTATAAATAAAATAAATTTGAAGACATTTTTTAATTTAATTAATTCTTAAAAGATTAAATTGATGAAGGTAAATTTTTAAAAATAAAGTTGAATATATATATATATATATATGAAATATGCAAAACCTGATTATCCATTAATATATTTTAAGAATATATTTCGTTTTTTTCTTTAATAATTAAAATAATTTAAAATAGTTCATGTATTAAATACAAGATATCAATTGTCATGAAAAGATGGCAATATTTTCTCGTAAAATTTTTATTAAAAATTCTAATAGATAATACCACTAGCGCAGCCTTAATGGAAATTGTTGTTGCTCATTCTAAAATTTTAACTATGATTTCTAATTCTTCTTTTGTAAAAAATGATTGTGTAAAACTTAAAGGCATGGTATAAATACATAAAAGTACAACATATAAGAAATGTAAAGAAGGAATATAATGTGTTATGTACAAAAGTAAATACATGTAAAAAAGTTGCTAGGAATAATATATGAACATTCTACTAACATAACTTGCTAAATATGATAAGCCACTTTTACATATAGAGTATGTTTGACAAGTTAAATAAGCTAACTTATAGCGTATTTGACTAACTTATAAGTTTGTTTTACCAAATTAGAGGTGTTTGGTAAACAAACTTATTTAAATAGCTTATAGCGTATTATCATACGCTACTTTAAGTAGCGTATAACTTTTAGCTGATAACTTTTATAATTTTATTCCTTTTTTATCCTTATTATTTTATTCAAATTTCAACACTATCCTACTCATAAGATGTCACTGTTTTTACTATGTTTAAACAACATTCAAATTATATACCCTATGATGAACTTCCATATATTATTGATAGTGAAACAAAAAATAAAAATTTAGAGACATCTATATAATATTGTGGGACACTAAGATAAAAGAGATTCGTAACAATATTACTAATTTATTGTGGGACACTATATAATATGTTTATTTTGTAATTTTTCGGATTACATAATGAAGTGTAATTACTAATAAAAAATGATTAATTTTATATAAGTATATCATTTTATGTTATTTTACATTTATCAACTAATTCAATAGATAATTTTACCAAACACTTGTAATTCAATAAATTAACTTATCAGCTTTCAGCTAAAAATTAGCTTTTAAGTTTTCAGCTAACTTTTAAATTTTCAGCTAACTAGTCTTTTTTTTTTTTTTGAGTTTCTTCTAATTTTCGTTTTAAGTCGCATACCAACCTCATACAAGAAAAAAACAAGTTAAAATCAAACAAATTTATTTTGATTATAGAAGATCATGTCTTAAATCTCTAGAAAAATGTAAAAGAAATGTAATAAAAAATGTTATAAATTGATAGAATTATGAACTTAAGATCATCTCATATATATTAATATAGAGGATGTAATAGAATTGGAGAAATTTAAACAGTAATTTGCTTGGAACTCAATGTCAAGCCCATTGCCAATTTCACATAATATATACTATGGAACAATTAAAATAATTGTAACTAAGATGAAAAAAAAGTATAATAAATCAATCATCTTTACACTATATCTCCAAAAAACAAAATTGGAATATGTCCTTACACTATAATTTTAAATTATTTATTGGAAATTTTAATTTTTAAAAATATATTTAAAATGAATTTAAAAATAAAAAATTCAAAATTCAGCAAAAATGAAGTGTTTTAGAACAGAGCACCCTCTAAGTACAATTTCCACACCTCAAATATCTTTCAATAAATTTGATAGTTATCATGCGCTTGGTGTTAACAAATTATTGTGTAGAATACACAATAATTTAAAAAAAAAATTATTAAATTGCCATCAGACATCGGAGATAATGAATGTCTACTCAATACCTTACTCACCAATATAATCTTATTGTTTTATAAATATTAAGTGGGGCCAAACACAGTGTATCAGTTATTTTAAAAAAAATCTAAAAGAAAATTATAAAATACATACAAATAAGTGAAAGTAGTAAACATATTATTATTCAATATTTATAAACTTATGATTTAAAGTATAAATAAATAAAACTTCTGTGATTGAAAGATTTTTGTAATATAAATAGTCAAAATTTACTAAAAATAATTTTTGAGATAAATAATTTTAATACTTCGAATCAAATTAATCGTAATATAGAAAATAAAAAAATTATTGTGTAATAAAAAAATTAATTTTTTATTATTACATTAACTGAGTGCTTCCATTTATCATATGAATAATGAATCTGTCTATTTTGTATATATATGGTCAATATTGGTAAATAATTTTTATAATTTTAATTTTTTTATACACTAAATAATAACTTTTCTATATATATAAAAAAGAATAATTAATTTTTTAATCTTTTTAACTTTTTTTTAAAATTAAAGTACTGTTGGTTTATAATTTTCATAATTATAGAATACATTATGTTAAATTAGTTAATTAATTGTGTTAGTAATAAATTAGTTAATTAATTATGTTAGCGCTATATATATATATATGTTAAATTGTATATATTTAATTATTTATGAATATATAAATTAAATTATTATTTACTTATTTAATTATATATACATAGAGTCACGTAAAGTAATTAGAATTTTTATTAGCTTTTCTTAAATTTTTTTTCTCTTTAAGCTATAAAAACTTATTTTCATATTTTGCAATCTAAGTATTGACTTCACGTGAAAAATGCTTTTCAGATGGGACAAATCATATATATATATATATATATATGGGACAAATTATATATATGTTAAAATATATATATTTAAATTTTATTATTATTTATTTATTTAATTATATATAAATAGAGCCCCGTAATCCAAAAATTTATTCGTTTCTCTCAACTTTTCCAACGGCAAAAATTGTGCATTTTTATGTTGTGTAGCAAACTGAAAATGTTTGACTTGATGGGACAAATGAAGCTAACTACTACAATTAGACTAAGCATAACAACAGATACATGAATTCTCTTTCTCTGCAGCAAAGTTCCCTTCTTTCCCCAATGTCACTGTTTTCCCAATCTTTCATGTGTCTTAAATTAAACCCCTAACGTCACTTGGCTAAGACAACTTTTCCAAAAAATTTATTCTCCTCATTAACAAGTCATCAGAGCTTAACACAAGCAGCTTTTCTGAGCTTCTCTATTTTCTCCTTGTAATTTTTCACTTGTGGACATTTGAAATAGGGCCAACTGAATGCAAATTAATTACAATAAATAAATTAGCATGGATGCAAATTATTATTCTATCTATTAGCTAAGTCAAAAAAATATAATAAAAGACATGAATAATAACCTGTTTAGCATGATATTTATTTTCAATCAATAAATTACAATAAATTATCACTCTCTCAACTAAATGTTAGATAAAGACAATATTATTAATCGATGATCAAAGGCCATAAATATCCATTTTACTTTTATAGAACATAAAGTGTCAATTTTAGGGAAATCCATTGTGCGCAAGAGCTTATCCCAAGTCACAATAACATTTTAAAATATAATTAGTTTAAAATAATTTTATCTTAAAATTTTTGTTGAAAAAATTTAAAAATTTGTCAAAAAATCAAAAGTGGGAATAGTTTTTAGGAGATAATAATTTTTTAGATAAATTATTTTAAAAAATAAAATATGGGAATAATTTGTTGGAAAAATAAAATAATCTATTGAAAAAAATAAAATAGAACGCAACTGTACTTCAAATAATATTGGGGAAATAATTGCATTTGAAATGTTTCTAAATATTAAAAGTGTTGATAAAATGAGATTAATTCTTGTCAACATAGAATTGATTCCCTTAAAATGTATTTTAAAAAATAAATTTTAAATATATTAAATCAATATAAAATAATATAAATTTAATATATTATGAGATTTAATTTGGAGTTTAGTTCAAAGATATCTTAACTATTACATAAGAAATTTTTTTTTTAAAATAAATAAAATAAAATAAATGAAATAGTGTAAATTTGAATATTTTTATTGTAATTTTACTAAATATTAAAAAAAATGATAATTTATTATATGTGTTGTATAAATAAGTGGAATATTTTATATTTTTATTTTTATTTCATTTTAAAAATATTCTACAAGAAGTAGAATTTCTAAAAAAAAATAAATTAAAATTTGTAACTACACAAAAAATAAAAACTGATGCATTGATTCAACGGCACATTGACCCAACGGCTACACAAGGACGAGCTCCTTCTGCAAGGATGTGACGAGATTTGACCCAACGTCTCTCAAAATAAAAGTTGTCTAGAAATAAACTGAGTAAGTAAACTGAGCTGTTTTGCCAAATTGTGTCCCGCGCCCAAACGAAAAACAGAGCGGGGTTCTTCTTTGATTTCTTGCGCTCAACTCACTCGATGCCATTTTCGGTTCTTCGCGAGTGAAAGGAGCACTAATCTACAGCTTCGTGGGTGACAATATTGCTGGAGATTTCATCTTGAAGCGTCCAAGGTAGATTGATTAGTTTAGGGGTTTTGAACCTTCGTTTTTTGTTTTCTCGATTGCTCGATTTCTCCTTCGTTTTTTACCTTCTATTTAATCAGTTTGGGGGTTTTGAAATTTTGGTTGGGGGATTGATGTTGTTGGTTTTCTTGTTCTGCATTTGGTTGCATTTGGTTTTCTTGTTCTGCATTTGGTTTTCTTGCTGGAGATTTCGTTTTTTACCTTTGTTTTTGGTTCTGCATTTTTTACCTTCGATTGCTCCTTCGTTTTTTTCCTTCTGTTCTGGATTGCTGGATTGCTGGATTGCTCGATTGCTCCTTCGTATTATACTACTGTTAATGTTGCTTATTTTCATCCCATAAGTAAAATGATCAAGAAGCATTAAGGTGCTAATTGTTGCTGAGTTTGATTTCAGATCTTCGTAGTAAAAATACCATGCAGAACAAGAGTAAGGTGCTAATTGTTTGAATATACAGATCTGATAATATATATGATAATCATGTCTGTAGCCTAAAATAGATATGTTAGTATGTCTAGGTTTATGTTGCCTGATTTGTATGTATCTCTTTAAACTCTACTCTATTTCTTAATCAAAAAAAGAAATAAAAAAAGATATAAACATTACCTGAGCTCGATGGCCATCTTGAGATGCATCTAATAGTTAGAAAGCTTATGAAAGATGTACTTCTCCATTGAGTTATCCCTATTAAGCGCTTCACTTATAGCTAACTTCCATTTCCAACTTGAAGTTATCTTTAATAAGAAGCGATAATTCTGAAATTTCTATAATAAGAAACTGCTTGGAGCTATCAAATTTTCTCTTCACAACTATCATCCCATACGTGCTTGTACACACATTGTTAGAATGATGTCTTCCCATCATCCAAATATACTTGTTTGAAACTGTTTCTGCTGCTACTAACAACAACCACAAGTTAGAATGATGTCTTCTATGTAGCTTCTGTTGTCATTACTTCTCCTTGCAAAGCCAAGATATTACCTTCCTGAACATGTATATTTTTCTGATCAAGTGATGCATCAAGCCTTACAATCTTTTTTGTTTTCACATTCATTGAGTTTGAGAAATTAAAGAGGTCAAAATAGATTCCTACAAGAAAATACGTATCAACAGCCATTGCTCCTAACTTCATTACAGGTGACATCATCACCCCTTTACCAAGTAGAAACTATGAGTTTATTTTGTAAGTTGTGACATCCTCAGGGAATGACAAGAAAAAAGGGTCGTGCAATAGGTATCCCTGTTACATATACTTCATAAATTAATGTGTAGAAGTAAGGGAGAAGACGATATTGAAGCTCAATACTTACTTTTTTGGCTGCGACAGCAACTGAATCACAAAGATAGAGCTCTTGATGACTAGAACCTATAGCTAAATGATCACTTGCAAAAGGGAAAAATCTGCCTAATTGCATTAAGGAAAAATAAGTGAATTAATTGATATGTAGTTTGTAATATAAAGTGGATATAAAGTCTCACCTTAGAAAGTTCAAAGTATCTCATAGCTTTTATGAAATAAAATAGTTTTATTTTTAACATACTTGGCATTGTCATTGAGCTTGCAGTAGTGGGAATGGGATTATCTTGGAACTATGTGGTAAAGAAATTACAATTGTATATGTTGCTAGTTTTCTGGTCAGAACATACTTGGCATTCGTAATGGGAATGAGAAATTACATGGCAGTTTTCTCTTGAAGTAAAAATATAATGATGTGGGTGTAACTATATTGTGTTGCTTGTCTAAAAGTTTTACAATTGTATGTTGGTTTAACTTATTCCCTGTCCATTCTGCAGATTTTATCAGTTTTTCCAGGAGCTCTGTTAGAGAAGCAAATAGTTGTTGCTTGTTCTAACTTGGTATGTTTTTTTTTTCTTTTTTTTCCCCTTGTCTTAAGTTAATAAAAGTATTGTAAATATGAATAATATACCCTTTTTAATTGTTTTTTTGCTGTCAATGTTATCTGAACCGTTGAATAATGTTCCTCTTTGATAGCTAATGTACTAATCTGGGCTTGTAAAATGCTTAACAAACTATGTGACTTATGTATATTATATTGGACAAAAAATAGAATTAGCAGGAAAAATCTAAATGTATATTATAAAGAAAGCTATTGATGTTGAAAATATTTTCGTCTCATAAATATTTTTCTCTTTTAGAATAAGGACCCAAATATCAATCACATTATATTCCATTTAGTTTCTGTATAAATGTAAATCTAATCATGTGTTAATTTTTAAACCTTGTTAATCTTATATAAATATTTGTCAATTTAAATTTTAAGCAAAAACAATTATAAAGAAATGTTATCAGAGTATAGTGTAGTTTTGAGTTCTTTAACAACTTGAATAAATTTGATCAACAACGTGAATATAGAGAAAGTGAGAAAAAATTTAAAAGCTTCTTAACCAAAGAGTATGTAATTTTACTTTCCAACACTGATTTATTCCAACACTGATTTACTTTCCAACACTGATTTACTTTCCAACACTGATTCTCTTCCTCTAATTAGGTTTATTATATAGCTGTTGATACTTGATACCTGGCTGATGTGATAAGTATTAGACACAATGGTGACTAAAAGCCAACTTTGTCTCCCTACAAAATGGTGAAAATAATATTAGTAATCAAATTAAAGAAAAACAGGATCCTTTTGGTTTTGAGAGGATAATGTTTAGCCTATGATTAAGGTATTGTACTGAGATTGGACCACCTCTGTGTCCTTATATATATCCCAAAATGCAACCTCAAGAAGAAAGAAACCTTGACAGCACCCAAAACATGATACTGTATAATCCAGTTTTGCAGCCCTTGCAGAAGGCCCCATATAGGACACCATGTATCCTTCTTATTCTCATATCATCATCATCTCTACCAATTCTCTGATTATTTCTGTGATTGGTGGTATTCAATTTTTCTTCTCTTCAACTTCAAAAGAATTAACTTTAATTTGCTGGTATAATTTGAAGGAGTAAGAAAGTTTATATAATCAGTAAGAATAACCTATAATTTATTATCCTATGATTGACAATTAGTTTGTATATCTCTAGGTGGTTTAAAGTGTGTCATGGGAAAATATGTCACTTCTTTGAGCAGCTCTAAGTAGATATCCTTCTACTTAATTCTGCAGACAACAATATATGAAGCAGATGATTAAGTAAAAATTATGTTGATTAAGTAAAAGTTTATATAATCAGTAAGGATAACCTATAATTTATTATCCTATGATTGACAATTAGTTTGTAGATCTCTAGGTGGTTTAAAGTGTCATGGGCAAATATGTCACTTCTTTGAGCAGCTCTAAGTAGATATCCTTCTACCCATTTTCAGAGCTCAACTCATTAGGAATTCTAGTTCACAATATTCATTATCAGCAGAAAACATACCTGAACTAGTTGAGTGACTTCAGCCTTCAAAGAAGCATTCGTTGGGAACCTCGAGGCCAAGGATAAAGCAATCCTAGGATCGACGGAGAAGGCAGTCCTAGCATATTCTATCCATTTATATGAGCTAATCTTGAGTCGCAAATTACTTTCCCTAAAATTATACACCAGGTACAACCATACAAGAAAGATCACGAAAAGAATGATACCATAAATTCATTTTTACAATAGCTAAAATGGTGTATATACATTGTGTTGCAAATTTAGTAGAATTAACACAAATGACATGTTGCAAATTCAAAGCCATGACATAGCTTTGTCTCCTAAACCAATGGTCCTCCCAAAACCTCAACCAATTACCAATGCCAACATGATGAGAAAAATGAGTAAACGGAATGAAATACCTCAGAAATGAACTTTCAAGGGCTTGCATGTGTAGCACCAATCCCAGAATTAGCATCATATCCATTTTGAGCTGCACTTCTCCTTTGTTTTCAGCTTTCCTGATGGTATGAAAGTTAACATTAATATGATTTGTCCAAATACATTGTTCACTCTCTATTTCAATTGCTCACTTCCACTTCAATCAATTTTGTAGGAAATATTATGGATAAAAGTTGGTTGAATGTTGGAAATAGAGCTGATCGAAGATATATACAAGGGGTGGATAATTTTCTTGAGTGGGCATACAGTAAGTTAAGAGCTGGTAGCAAACTTAGGTGCCCATGCAAAAAATGTAGAAACACATTATTCAAAGTGAGACATGAAGTGCGGTTTGACTTGTTACAAAATGGTTTTTGGCAGTCTTACAAGGTGTGGGATCTTCACGGAGAACCCTTAGTGACGACTTCAACTCTCCCTCATGGTAATAATGTTGAAGAGGATGATATAACTGAAATGATACACGATGCATATGGAGTTGCTAACACAGAGGATATGAATACTCTTGTAGAAAATAACGAAGAGCCAAATTTGCAAGCAAAGAAGTTTTACCAATTATTGGAAGATGCCGAAACAAGTCTATATCCAAATTGTGATAAAGTGTCAAAGTTGTCATTTATTGTTAGACTACTTAATCTGAAGTGTCTTAATCACTGGAGCGATAAATCTGTAGACATGTTGTTGGATTTATTTAAAGAAGTATTGCCAGCTGGGGCTCAAATACCAAATTCTTACTATGAGGCCAAGAAAATAATTCAAGACTTAGGGTTAGACTACACCAAAATAGATGCATGTAAAAACGACTGTATTCTTTACAGGAAAGAATATGCTAATGCACAATCGTGCCCTAAGTGCAATTTGTCCAGATGGAAATTAAATGGGCAGAAAGGTAAGAAACAAGCACACAAAGTGTTGCGATATTTTCCAATAAAACCTAGATTGCAAAGATTGTATATGGCAAGACACACTGCTAGAGATATGAGGTGGCATAAAGATAAACGTGTTAATGATGGTGTATTAAGACATCCAGCTGACTCCATTGCTTGGAAATCCTTCGATGAGAAATATCCTAGTTTCTCAGTTGATCCTAGAAATGTTAGGATGGGTTTAGCAAGCGACGGTTTTCAACCATATGGAAACATGAGTGCCAACCATAGTATCTGGCCAGTTATTCTTGTACCATACAACTTGGCCCCTTGGAAATGCATGAAACAACCATATTTCATGATGACACTTCTTATTCCAGGCCCTAAGTCTCCAGGAGATGATATAGATGTCTATTTAGAACCAATGATTGAGGAGTTAAAAGAATTATGGGAGGTAGGGGCAGAGACATATGATGCTCATTCACAATCAAACTTCAGTATGCGGGCGGCTATCATGTGGACAATAAATGATTTTCCCGCATATGGCAATCTTTCTGGGTGGTCAACCAAAGGGAAGTTGGCATGTACTTGTTGCCACAAATATACTCATTCTATATCATTGAGAAGCAAATTATGCTATATGGGCCATCGTCGTTTCTTGCCAGCCAATCATCCATGGCGTCGAAATAAAAGGGCCTTTGATGGTAAAGTGGAGAATAAAGTCGCACCTACATATCTGACAGGTGAAGAAGCACTTGAACAATTAGAACTCTTATCAAATGTGACATTTGGGAAAGGTCAAAAGCGAATGCGCAGCCAATCTAGTGTTGCTTACAATTGGAAGAAGAAGAGCATTTTCTTTCAATTGCCTTATTGGAAAACACATTTGCTTCGACATAATCTTGATGTCATGCACATTGAGAGAAACATTTCAGATAATATTTTGTCTACAGTAATGGGAATGGCTGGAAAGACGAAGGATACAGTGAAGAGTCGATATGATTTAGTGGACTTGGGAATAAGGCCCGGCTTGCATCCTATTGATGATGGAAACAAAATTTTGCTACCAGCAGCATCTTATGTGCTATCACCACAGGAAAAGTTAAAAGTGTGTAAATTTTTGGCCCAATTAAAGGTTCCCGATGCATTTTCATCAAATATTTCGAGGTGTGTCAATGTCGAAGAGAAAAAGATATTTGGATTGAAGTGTCATGATCATCATATATTATTGCAAGAACTATTCCCAGTTGCAATACGTGGGTTGTTGCCTAAGGAGGTGAGTGATCCTATAATAGAGTTGGCACACTTTTTCAAGATTCTTTGTTCAAAGTGTTTAACAATGGAAGATTTGAATTCCATAGAAAAACAAATTGCCATAACCTTGTGCAAACTAGAAACTGTGTTCCCTCCAGCATTCTTCGATGTCATGGTTCATCTACCAGTTCATTTGGCAAGAGAGGCAAGGATTGCTGGACCTGTTCAATACCGATGGATGTATCCAATTGAAAGGTAACAATGTGACATATACTTGGGCTTTAGTTTCATTTGTTAGTAGATAACATAGTTATTTCAATTCACATTTACAGGTATCTACATACATTAAAATCATATGTTCGTAATAAAGCTCGTCCCGAGGGCTCAATCGCTGAAGGCTATTTAGCAGATGAAAGTCTCACGTTTTGCTCAAGATATTTGAGCAATATCCCAACAAAGTTTAATAAAACTCCAAGGAATGATGATGGGAACATGACAGCTTATGGGGAGTCAATATTTGATCAGAGTGGGCAACCGAGAGGTGCTGCCAAATCAATTACTTTACCTAATAAAGAATTTGATCAAGCCTGTCTATACGTTCTACAAAATTGCGAAAAAGTTTGGCCATTCATAGAGTAAGTATACAATATTTTACTAGCAATTAAATTGTTACTAGATTAAACTCATTTGATGAAATGATGTGTTGTAGAGAGCACAAAAATGAGCTTCAAGCATGTGTATCAAATGTTGATTCAAGACACATCTCAGAGTTTCCTCAATGGTTTAATCATCAAGTAAGTGTCTTTCAATTACGCCTACAATGCAATATGTTATAAGTTGTGTCATAACCTCTAGATGTTTTATAATTTTCAATAGGTTATGAAGCCAGATTCACAGTGGCGAGGAGACAATGAGCTTGTTAGTTTAGCTATGGGTCCTCAAAGAGTTGTATGTAGGTACACAACATTCCTGATAAATGGATTTAGGTTCCATACAAAAGATCGAGAATCTCAAAGAAAAACTCAAAATAGTGGAGTTTTAGTGAAGGGGGATGATTCAAATCCTGAGAAAGAATATTATGGTGTCGTTGAGGATATCTATGAGTTTTCTTACCTGGGAGAAAGGAAAATATATCTTTTTAAGTGTCATTGGTGGGATGTTGCTCACTTAGGAAGAGGATATAAAGTTGACAGATATGGATACACAAGTGTGAATACTCGTTGTTCGTTGAATACAAATGAACCATTTGTCATGGCATCTCAAGTAGAACAAGTATTTTATTTAGATGACACGGTCGATCAAGATTGGCTTGTTGTTGTGAAAACAAATCCCCGTGACCTTTTTAACATGCCTCGTCAAGATAATGAGGGTGAATCATTGTCTGCCGAAGATGCTTACCAACAATAGGAGGTTGAACATAATTTATTTATTCACATTGAGGACACAAATGATATTGCAGTGGTGTTATATAGGGATGACATACAACCTCAAAGACTCAGCCATCAGAATGAGGGCATAAGTGCTAGAGAAGATAATTTCATCAATGACAATCAGGAAGATGAGACTGTGGATGAAGAAAGCGATGAAGGAGAATTTTTATCTGGAGACTCAATGTGAAACGTCATGTAGTGTAAAATGTTTACATATGCTTAATTTCTCGTTGTTTTATATTATTTGGATGCAGTTATTATATTTTTGTAATCATTTATGTCATATTTAAGTGTGAAAATGACAACATGTTCTATTTATATGCAACAGGTGGGTTTGATGATGGTGGGAAGAGGAAGAGGTGGACGAGGTGGTCGTGGTGGTCGTGGACATAAAGTAGTCGCGCAAGGCCCTTTAAATGAAGATCCTCCACAGCTATCTATACAGTCTCACAATGAAGAGACCCAGGCATTGCCCGCCACACCAACTTCTCGATGTCCGATTAGTAGTGCAGGTATAGATATAGAATACTCAACACGTGTTACTTAAAATTGATAATTGTAAAAATAATAACAAGCATCACTTGATTAACAGCTTCTTGCAGTGCATCTAAAAAGGTTAGGGGAAGTTATAAATGCCTTACTGTCGATGAAAAGACAAAAAATGGACAAAAAATTGTAGTTGAAATCTCCGATGAGATCCTTCGAGCCGTAGGAGAAGGATCGAGGGATATCGTCAACTATATTGGGTATATCACACGATGCATATGTCCATTGAAAGTGAGAAAGTGGACCAATATTTGGGAATGATATGGAGAAGGGATTTTGATTAGAGTGAAGGTAACAACTAGTATATTTATCTATCATACTATTGTTAGTATACATTTCATAGATTTATCACCTTTGGGTTTATTATTATAGGAAAAATTTGAGGTCAGAAGAACTCCAGAGCGACGATTTGATGCATTTATTCATGCCACTGCACAAAGGTCTTACAGAACTTGGAGGACAAAATTGCACGACCACTACTCCTTGTATGACACTGACGAACAAAGACTTGCGAATCTTCCTCCTAGAGTCCACGATGATGATTGGAGGCATTTGATTAGTTATTTTGACTCAGATGAATTTAAGGTAGTTTCTATTAACACATTTTAGTAGCACGTACAATGAAAAATGCACTAAGGTCATTTTATGTTAAACGCAGGACAAAAGCTCAACAAATGCACAAAATAGGGCTAAGCAAACAACAAAGCATTCGTGCGGTTCTCGGTCATTTGCAGAAGTTGAGGAATCAACGGTGAAATTTTAGAGTAATGTACTTTCATGTATACATTTATGTGCATGATGAGTAACAATAATGTTTTATAATAGAGAAATCCTGAAACTGGAGAGAAGGCACCAATTGATCAAATATGGGAGCTGCAACATACACGTAAGACTAAAGAAGGCAATGTCGTGTGGTCCGATGCAAAATCTCAAGAAGTTCATGTATAATTACTGCAGCATTTATTACTATTTAGAAATTGTAATTTATATTTTTATTTTTATTTCAAATGTATGTTTTGTTTAATTGTAGGGTCAACTTCAAGAGATTATAGTCAAGCAATCTCAAGAAGATGCCACGACACGTTTAAGCAATGATGAAATCTTGACTCAAGTACTTGGTCAAAGGTCGGGGTTCTTTCGCGGTAAAGGATACGGTGTGAAACCTCCCTCTAAGAGAGTCACTGATCGAATCACACCTCAAGAAATTCAAGAGCAGAAAAGGAAATTACGTGAAGAAGTTGTTGCGGAGGTACGTGAAGAGATGAGAGTTCGAGAAGAGAGGTTGCATGCACAGTTTGAAGAAAAGCTACAATCGCAGATGGCTTCTCTTATTGCATCTCTCCAACAGGTATTTCTTGATAAGATTTGTTTGGTTCAATTACATTATGTAATTTTAACTACAAACTGTAAATCAAATTGATGAATCAATTATGTAGTTTTAAACTTGTTGGTTCAACTTAATCCATCTTCATGTATGCTTTCATATTATTATAAATAATTTTTTTTATCCTAATTCGCTTAAATAATTTTATTGTCTGTGAATAGGGGTAAATTCTGTTAAGTCTTATTGGTAGTGCTGCACCGGGATCTACAGCTAATACAACACAAACATCTCCAAGAGAACCACCAACTTGATTGGTTCATTTCACTTTATTGTTATGTGTGTTGATTTTTATTTACAGACGGTATTTGTCTCAAATATTTGTTAGATTTGAAATCATGTTAATGTATACTAAAGTAGAGAGATATTGTCTTGTCTATATTTGTAATATTTTTGAAAATTGAACCTAAGTTTTATTATCGTATTTCTTATAGATCTTTTATATGTCAATTTTCTTGACAAAGAAAGGGAAAATAATAGAAAATATGAACAAAGCCTTCGAGAAAGTTAAGACACTAGTGGGAATGGAGGTGGAAGAAGATGAACAACAAGCTACGGCATTGTAGGAGAGTAACTCATTCGTATATTTATAACTAATTTAGTCATAACTGCACCTGGTCCACCAACTAGGTGTTTGCTTTTATGGAATCTATTGTTAATCTTTTTCTTTTTGATATATTTGGTGACAGAAATATTTTACAAGCAGCAATTGGTATCAGGTATTTTTTTCCCCATTATGATTCTTATAATTAGAACTCTGTGCTTTATTATATTGGTTTTTACCTACATGAAGCATGTACTGGGTGCATTAGTGATAAATTTAAATCTTCGTCTTTTAATTGTTGAGGATAACTAAGGGTTAAAAAGTGTTTCTTTGTTTGAGTTCATGCTCATCCAATAAGGTACTTAACTTACAAGAGTACTTCTGGCCTGCTTTGTTATGATGATTTCTGCTCTTAATATGTCCTTCTACTGGAGTCGTATAAAATTAGGTTGTTGAGGTCATATGCCTGTTGAATAAATTTTCATGTGAAAATATCCTGTCTTTGTATATCTCATGTTCAGTTACAATTGCATTGGGAGTGCAGTTGGAAACTTGTGGAGATTGACGCTGAATTGTTAGACTTGACTTTTGAAACCAGTCATGTTATGTCACTGATAGAACCTGCCAATACTTACATGGTACCAATAAAATTAATTATGTGCACCAGTAATTTGAATTTTGGTTATTGGTTTATGATTGATTTCTTTTGACAAATAATTCTTTTGTTTTAACTGTCTGCTTTGCTGTTTGATATTGGGCTTAACATTCAGGAAGTATATGTTTTTTCCATAATTGATGGCTACTCCCTTGATGTATTTGTGGTGGATGGATGGCTAGTGGAGGTACACTACTACTTATAAAGTGTTTTATGACATGTGTTGTTCTTTGGAAATCTTTTCAATATTGTATCTTCAACTACTTTCATTGTTTATTATTGAGAAGGGTTTATCTGATAGAGGCATTTGTGCTGTACTGCTGTTGTTTATGTTTGTAATCTCTTAAGTTTAATTTTAGTAAAAAAAAAGTCATAGAATTGAGGTTCTAGATTATTAAGGAACATTGTTATTATATCTTTTGTGACAGGAATCTGTGATCAGTGCAAATGTTGCTGACTACGTAATGTTGTGCTCAGGAAACAGATATTTGTATGAGGCTATGGAAAGAGCTGTAGTGAGAAGTGAGGTACGTTGTGTCTCCTTGACCTTGAATTTTGAAGTTCAGATGTTTGGTTTTATTTATGAAATGCTGAAATTTTAGAGTTTTCTTAAACATAACTTATGAGTATGGATTTTAGGGAAGGAGATACTAACCTGTATGTTTCCTGGTTAAATTTTTTTCATTTTGAGAAAATGATTGAGAGTATGCTCCAACCAAATCTGAATTTGAGCCTAAAATAGAAGTTATAATTTAAATTTACCTCTACCATCATTTGTATGATCTAAACGTATCTAAAAAGGGTGAGAAATTATTCTACTATTATATGTTGTCACCCACTTTTGTTTATATAGCCACTCTTGCTATGTTCTAACTTTTGAGATAGTTTGCAATCAATCACATATGGATTTGATGGTTATGTGGTCAATTTTTAATTTACTTGTGTTTCTCAAATTTGTTTGCACATTAGCATGTTGATTTATCTAGCTAAATATTTTTTTTCATATTCAATATTGTTATAATTAAGGTATCATGTCTTACACTATCTATCTTGTGATGTAGGTTCCTATAAAAAATTCATGACACATTTGTTCTCTGAACTTATCATGTCCCAGAAGATATTGACAACAGCACCAATAGCAAGTGATTTGTATATAATACTACAGAGTTGCAACTTTATTAGTGAAGAGAAGGAATATGTATAAACCTTTAGTTTTGTAAATGTATTGTATATATGAAATTTGTATTGGATTTAGTCTCTTGTTTTATTTTTACAGAACTTGCATGTGTTGCGTATCTATTGTATTTAAACTATGTTTAATCTTGTTTTTTACTATGCTACAGCCATATTCCTGGCAAGTATGATATTTGTTTGTTTTGTGCTCTTTATGTAATTCAGGGTGTATCTATACTCTATTTTAAATAAAAAGATCTTTTTTATCTATACATAAATGTTAAAGAAAAATATTTTGGATAATTTTTACTTTTCATTTGATTTTGTTATATATTATTAAATTTTTATGATAAAATATTGTGTGAATATAAAATAAATAAATAAATATAATTTTAAACTATCAATTTTAAAATTGTACAAATTTTAAAAATAAAAAAAAAATGGATTTACTAGCGACCATAATTTCTGTTGCTATTAAAAAATTATTTTTCGTAGCGACAAATATTGCAACTAAAATCTGCCTTTTAGCAGCAATTTGGAAATGTCGTTACAGAATGGTTTTCGGTGGTGATATCAAAAAGTCGCCACTGAAACCTTTCAGTGGCGACTTTTGTACGTCGCCACTAAAGGGTTTCTGTGGCGATCTAGAAAGGTCGCCACTGAACACTTTCAATGGCGACGGTAAAAGTCGCCACTCAAACGATTCCGTGGCGACAGAAAAGGTCGCCACTAAAACCTTTTCAGTGGCGACTATACATATCGCCACTGAAACCCTTCAGTGGCGACTATACATGTCGCCACTGAAACCCTTCAGTGGCGACCTAAGTCGCCACTAAAACCCTTCAGTGGCGACCTAAGTCGCCATTGAATCTCCGAAATTCACAAATCGCCACCTTATACCCAATTTTTAGTGGCGATTTTTTATATTTGGATGTTAATTTTTTCTTTTAGTGGCGACTTATTTCGCCACTGATAATATAGTTTCTGTGGCGCATCATATAGTCGCCACTGAAGATATAATTTTTGGTGGCGACTCGTTTTTGTCGCCACAAAAACCCTTTAGTGACGGTCGTATTAGTGGCGACTTTTTGGTGGCGAATTGTCGCCACTAAAAGGTATTAGTGGCGATTTTTTAACTTTTAGTGGCGAAAAAAGTCGCCACCGAAAGTTAAATTTCTTGTAATGGCATATACTAGTCATTTATTATTTTCATTTATAAGATTCATCTTCTTTTTAAAATATTAATTTTATTTCTTTATTTTCTTGATGCAGGTTTTCATCATATCTGACCTTCTCTTTATGCTTGGCCTTTAGTAATTTTCTTCTTATTTATATCATTTCCAACACATGTTCTTACAAATTTATAGAGCATTGTTTTCTAATTTGATTTCTACTATTACCCTATAGTTAAAGATGTTCATCTAGGGTAGAAAAATGTTGAAAATAGGCTTTACCAGCTTCTAACACGGTCTGGACATGTTGCAAGACACGGACATGCTTTAAAAATACTTCAAATGTACTCAAAAACAGCCCCGAACATGGCTAGCCCGTGCTTGAAGCACCCAGAACACGGCCTGGCCGTGCTCTGTGACCTTTGCTCACTAATCAGAGCATAACTCCCTCATTTTAACTCCGATTGAGGTGATCTTGGTGTCTAGGGAAAGCTAAGACAATTATTTAAAATATTATGTTAATAATATTAGCAAAATAGTAATAAATATTAGTGTTATTACTCCCTTAAATTCAATATTATTTCTTCCTGGGTAGGTTTTAACCTTTACTTACTAATCTGACCATATATCCCACATACAAATTCCAAATTAAGTGATTCCAGTGGCTAAACATCCGTGACACATAAATATATAATTCATATGTTAACCATTTATTTTAATTCCTTATATAATTTTCCCAGAAATTAAAACACCGAAACTTTCCTAACATATTCTTCCCTGATTAACCATTTTCTGACCTTTGTATACTAATCGGAACATATCTACCACATATGAACTCTAAATTGAATGATTCCAGTGGATAAAAATCTGTGACACACATAGCTATAATTGTTATGTTAACCATTTATTTTAATTCTATACAGATAATTTCCAGAAATTAAAATACAGAAACTATCCTAACATATTCTTCCCTGATGAACCATTTTCTAACCTTTGACTACTAATCAGACCATATCTACCTCATATGGACTCCACATTGAATGATTCTAGTGGCAAAAAATCTGTGACACATATATCTTTAATTCTTATGTTAACCATTTATTTTAATTCCTTATAGATTGTTCCCAGAAATTAAAACACCGAAGCTTAAAATTCTGCCAACCATAGCCATACCTATGCAGAACTATCTACACCAACCTAAGTATTCAAACATACATCACATGCAAGATCAATATGTAACATGATATAGCAACATCCATGACCAATCATCAACGTTCTAAGATCAAAATCTCATATAAATATTATAAGTTTCAAAAGTTTTCTTCAAAAAGAAATATTGTTAAACTTACCTAAGAATCTCCCTAGCTTACTTAGTGAATTGGTTTTCTTGTTTCCTCTTGAAAGAAGTAGCAAGATTCCTTCATTCCCTTAGCTTTTCTAGCAGCTTAGGTAAGAGAAGGAGGGTGAATTTTTGAACCACAAGGATGAAGAAGAAAAATGGACTCAAGTGGAGATTAAGGTAACTTACCTTGAGTACTTAGCCTTCTAAACTTCTCCTTCTTCTTCCTTCCTTTCTTCTCCTCTCTTTCTCTCCTTTCCTCACTCTACCTTACTTTTATTTCTCTCTCTTCCTCACTTGGATGAAATTAAAATGTTGTAGGGGTGGGTTTTGCTTATATAGACCACCAAATAATACACCTTTCATGATCATGGGTCTACCTTATCACAATTAGGATACACTTTGTTGAATTTTTGGAAAACAAACAACTTATGTTCTTGTCTTCCTCTTCCTTAGTCAAGATATGCATAGGAAAAGGAGATTTGTATTTTGAAAATTATGATGATGTGTTCTTAAGATAAGGGACAAGGTCCCTTTGATTTAGGGATTCATTTCCATTTTCTTTTGTCTTAAACAAGTATGATAGGTTTGCCTTTTTAGTTGACAAATTTCTAGCCCTTGAATCTCCATTATTTGGTTGATATTATTTGTGTGGAATAGGAATTTTTTGTCTTAATGCCATGTATTATCATACCACTTGCTAGAATTATGAGTGTAGGATATAGATGTTTTTGTCCTAAAGCCTTGTATTATCATGCCACTTACCAAAATTATGAATATATAATCACACCACTTGCTAAATTTTTGTCTTAATGCCATGTAACCTAATCTTTATTATTATTACATTATTATATTATCACCTAATTTATTTTATTTTATTTTTCCTCTTGGATTTGGGCTTATTCCTACCCATTTTCTTTGCTTTGGATAAAATTCTACCTTTCTTGGAGGGCTTAGTCACATTTTCATAATTTTTGGACTATTGGTCCAATTACTATATCCTAGTCCAAGTCTATGTTTTATTTCTTACTTAGGTTATCCAATGGGCTTGCTAGAAACTTATTTGAAGTGGAAACACTCTATATGAAGTGTCCATAGGTAAAAGCCCAATTTATGGGTGGAGATACTAAACTTAGTAACTTTTACTCTTAAATTAGGAAAAATTACCCTAATCCAATCTTCTTGAAATTTTAAAACCTTTACTTACTTCACAAAAATTTATCTTCCTTACCTAAGAATTTCACCTTTCTTTAGCATGTTTATTTCTAATATTTCCTCTTAGGTTTTTTTTCTTTACCTATTCCATTAATATTAGAACATTTCTATGCATATATGTCAGGTGAAAATTTTCTAAGGAAAATATCTAAAAATTACGGGATGTTACACTCTCAAGAGAGCGTCGTGGCCCTGTGTCATTGCAGATTCTAAGGCCCACGACGTTGGCTGCCAAGAAGCACTAGACGCCGCAGCACCCGAGCCCTAGAGCTAGGGTGCCCGAGTGTTAGAACTAGAGTGCCCCGGCCTTGGATCAAGAGTTGCAGCGCCTTGTCAGTGAGTTTCTGAAGTGCTACGGTCCTAGGTAATGTGTCGCGGCACTCACTGCCGCACCAGAATGCTGAGTTCACAATTCTTAGGGTTTTTTAACTCTAAATGAAGCCCGATCGGCCAAGATTTGACTTGGAAATAACCTTACTTCGTTGAAGAGCATCCAATCTATAAAAAGGGAGGAGAGGAAGCGTAAAGGAAGGAATTCAATCATCAAAGTTCTTAATTATTTTTAATTGGTAGAGGAAGATTGAAACCTCAAGGGATCGATATGCATTGTGAGATTTGAATTTGATTTCATTAATTGAATCTTAACTGGGTATTGATTATTTATCTACTTTTCTTTTCTTAATGGTTATTCATATGATTACTAGGGAGGCCTACTAGTATATTTTATGTCTTTATCTACTACTAAATTAGGTTTTGAACAAAGTTTTGATTATAAATCATTAACCCTATGATGAATGATTTTAGATCGATATGCAAATAGGATTAAGGATTTTGGATTATAAATCATTAACCCTATGATGAATGATCAACTAAATTAAATATAATCGATGTTCTTATATTTTTTTACCTTTACCAGTTTCTCTTGTTCTTCATGTGATTAATAGGTTAAACTTTACTGATTTTGTAAAGGATATCTTATTAATTAGGGTTTAATTGGTGCGATTGTTGTCAATTTACTAGTCTTAAGGAGGAACATGGATAGAATCCCAATGATAGATATTTGGTTTAAGAATGATGATTTTGTCAGTGATCAATGCAATCCTTTGATGGTGGATATCAACTGAAACCAACGTCTATCTTAATAATCACTCTCTTAATTATTTTCATTATTGTTTACTTTACTTTAATTGCGATTATCAATCCCCCTTTTCTCAATCACATAAGGTAAGACCAGTCTCTGTGGGATCGACCCTTACTCCCACTACTACAGGTTAATTGAGAGGTAAGGTATTAATTTGGGTATACCTGCGATAGTACGTACCAGTTACTAAATGTATCTAAGCACTACTATGCACACATTAACCAAGTATTATGGAATGAAACATAACATGTCATACCTATTGTAATATATCGTAATTTTTAAATAATAATGTTTTGCTATAAACAAATATATTTTTATTTTAAATGATTATGTTTTGCTAAAAGTAAATATGCTTTTAATTAAAATGATTTTTTTTGCTTAAAATAATTATATTTGCCTCTAATAATATTTTTTTAGTTTTAGAAATATTCTTTCTTTTATTATGCATAAAGATATTTATTTTGTGATTTGTTTTATTAAAAATTTTATTAAGAAAAGTCATGATTTAAGAGTTCAACTAATGTTTTGCAATAATATAAATTTTTCGAAATTTTTGAGATGTTTTAGGATGAAAAACAATAATTATATGTATATAATTAAAGAATCAATTTTAAATATTCAATTATTAAATAATAATAATCAATAAAAAAATTAAGCAGAAGAATGCAAAAGGTGTCGGGTAGGAAGAGGAACCAACCATTACCCTATTTTTCTCTCTATGTTTCAAATTTCTCTATAAGATATCTCCCAACTTAGACCTTTATTTGAGATACCGGAAGTACTATTGGACTCGTGGTGACGAGAGCTTCAAAATCTACCAATCAATTTCTCTGAAAACTCACCAGGAATTTGCCAGAAATGATGAACAGTAACCACAAGGTAAAGTTTAGGATTTCAAAATTTCTTGGTGTTTTCTGGTGATTTTGGCTCTATAATCATGTTTAAGAGGTAGAATAATCCTTGTATGCAAAATTTTTTGGCAGGATAGCATGATTTCAAACAATAAACTATGAAATATTTCTCGAATAAACAGTAACCGTGAATAATATTTCTGCCTATGTGAACAGTGTAATGAACATTACTGTGAACAGTGTTTGTCTGTGTGAATAGTAATTTCGCCAATGTGAATATTATTTTCCATTCATGAACAGTACCGTCAGTTGACCAAGCTCTCGAAGTCATTTCCTAGGTTTTTGGACTCTACGAAGTCGTTTTTGAGGTCTATTTGATCAAATTCGGATTGGAAAAATATATTTTGGGGCTGTCCAACCTAGAGCCCTTACCTTGTGAGTAGATAATTCTTTCTATGACTTACCCTATGCTCTTCTTGAACTTTAAATGAATAATTGATTATGCTTACAAGTTATTTATACTTTTATATGTCTTTGAAATGGATTAAACTATATCAATTGTTACAATATGGTATATAGTTCAATAAAAGTATGGTTTTGAAAATGGAATTTTTGAACTCATTGAATATGTGATTTTAAATTGTATTTCTCATTATATGGCAAAGGAAATATGTTATGCATGTCGCATTGATATGTAAAGCTATAAGATTGCCTTGGAAACGGGAATGTATATGTGATTACCCTGATTGAGAAGTTTTTAACATAGGAATTGTATTGAGATAGAAAATTATTTATTATACTAGAACCTCTGTTTTGAATGATATGGCATATATGCAAATATTATTTTTGTGGAGGAATCTTATTGGAAACACTGTATGCTAACAGTAGGTGATGTTAGCCCTAGTGCACCTTGATACCTTAGCTAGTAAAGATGGTGTTATCCTCGCGTGACGGCCAACACACGGGATATGATATGTGACATACTATAAAATAAGCATGTTTTTGACATGTTTTAAGTTGCTTTTTATTTAATTTTAGTAGAAAATATATATGAATTTATTGAGTGTTGTGTTTTAGGAATAATAAAGAAGAAAAGAAGAGAAAAATAGAGAGAAAATCATGAAAAATGCTTATTTCTGACCTTTCATCACTAATGGAGACATATCTCGCTCATTTCAGCTCCAATCAAGGTGATTCAAGCGGCTATGGAAAGAAGAAACATAGAACTACAACTTTCATGTTTGGCACTTCGACAAAATCCCGAAGATTCTGCACGCCGTGGCGCTCACAAGGGAGTGCCGCGGCGCCACGATAAGGCAATACGGAGCACCGCGACGCCTGAGCACCTTCGACACAGACCGCCGCGGCGCTCAACCCAGCGTGCCGTGGCACCCCGTGGCTTGTTCCCCGTAGCACCGCAGTGCCCGCCCGCCGTACAGGACTTGCTGATTTCACAATTTTAGGTCATTTTCGCCCAAATTGAAGTGGGATGGATGGGAATTTGACCTAAATACGTTCTGACTTCGATTAGAAAGGGGGAGTCTATAAAAAGAGAGGCAAGCAAGCAGAGAGATGATCCAATTCTTCATCTACATTCTTCAATTCTTCTTTAGAGTTTCTTATGGCCCTGCGTGGCTAGTTCTTTTAGTTGGTTGAGGTAAGTTGAAACCTCAAGGGATTTTTATACATTGTGAGATGTGGATTTGATGTTATTATTTCAATTTGTTTTGAATATTAATTGTTCATCTATTCTTATTCTTAATGATTATTCATATGATTGCTAGGAGGCGTACTAGTATTTCGTCTGTTTTAATCTACCGCTGAATTGTGTTTTGAACAAAGTCTTTAATTCTGCGATTCGTGAGGCAAATAGGTTTAAGGGTTTTGGATTATAAATCATTGAACCTATGATGAATGATTGACTAAATTAGATATAGCCGATGTGTTTATAATTGTTTAACTCTGTCAGTTTCTCTCGTTCTTCATGCGGTTAATAAGTTATGTTTTACCGATGTGCTAAAGGATGGCTTATTAATTAGGGTTTAATAAGTGCAATTGTCATTAATTTGCTAAGCTTAAGGAGAAACAGGGTTAAAACCCCAATGATAGATATTCATTTGCAGATTGATTATGTTTTCGATGATCAATGTAATCCCTTGACGGTGAATACTAACCGAAACCAACGTCTTTATCATTAATCTCTTTCTTTTCATTATTTTCATGATTGTTTACTTTACTTAATTTGCGATTATCAATCCCCCCTTTTTAATCACATAAGGTAATTCCAGTCTCTGTGGGATTAACCCTTACTCCCACTACTACAGGTTAGTTTTGAGGTAAGGTATTAATTTGGGTGCACCTGCGACAGTGCGCACCAAATTTTGGCGCCGTTGCCGGGGAACTGTATCATTACTTTTTGTGATTTTTTTGATTTATGCCTATAACTCGTTCTTCTAATTCTCGAGATTTACAGTTCAATCCAGATATTGGAAAATCTGTATACAGGCACAGAAGAGAAATTCAAGAAGACGTTGATCAGGATAAGGAGGAAGTGATCATGGCTAGACACCCCACTCTGAAGGAGCTTGCAGCTCCTGATTTGCATCAGCAACCCTTATGCATTACTTTTCCTAATCTTGATGACAATGTTAATTTTGAGTTGAAATCTGGATTAATTCATCTCTTTCCAAGTTTTCATGCTCTTGCAGGTGAAGACCCGCATAAACATCTGAAGGAGTTCTATGTAGTATGTACCAGTATGAAGCCCCCTGGAGTAACTGAGGAACAAATAAAACTCAGGGATTTTCATTTTTCTTTAAAAGATTCAGCCAAAGATTGGTTGTATTATTTGCCTTCTGGTACTATCACTACCTGGAATGAGATGAAGAGAATGTTTTTAGAACGTTATTTTCCTGCATCTAGAACCGCTACTATTAGGAAAGAAATATGCGGCATTAGACAATTGCATGGTGAAACGCTTTATGAATATTGGGAGAGGTTTAAGAAACTTTGTGCAAGCTGCCCACATCATCAGATTAGTGAGCAGCTACTAATCCAATATTTTTATGAAGGTCTTTTACAGGGAGATATGAGCATGATAGATGCAGCTAGTGGAGAAGCACTAGTAGATAAAACTCCTGAGGCAGCTAGAATCCTGATATCAAATATGGCTACCAATTCATAACAATTTTGGCATTAGGCATGATCCTCCTATTAGACATGCCCAAGAGGTAAGTATTACTTCTCTTCAGAATCAAACATCTGAACTTACTTCTCTTGTGCACCAAATGGCTACAAGTACACTACAGCAAGTTAAAGTATGTGGAATATGTTCAGCCACAAGGCACCCAACTGACATGTGTCCTACACTTCAAGAGGAATCCACAAAACAAGCGAATGTTGTAGGAGGTTTTCCTGGCCAACCAAAAAGGTATGATCCATATGCCAATACATACAATCCTGGACGGAAGGATCGTCCCAATTTCAGATATGGGAGTGCACAAAATAGGCCTGCAGGAAAAAATTTCAACAAAATCAGCAAGCCTATTATCCTAGACAGAATGCACCCCAGGATCAACAGGTAAGTAATCCGTTGGAAGAAATTGTGAAAACTCTTGTACATAACTCTCATCAATTTCAGTAAGAGACAAGAGCTAGCATTCAGAACCTGACAACTCAAGTAGGTTAGTTAGCAACCACAGTCAGTCGATTGGATGCTCAAAACTCAAGTAAGTTACCTTCACAAACTGTGGTGAACCCCAGAGAGAATGCTAGTGCAATTGTTTTAAGGAATGGTAAGGAGATTGAAAGTCCACCAGCACCCTCTTCTCCTGAGAAAACTAAAAAATCAATTAAGGAGAATGAAGCACCTACAGGTAAGTCTCCTTCTAATTTAAATTATGAAGTTGTGCCTCCTTTTCCAAAAGCTCTTAAAGAGAATAGGCTAAATGAGAAAACTTCTGAATTGTATGATATCTTTAGAAAATGTGAAGTTAATATTCCCCTCCTAGATGCTATTAAGCAGGTACCAAGATATGTAAAGTTCTTGAAAGAATTATGCACTCAAAAAAGAAAGCAAAAATTGAAGGGGTTTGAAAAAGTTCAAATGAGTCAGAACGTATCTGCTATGATACAAACAAAACTCACTACTAAATGCAAGGATCTAGGTATGTTTACTATTCCATGTAAAATTAGGGATACTCATGTTGAAAAAGCTATGTTGGATTTAGGAGCTTCCATAAATGTCATGCCATATTCTATATATGCTTCCTTGAAATTAGGACCATTGAACTCTACTAATGTGGTTATTCAATTAGCTGACAGGTCCACTGCATACCCTAAGGGAGTAATTGAGGATGTTTTGGTACAGGTAGATGATTTGGTTTTCCCTGCAGACTTTTATGTACTAGACATGGAAAATGGGGATTTTACATCCCCAATATTATTAGGGAGACCATTTTTGAAAACCTCAAAAACCAAGATAGATGTTCACAATGGCACACTCACTATGGAATTTGATGGTGAAGTAATAAATTTTAATATGTATGAAGCCATGAAACATCCAGGTGATGATACTCCTATTTATTCTATAGATATCTTTGATTCCCTAGCACATGATGTATTTGAATTAGATGGACAGGATAAATTGGAAGTGATTGTGAGCAAATCCATAGAAGAGGATGATGGTAAGATAGAATTGGATGAAGAAACAAAAGAGGAACTGGCTGCACTAAATGGTTTTTCAGAAGAACCACCAACAGGTAATGTTTCTTATATAGAATTACCAATTTCTGATACTTCTCTTCTACCTTCTGTTGTGCAGGCTCCTAATCCTGAACTGAAGCCACTCCTTGATCACCTCAAATCTGTATTCTTGGGAGAAGGAGAAACACTTCCTGTTATTATCTCCAACAAGCTTGAAAATGATCAAGAGGCAAAACTAATCCAAGTTCTTAAAGAACAAAAAACTAAAATAGGTTGGACCATAGCTAATCTTAAGGGAATAAGCCCTTCTACATGTATGCACAGAATATTGATGGAAGAAGGAGCTAAACCATCTAGAAAGCCCCAAAGAAGGCTAAATCTACCTATGATGGATGTAGTGAAGAAAGAAATTCTTAAATTGTTGGAGGTTGGGGTAATATACCCTATTTTAGACAGTCATTGGGTTAGCCCAGTGCAAGTGGTTCCCAAGAAAACAGGAATAACTGTGGTGAAAAATCAAAATGAGGAATTGGTACCCACCCAGATTCAAAATGGGTGGAGGGTTTGTATAGATTATAGAAAATTAAATTCTGTAACCCGAAAAGATCATTTTCCTTTACCTTTTATTGATCAAATGCTTGAAAGATTATCTGGTAAACCTTACTACTATTTTCTTCATGGTTATTCAGGCTATTTCCATATTGCAATTGCTTCTGAAGACCAGGAAAAGACAACCTTCACTTGTCCATTTAGGACATTCGCATATAGGCGCATGCCATTTAGGCTTTGTAATGCCCCTGCCACTTTTCAAAGGTGTATGGTTAGCATATTCTCAGATTACCTTGAAAAATTTATTGAGGTATTTATGGATGATTTTTCAGTTTATGGGAATTCATTCGATGATTGTTTGCATAACCTTTCACTAATTTTGAAAAGATGTCAAGAAACTAACCTTGTTTTAAATTCTGAAAAGTGTCATTTTATGGTTGAACAAGGTATAGTTTTAGGCCATGTTGTCTCAAAAAGAGGAATAAAGGCAGATAAAGCAAAGATTGATATTATACAAACTCTACCTTATCCTACTTGTGTGCCGGAAGTTCGTTCTTTTCTTGGCCAAGCAGGTTTTTATAGGAGATTCATAAAGGACTTTTCTAAGAAAGAAGCACCTATGTGCAAATTGCTTCAGAAGGATGTCTCTTTTGAATTTGATGGAGAATGCAGGGAAGCTTTTGACAAATTAAAAGAGTCATTGATTTCAGCTCTCATCATCCAAGCACCAGATTGGAACATCCCTTTTGAAATTATGTGTGATGCCAATGACCATGCAGTTGGAGCAGTACTAGGCCAAAGGATTGGAAACACATCCCATGTGATATATTATGCCTCCAGAATACTGAATGATGCCCAGAAGAACTATACCACCACTGAAAAAGGACTCTTAGCTGTAGTCTTTGCATTAGAAAAATTTAGATCATATTTAATATGCACTAAAATTATTGTTTTTACTGATCATGCAGCTTTGACGTATTTGGTGATGAAAAAGAAGGCTAAACCTAGGATAATCAGATGGGTGCTACTGTTTACAGAATTTGATTTAGAGATTAGAGACAAGAAAGGGTCTGAAAACAGTGTAGCAGATCACCTAAGCCGCCTGACACATGTGGAAGAAAAATTGAAAATTGAAGAATTATTCCCAGATGAAAATTTATTTTCAATTTCAATTCATATGCCATGGTATGCAAATATTGTAAATTATCTGGCTACTAATCAGTTACCTCCTCTTTTGACCAGGGCAGCTAAAAATAGGATCAAGAGTGACGCCAAATACTACATATGGGACGATCCTTACCTTTGGAAGCAATGCTCAGATCAAATTATAAGAAGGTGTATTCCTAATTATTAAGTTTTATCCATTCTAACCTTCTGCCATTCTTATGCATGTGCTGGACAATTTAGAGCAAAAAGGACAACAAAGAAAGTTTTAGATTGCGGTTTTTACTGGCCTACCATATTCAGAGATTCATACCACTTTTGTAAGTCATGTACAAACTGTTAAAAAACAGGTAATATCTCTAGGAAAAATGAGATGCCTCAAACACCAATATTGTTTTGTGAAATTTTTGATGTTTGGGGCATTGATTTCATGGGACCTTTTCCTTTATCAGCTGGATATAATTATATTTTGTTGGCTGTGGATTATGTCTCAAATTGGGTAGAAGTTAAACCCACTAGGACTGATAATTCTAAAGTAGTTGCAGATTTTATTAAATCTCATATCTTCTCAAGATTTGGGATTCCAAGAGCTTTGATAAGTGACCGGGGAACACATTTTTGCAATAGGACTATTGAAGCCCTATTAAAGAAATATAATGTCACTCACAAATTGTCAACTGCATATCACCCCAGACCAATGGGCAAGCTGAGGTATCCAACAGAGAAATCAGAAATATCATTAGTAAGACAATAAATCCCAACTGCAGGGATTGGAGTCTCAGATTAGATGATGCTCTATGGGCATACAGGACAGCCTATAAGACCCCAATTGGTATGTCCCCATACAGGTTTGTATTTGGTAAAACTTGTCATCTTCCAGTTGAATTGGAACATAAAACATTTTGGGCTATAAAAAAATTTAACATGAATCTGGAAGAAAGTAGAGAACACAGGTAATTACAGCTTCAGGAATTAAAGGAAATTAGAAACGAGGCCTACGAAAATGCAAATATTTATAAGGCCAAAAGTAAACTCCTACACGATCGTATGATTTCACGTAAGGAGTTTAGCAAAGGACAGAAAGTTCTCCTCTACAATTCTAGGCTCCGATTGTTCCTAGGTAAATTTCGTTCTAGATGGGAGGGACCATTTATTGTTACTGATATTTTTTCTCATGGTGCAGTTGAAATAAAGAGCATGGATAACCAGCCTAGCTTCAAAGTCAACGGGCATAGGCTTAAACCTTATTATGAAGGATTTCAGCAAGAGGAAGCACAATGGATAATTTTTCAAGACCCTCATTGATTTTCTTTGAATCTGTGTTAAGTCAACGATGTAAAATAAAGGCGTTGGTTAGGAGGCAGCCCAACAACCATTCTTCTTCTTCTTGATTTTTCTATTCATAATTTAATTTTTCTTTATTTTTTTTTAAAACAAAAATTTCATATCTGCGGACGCGCACATACGTCGCGGCGCTCCGCGTTGCAGCATAGAGCGTCGCGGCGCTCTTTATAAGAGGGTTGCGAGCCTCTTGTCTTCCCCCTCCATTTTTGCTTGCTTTTCACCTTTAAATCCACTTTCTTGCCTTGAATCAACCATACCCACATCCCATTACGTTATCTTGCTTACATTACATGATTATGCATCTTCTTTTGCAGGATTATACACTTCTTTTTCAGCATTCGATCTGGATTCCATGCCAATTTTCTAGTGTTCAAAGGCATAATTGCTCTTCCAATCTCCAGCCACCATTCACACTCAATTGGGTACGATTTACTTTGTTTATTCTGCTGAAGTTGATCTTCATACTTCATTGCTACTGGTTTTCACTGCATTGGGACTTCAAGCTACGAATCTACCATCCATTCTCTCAATTTTTCAAGAGCACACACTAGGTGTTTGATAAAACGCCCCAGTGAGTTTGCCAAGTGCAATGGCCCCAAAAACATCCAAATTAGGCATCTCAAAGAGGAAGAATAGAGCTGAGGACCCTTCAGCATTCGACACCGTGGCTTTTGTGACTGAAGAGGTTTATCAACACCACATCAAAGTGGTGGTACATAAGCCTATAGTTCCAGAACATGGATTTATTATCACTGAAGGGCTACCTCACAGAGACAACATCCTCCATAGGCATTGGGAGATTTTTTGCAGGAACCCAGAACCAGGAGTTGTTCCCGTGGTACAGGAGTTCTACTCCAATGCCACAGTTCACGAACGTCATAAAGCACGAGTTAGAGGCAAGATGGTGCCATTCACTCCGCATGCCATTAATGAATTCTATTCACTGCCTGATATTGAGGATGATGAATATACGGCACTTCTTCAATCATATATTGACTTTGATGACGTTATATGTACTCTATGCTACAGGGGGGCCTCTTGGAAATTGGATAGCAATGGCCATCTGGTATACCTTGCTAGGGCTGATATGAATAAAGTAGCTAAAGCATGGCACTATTTCGTGTCAGCAAGATTCATGCCCAGCTTCAACATGAGTCAAGTCAGGAGGGACAGGGCCATTTTGCTTTATGCAATACTAAAGGGCCTTTCTATTAATGTCAGCAAGGTTATTCATAGGCAGATGCTCGGTTGTATTAGTGCTAGAGGCGGATCCCTCTTTGCCCCTAGTTTAATTACTAGTCTATGTCAGAAGGCAAGAGTAAGCTAGGATTCCACTGAGGCTCTCATTCACCCAATGAGACCTATTTCCTATGCAGACATACAAAAATACAAAGGCCATGAAGAAGTAGCAAAGGAGGAGCTAGGGATTCAGCCAGTACCTATAGAGGAACTGGGTAGCAGCTCAGCTCCACCACCATCCCAGCATACCATTGAAGATTTATGGGAGCGCACAGAGTGTCTAAGCCATCAAATGAACAATCTAGTCCTCTACCAGCACTCTATTGCACAGCATCATCATGCATGTTTTAGCCAGTTAGCTCATACCTTGAACCTCCCGATTGCTTTCCCGGCACCTCCTGAACCACCCTTTAGGCCTGCACCTGAGCATGATGAGATGGATGGTGATCACTAATTAGGGAAGTTTCACTGAACCCCTCCTTATGTTATTACTTGTCCCTTTTATATTCTCTTTGATATTCTTACATTGGGGACAATGTATGTTTTTAAGTGTGGGGGGGTCACTTTATGATTCAGCTGGATGACTGTATAATAAATCATACACTTGTGCACTTTCCTACTTTGATGCATAACTATAATTTTATGATATGTGCACTTTTAATCCTGTCATGAGGTGAGCATGTGAACAAAATTTCAATTTATGAGTTTGTGATAGCTGAACCAATAGCCAATGATATAACTGTTTAAATTGCTTATAGCTCTTGGGAGATGTAGGAAAGTCATAATTATGTGTAATTTTAAATTCTTTTCAATTTATGATTACCTTTTTCTAAAATCCCTGAAATTCTTTTGCACAGTAATTTTGGATATTTAATTTCTCTTTTACTTAGAAAAGACTATATAACTCAAAAATATTTTATGATCTCATTTAAATTTCTAGAACTTATTTAAATGCTACTTGAGGCGAAATCCTAGGCTAATTCTAACAATTAGGAGATGATTCAGGCATTTTTTTATGAGATTGAGCCTTTCAAGCTTAACCCAAACAAGTGAATATCCTTAGAACCTCTATTTTGAGCTTAATTAACATTTTATTATATACCCACAAAACAGCTAAGACCAAATTTTTGTGATTAATATCTTTATTTTTTCTACCTGATTCACTCACTCCATGATTAATTTCTGAATATTTGTTTTATAGATCTACATTAATGAAAGGGTGGAAGAAGGACAAAAGAAAGAAAAAAAAAGAAAATATATATATATATATATATATATATATATATATATATATATATATATTCTCAAAAGACTATTGAAAGTCTATCCAGTGATTGAAAAAGAAGAAATAGAGAATCAATGAAAAGTAGAATGCAGAAAAGTAAGGAAATAAGTGTAGGGAAAAAAAACTCTCCAATCTTGAGAATTAGCTCAAATAGATAAGAGTTAATCATGTGATGTTGGGAGATTGAGCTTTACATTATATCTTATATCTCATCCCATAGCCTAGCCACATTACAAGCTAAGTTAAGTCCTTTTGATCCTAAGAAGTAGTTTTAGCCTACATTAGTGGAGAGTAGCATGAAAAATAAGCCTATCGAAATTTTAAATAGAGAGCCATGCTATAATTCTTGAGATATATAAGCTCATTTAGGTAAAATAAAATTAAATTATCCAAAGACACACACACACTATGGATTTTAGGGAATAAAATTATAAATTGCATTTGAATTAAATGTTGCACATGGTCATGAAATTTTTTTGAAATTTCTTCAAGAGCATACAATTTTCACTATGAGGCAGCATATTGGTAAGCCATTCACTCATTTCATATATTGAATTCTGTTTACATGAATCAATGTTTGCTTGAGGACAAGCAAAAGAGTAAGTGTGGGGGTATTTGACATGCTATAAAATAAGCATGTTTTTGACATGTTTTAAGTTTCTTTTTATTTAATTTTAGTAGAAAATAGATATGAATTGATTGAGTGTTGTGTTTTGTGTTTTAGGAATAATAAAGAAGAAAAGAAGAGAAAAATAGAGAGAAAATCATGAAAAATGCTAATTTCTGACATTTCATTTCTAATAGAGGAATATCTCGCTCATTTGAGCTCCGATCGAGGTGATTCCAGCGGCTATGGAAAGAAGAAACATAGAACTACAACTTTCTTGTTTGGCACTTCGGCAAAATCTAAAAGATTCTGGGCACCGTGGCGCTCACAAGGGAGCGCCGCGGCGCCACGATTAGGCAATCCGGAGCGCCGGAACGCTTAACCCAAGGCGCCGCGGCTCCTAAGCACCTTTGACGTAGACCGCGGTGACGCTCAACCCAGCGCCCCGTGTCTTGTTCCCCATAGCGCCGCGGCGCTCTACTTAAGCACTGCAGGCCCGCCCGCCGTACAAGACTTGCTGATTTCGCGATTTTAGGTCATTTTCGCCCAAATTGAGGTGGGATGGATGCAAATTTGACATAAATACGTTCTGACTTCGATTAAAAAGGGGGAGTCTATAAAAAGAGAGGCAAGCAAGTAGAGAGATGATCCAATTCTTCATCTACATTCTTCAATTCTTCTTTAGAGTTTCTTATGGCCCTGTGTGCCTAGTTCTTTTAGTTGGTTGAGGTGAGTTGAAACCTCAAGGGATTTTTATACATTGTGAGATGTGGATTTGATGTTATTATTTCAATTTGTTTTGAATATTGATTGTTCATCTGTTCTTCTTCTTAATGATTATTCATATGATTGCTAGGAGGCCTACTAGTATTTCGTCTGTTTTAATCTACCGCTGAATTGTGTTTTGAACAAAGTCTTTAATTCTGCGATTTGTGAGGCAAATAGGTTTGAGGGTTTTGGATTATAAATCATTGAACCTATGATGAATGATTGATTAAATTAGATATAGCCAATGTGTTTATAATTGTTTAACTCTGTCAGTTTCTCTCGTTCTTCATGCGGTTAATAAGTTATGTTTTATCGATGTGCTAAAGGATGGCTTGTTAATTAGGGTTTAATTAGTACGATTGTCATTAATTTGCTAGGCTTAAGGAGAAATGGGGTTAAAACCCCAATGATAGATATTCATTTTCAGATTGATTATGTTGTCGATGATCAATGTAATCCCTTGAAGGTGAATACCAACCGAAACCAACGTCTTTATCATTAATCTCTTTCTCTTAATTATTTTCATTATTGTTTACTTTACTTAATTTGCGATTATCAATCCCCCCTTTTTAATCACATAAGGTAATTCCAGTCTCTGTGGGATCGACCCTTACTCCCACTACTACAGGTTAGTTTTGAGGTAGGGTATTAATTTGGGTGCACCTACGACAGTGCGCACCAATATGTGAAGGAGAGCAGTATGCCTCCTGTCTGGGCGAGATGCCGACTATATGATATTTGATTTGCTCTCCCTTGCTATGTGCTTGAGAAATTGCCCATATTAGAGTCCCTTCAAGTGTCCTCTTGAATGGTGGTAGGACAAACCTTAGCTGAGATGCTAAGTTTAGGCAAATCATACACCACCAAAGTACGGAAGGGCTTGAACTCTGATATGGTGGCTCTGATATGGGATCCTCCTAATATTTTTCATGAGAAATCTTTTGATGCATATCAATATTCGATTAACTATCATACCGTATATCATATGGTTTCAGATATCTGAATTTGGTTTGAAATGAGAATATTTAAAATGCGGGTCCTATATAGATGTACTTTTGAAATGTAATTTTTTAGGTGATAAATTTTAAAATATGAATACATCCATATATTAACCTTAGAGTTCATAGGAGGTATTTTCTACTCACTGAGTTGTCAAACTCACTACACGATATTTCTATATTTTTTAGATAAAAGTACAGAGTTTGGTATTTTCTCTTCGGATAGATGATCAGCTAGGCGACCTAATCACTGGTGAGCCTATTTTGTTTTCAAGGCTCATAGATTTTTGGTTATATTGTACTTGTACTCTAGAGTATACTCTGAACGCTTTAAGAAGGATCCCTGCTTCTGTTGTACTTTGATGTTTATAGACTTGGTATGTATATTGTGTATACATGGGAATACCTATCTGTAAAGGAGTGTATTATGCATGTTATGGAAAATATATGTTCGTAAAGTATGTGTTTCACGTACTCTAAAATTAGGGGCGTCACATCAAAGGATTAGGTTTCCCTATGGCTATCGGAGCAAAGGATTCTTTAGTAAGACCTTTAGTATGCATATGAGCCGGACATATTTATACTTCAAGTACTTTTGAGGGATTCTATAGCGTTTCAATTTTTTTCTATTCCAAGTTGCTAAATTTCCTATTATAAGGTTGATTGAATGTTGTGACATCTTAAAAAATATTTATGGGTCAATTTTTACATGAAATGAAAAGGATAGGTGTGCCAAAGAATTTAAAGAATTGAGACAAATGCCAAATATGATCGTTTTTTAATGTGATATCTGTTTTACTTGATTATCTAGATATGGTAGACTTTGATGTGATATTAGAATGGATTGATTGGCATCATGCCATGCCATTTTGGACTGTCACCTTAAGGTTATTAAATTCAATATTCCTAGAGAATCTTCTTTCTTTATACAAGGAAACCGTAGTAAGGTATCCAGTAATCTAATTTATGTTGTAACATCCCATAAGTGATTACAAAAAGGTGCCAAGGATATTTGGTAGTGGTGAGAGATGTTGATATAAATTATACTAGTATAAATCAAGTTCCGGTGGTTAGAGAATTTTCTAATGTATTTCCTGAGGAATTGCCAGGGTTATCCCCGAAACAAGAAATCAAGTTTGGTATTAATTTACTTCTTGAAACCTAACCGGTGTCTATATCTCCATATAGAATGGCACCAACTGAACTCAAGGAGTTAAAGAATCAGTTACAAAACTTGTTAGACAAGGGATTTATACGTCCTAGTACTCTTCTTGAGGTGATCTAGTCCTATTTGTGAAAAAGAAGGATGGATCACTACAATTATGCATATATTACAAATAATTGAATAAAGTGACAGTGTGTAATAAATACCCATTACCTCGTATAAATGATTTATTTGACCAGCTATAGGGTGCTCAATATTTTTCAAAAGTTGATTTGAGATATAAGTATCATTATTTGAGTATAAGGGAAGAGAATAATCTGAAAACTGCTTTCAGAATTCGGCATAGGCACTATGAGTTTTTAGTGATGTCATTTGATTTGAAAAATGCCCTAGCTACATTTATAGACTTGATGAATAGTAATTAAGCCATTCTTGGATCAATTTATTTTTGCATTTATTGACGATATACTAATATGTTCCAAGAGTTCAGAGGATCTTACGCAACATTTGAGGACATTTTTACAAACTCTAAGGAAGTATCAGCTATATGCTAAGTTCTCAAAATACAAATTCTGGTTTAGTAGTGTTACTTTCTTAGGGTATGTGGCTAGCAAGATGATATTCAAGTAGAGCCTAAGAAAGTATAAGCGGTATAGCAATGTCCACGTCTTACTACAGCTACAGATGAAGATCCAAGTCTAATTTGCACTTTCCACGGTTGTTTGTCTTCCAATCTATTTTAGCCATAGTTGGACCAGGTACATGAACATATGCTTGTAAAGCATCAATTAACTCTAGCATTTGAAGCTGAGATGAGAATTCATTGTGCTGAGTGTGAGATAAATCTTTGTTACATAGCTTGATCAATAGAAGACAACAAACCATCAAAGAAGTGATTAACATTTAACAGACTTATCCGTTTGTGATGCATATTCAGTTGTGCCCAAGAGACTATTTGAAAAATCTTCTCTAAAGTACCAAAACCACCTGGTAAGGCAATGAAGGCATTAACATTGCTCATCATTCTAGCCATGCACTCATGCATGGAAGCTATCCTAAATTCTTCCCCAATTGTCTTCCCTATAATGTTTAATGTAGTTAGAGCTGTAAGAATAATACCTAGAACTTGACATCCTCCTACATGTGCAGTTATAGATACACACCCGTGGGTTACCTCTACTATAGACTAAATAAATTTTTCTCCTGTCCAGCACCATACCCAGATTCTGTGCTACTTTCACACACTCTCCATCTTTTCCACGACTAGAACAACAAAAGACACAAATATTTTGAAACAGACGAAATGTGATTCCCTCCATAACTGCACTCACCCTAACTTTGAGTATGAAGGTAAAGATACTAACATGAGCATTTATAGAACTCAAGGAAGGGCATACTTACAATAGTTATGCGAATAGGCTGAGTATTATTAGAACAACTATGTGAGTAACTGGTAGATATCAGCTAAATTGAAGGTGAATTTCAAAAATGACAGCATGCATGCATATGTACAACAGTTGTGACTGTGACCCATATTAAGCATACAAAGAGAATAAGATTAAGGTATCACCACATAAAGTTTCATTTTCCTTGTTGTCCTTGATGAAGCATTGATGTCTTGATTCTTGTAGGAAAGTTTTGGGTGATAGGCGTTATTAAAAGAAAGAGTGAAAATGTAAACCACTTAAATGTTAAAGAGGGACAATCAAATTATTTATCTTATTTTCCCAATGTTTTTACTAGTCAACTATCAGTATTATTAAGTCAACTAGCTATTTTGAAATTTTTTAATTTGGACTGATTATTTTACAGTTAATTAATTACATTTGTTTTGAAGCCACCAACTACATCCTACTAGTTAACTACGTACTTTTTGTTCTTCATAAACTTTTATAAGCTAAAAAATTCTTCTTTTTCATGTGTTATTCTTCCACCGAATAACAATAGCTTTGAATTAGTTTTTTGCACATATATTCAAAACTTGCAGTAATCGATTTTTGCCAAAATAACAGCTAGGTTTTGTTTACAAATTTTCAAGAATTACGACCACTGATTTTAATTTTCTTTTAATGCTTTGTCCAAATTCTGACTTTCTATTTTGGCACCATTCTCTACTATGAATTTTCTTTCTTTAAAACTCAATTATTATGGTATTCAAGTGGTTAGTAGGTTAAAGTAGTAGAGATTTTGAAAGGAATAGAAGGATGATGGCCTTATGGTGCTTTGATGAATGTAATCAAGTGAATTAGTGGTGTTGAAGTTCTTAAGAAATAAAATATGGGAAGTATAATTTAAATTAATCTTTGAACTCTTAATTTGGAGAAATGGAGAATATTTTGAGAACTATGTCCGAAAATAATGTAAGTGATTAAGATAGTTGTGTTAAGGGTTTATACCATGCTAAATTGAGTCTTGTACCTAGGATATGAATTATGTTGAGATTGGAAATTCACGTGTAAATAATTGTTAAGAAAGGAGATTTTAGAAAAGTCATAGATTTTGAATATCGATAACCACAAGGCAACAATGATATACTAAGATTTGAAAGAAATGTATTAGTACAATGGTAAAAAGAAGATACAAGTGATATTTTTTTTTGTTTGGTGAATCAAAAAGTAAGAATTGAATATATTGTTTTAGGAGAGCTATTCAGGAAGCCTTAGGATCTTAGTTAGATTATAGCATAGCTGATAATAAATCTAAATGATGTGTTTATGCATTAGAAGTTATGCTTTAGGTATCTTTATATAATTTTGGTGAAAGTTAGGAGAAATTAATTATCCGTAGTTGAACTTGCCCATATCAGTAGTTATCTGGACAATATACAAATGGCACTATTTCAGGTTTTACATAAAATATTGTAGGTCTCCTAATAGGTGGGTGAGTTGAGTAAAGTTAAGCTTTTGGAATCTAATTTGGAATAACATGCAATAGATAGAATATGACTAACTTAAATTGATTATGCTAGTTTGAAAAGTATGCTTCAAGCATATGTTTTTGAGTTTAGTGGAAAATCCCTTAACAAAATTTGCCTATAATAAAATGATATTGGATGACTTAAAGCCTTATGTAAAAGGTGTTACAAACTTTCTGTTAAATGACATAGTAGAGTTAGACTTATTACAAGATGTCTTTGATAAAGTGAAATTGATTAGAAAAAGAATACAAGAAACTCAATACAGGCCAAAAGTCTATAAGGACCAGGAATGTTGAGCACTAAAAATTATTAGCTGGTGAGCAAATATTCTTGAAGGACTCATTCATGAAAGAGGTAATGAGGTTTGGAAATAAGAAAAAAATTAATCTCTAGTATATAGGCTCTTTCGAAATCTTGAACAAAGTAGGCATAGTAGTACATTGTCTAGCTTTGCCATCAAGATTAAGTAATGTGGATATAGTCATTCTTGCATCAATGTTAAGGAAGTACCTATTAGATTCTTCTCATGTTATCTAATTCTAAAAATTTCAATTGGACAAGATTTTGTGTAATATCCCGTAATTTTATTTTTAAAATATTCTAGTATATCATCAATAAATATAATAACAAGTTGATCCAAGGATAATCTAATTACTATTCATTAAATCTATGAATGCAATTAGGATATTTGTCAAACTAAATAACATAACCAAGGACTCATAAGCAACATTCAAAGATAATTTTACCAACTCTAAGGGAGTATGGTTGGTAAAGATGGTATCCAAATAGACTCTAAGAAAGTAAAAGTAGTACAATAATAGCTACGTTTTACTACATCTAAAGATGAAGATCCAAATCCAAGTAGCGCTTCCTGCGGTTGTCTGCCGTCCATTCTATTTGAGCCATAGTTGGATCAGGTACATGAGCATATGCTTGTAAAGCATCAATCAACTCCTCAGCATTTGAAGCCGAGATAAGAATTCGTTGTGCTGAGTGTGAGATGAACCTTTGTTCCACAGCATGATCAAAGAAAGACAATAGACTATCAAAGAAGTGGTTAACATTTAACAAACCTATCGGTTTGTGATGCATATTTAGTTGTGCCCAAGAAACTATTTGAAATATTTCTTCTAAAGTACTAAAACCCCCTATTAAGGCAATGACAGCATCAGCATTGCTCATCATTCTAGCCATGCGCTCATGCATGGAAGCTACCCTAAACTATTCCCCAATTGTCTTTCCTATGATGTTAGATGCAGCTAGAGTTGTAGGAATAATACCTAGAACTTGACATCCTCCTACATGAGCAGCTGTAGACACACACCCCATTAATCCACGGTTACCTCCACCATAGACTAAATGAATTTTTCTCCTGGCCAATACCATACCCAGGTTTTGTGCAGCTTTCACATACTTTCCATCTTTTCCAGGACTGGAACCACAAAAGACACAAATATTTTGAAATTGACGAAATGTGATTCCCTCCATAGCTGCACACACCTTAACTTGGAATATGAAAGTAAAAAAAATTAACGTGTACATTTATAGAACTCAGAGAATGGCATACTTATGATAGCTATGTGAATAAGCTAGGAATAATTAGAACAGTATATGAGTGATTGGTGGATATTAGCTACATTGAAGGTGAAATTTTCAAAAATGACGGCAAGCATGTATATGTACAGTAGATGTGATAGTCGCTCATATTAGGCATATAAAGAGAATAAGGTTAAGATATCACCAGAACTTTGTCATTTCCTTATTGTCCTTGATGAAGCATTGACGTCTTGATTCTTGTAGGGAAGTTGTAAGTGATAGGCGTATTTGTAAAAAAAAAAATGAAAATGCATACAAGTTAGTTGTTGAAGAGGGACAATTAAATGATTTATTTTGTTTTCTCAATGTTCTTACCAGTCCACTATTGGTATTATTAAGTCGACTAACTATTTAGAGAAATTTTAATTTGGACTGGTTATTTTACAGTTGATTGGTTACATCTATTTTGAAGCAATCAACTGCATCCTACCAGTTAACTACATATTATTTGATTTTCACATATTTTTATAAGCTCAGAAATGTTTGCTTTCTTCATGTGCTATCTTTCTACCGAATACCAATAGATTTAAAGTATATTTTGGCACGTATATTCAAACCTTATAGCCACCGAGTTTTGCTGAAATAGCAGCTAGATTTTGTTTGCATATTTTCAAGAATTACGACCACTGATTTTAATTTTATTTCAATGATTTGTCCAAATTTCTAACTTCCTATTTTGGCACCATGCTTTATTAAGTATTCCACATTTTCTGCTGCGTTGTTCTACATTAATATTTGGTATTAAATGCAAGATTCTTTTTCCATATTATAAGGAAGGTTAATTTCTTTTCTTTGAAACTCAATTATTATGGTGTCCAATTGGTTAGTAGGGTAAAGTAATAGAGATTTTGAAAGGAGTGAACAGATGATGATCTTATGATGTTTTAACGAATGTAATCAAGAGAATTTGTGGTGTTGAAGTTTTTGAGGAATAAAATATGGGAAGTAAAATTTAAATTAATCTTTGAACTCTTAATTTAGAAATATGGAGAATACTATGAGAATCATGTCTGAAAATAATATAAGTGATTAAGATATTTGTGTTAAAGGTTTATATTATGCTAAATTGAGTCTAGTATCTAGGATGCGAAATATGTTGAAATTGAGAATTCATGTATGAGTAATTGTTGAGAAAAATCTTCTTGAAATGATTGGGTGAATTAAATGGGATTGACATAAGTTAGCATGAGGTGCTTTTGGATATGATAGAGAAAGGCTTGAAAGTTTTGATAATGAATTTATTGGTGTTAATAAGAAGGTATAAATTTACTGTGATGAGGTAAGTAGAATTATTAGACATGTACCAATAGTACATAAACGTTAAAAATGATTGGTGGATTTATTGCTACATATGTTTAACATATTGATTAATGGATTTTAGGATAAAAATAGATGATAGATTCAGATGATTCTATTCATGGGATGATGTTGACATGTGAGAATCAAAGATGACTTGATAGAAGTCTGGAATAAGAAAAGATAATTACCCCAATATGGATGTGAATATGTTCTTTTATGAGTGTGTTTTCTAATATCGAGCTATAGATATATCCATGTGAACTTGATGATATAAAGTGAAATTGATTAGAAAAATAATAATTCAATACAGGCCAAAAGTCTAAAGGAATCATGCATGTTGAGTGCTAGAAATTATCAGTTGGTGACCACATATTTTTGAAGGAATCACCAATGATAGAGGTAATGAGGTTTGGAAAGAAGTACATATTAGATTCTTCTTATGTTACCTAATTCCAAGAAATTCAATTGGACAAAAATTTGGCTTAACTATGGGTACAATTGATGTTTATTGTTAATCAACAAGTGAAGAACTTATTGATGAAAGAAATCCCTATGGTTAAGTTATATGACCAAAATTACTCAAGTGAAGAGACATATTAAAAATTAAAGATGTTATACATAAAATATATCCCTAATTATTGAGTAATAAGGTTGGTAACTCCGAATTATGCCTTGATTTCATTTCCTACATGTGGTAAGATGGGCTGAAATTCGGGGACTGAATTTCTTAAGGTGGGAAGAATGTAACATCCCATAATTTTTAGTTTTAAATTACAACTTTGCCATCTTTCATTATTTACAAAAAAAACCATCCTAAGAAATTTACATAAATGCCATCTCAAGGAATTTACATAAATGCCATCTTAAGAAATTTACATAAATGCCATCTCAATTAGTATCATAAGGAAAAATCGGGGATGTTACACTTCTCCCCCCCTAAAAAAAAAATTTTGTCCTCAAAATGAAAGGTTTACCTGTCTTTAAACAGTTGGGGATACTTTTGTCTCATGTCATCTTCCCTTTCCCATGTGGCTTCTTCCATTGTTAAACTCTCCCAACCTACCTTCACCAATGGGATGATTTTATTTCTCAACTGTTTCACTTCTTTATCCAGAACTACTATCGGCCTCGGTCGGTAGGTTAGATTCTCGTTTACAGCTATTATTTCTTCATGAATTATGTACGACGGATCTAGTAGATACTTTCGAAGTTGAGAAACATGGAACACATCATGCAGATTTGATAAATGCGGAGGAAGTGCAATCTGATACACCGATGACCCTATCCTTTTCAAAATTTGATAAGGACCTAAATATCTCAGACTCAATTTCTTAATTTTCATTGCTCGGCCAATTCCGGTAGTAGGAGAAATTTTCACGAACACATGCTTACCTTCTTGGAAATGTATCGGTCTCCTTCTCCTATCGAAATAGCTCTTTTGTCGACTCTGAGCTATTCACATTTTATCTCGAATTATCTTTATTTGCTCAAAAGTATGTTGCACTAACTCAGGCCCCAATAACCTTTTCTCCCCCACTTCATTCCAACATAATGGCGATTTACATCTCCTACCATACAAAGCTTCATATGGTGCCATTCCGATACCAGAATGATAACTTTTATTATACGCAAACACAACCAATGACAGATATCCATCCCATCCTTTTCCTTGCTCTAGCACGCACGCTCTTAGAATATCCTCTAAAGTCTGTATAGTTCTCTCCGTTTGACCGTCTGTTTGAGGATGATATGCAGTACTAAAACACAAACGAGTACCAAAAGCTTCTTGTAGTGCTCTCCAAAATTTAGAAGTAAATCGAATATCTCGATCTGAAATGATACTATTAGGATTTCCATGCAACTGTACAATTTCCTTCATATACAATTGGGCTAACTTATTCAACGAGTAGTTTTTCTTAATGGGTAAAAAGTGTGCAAATTTTGTCAGTCTATCAACTATTACCCATATCGCATCATGACATGTCTAAGTCTTAGGTAATCTAACAAAAAAATCCATAGATATACTATCCCACTTCCACTCAGGGATTTCTAAAGGTTGTAACATCCCAGAAGGTTTTTGATGTTCTATCTTCAACTTTTGACAAACCAGACACTTAGACACATATTCAGCAATGTCTCTCTTCATTCCTGGCCACCAGTATAATCTTTTCAAATCTTGATACATTTTTGTAGATCTTGGATGGATTGTATACTTACTTTGATGAGCTTCTTCCAGAATCTTAGCCTTCAAATTCTCTCCTTGTGGTATACATGTTCTACCCCGATACATAATAATTATATCCTCTGACATTGCAAAGTCAGGCTGATCTCTTTGATCTTGTAAAAATTGATCATGTGTTTGCGCTTCTTTAATCTGAGTCTTCAAGTCACTTTCAATTCTTAATTCACTAACAATCAAACTACCAGGGACAGTCATAACTGATAATTTCAAATTTCTGAATTTCTCAATGAACTCCATTTCTTTTATCAGTATTTGACTTAAATGCAACAACTTCCGGCTTAACGCATCAGCTACTACATTTGCCTTCCCTGGATGATACTTTAATTCAAATTTGTAATCATTAATGAATTCCATCCACCTTCTTTGCCTCATATTCAATTCTTTTTGGTCAAAGAGATACTTTAAAACTCTTTTGATCACTGTATATTTCAAATACAGCTCCATACAAGTAGTGTCTCCATATCTTCAGGGCAAAAACTATAGCAGCCAACTCTAAATCATGAGTAGGATAGTTCTCCTCATGTGGTCTCAATTGTCGAGATGCATAAGCAACTACCTTACTTTCTTGCATCAAATCACAACCTAAACCTTTCTTGGAAGCATCTGTATAGACTACAAAGCATCCAGAAGGGTTAGGAACAACTAGAACAAGTGAAGAAGTCAATTTGACTTTAAGCTCTTGGAAACTATTCTCACATTCTTCAGTCCAATTAAGGAGACTTCCTTTTCTGGTCAATCAAGTCAAAGGCAAAGCTATTTGAGAGAATCCCTGTATAAACCTTCTGTAATATCCTGTTAAACCCAAGAAACTTCTAATTTCAATCATAGTTTTGGGTCTCTGCCATTTCAACACTTCTTCAGTTTTACTGGGATCCACCGACACACCATCTTTAGAAATTACGTGACCCAAAAACTTCACTTCTTCCAGCCAAAATTCAGATTTTTCCAACTTAGCAAAAAGTTTCTTTTCCTTCAAGACTTGAAGTACTAATCGAAGATGCTGGTTGTGGTCTTCCTCACTCTTAGAGTAGATTAAAATATCATCTATAAACACTACTACAAATTGATCCAAGTATGGTCTAAAAATGCAATTTATATAGTCCATAAAGACTGCAGGTGCATTTGTGACCCCGAAAGGCATGACTAAAAATTCGTAGTGTCCATACCGAGTTCTGAAAGCTGTTTTTGGAATGTCTTCTTCTTTAACTCTGATCTGATGATATCTTGACCTCAAGTCTATCTTAGAGAAAATAGTAGCTCCCTTTAATTGATCTAGTAGATCGTCTATTATGGGCAATGGATACTTATTCTTAATAGTCGCCTTATTCAATTGCCTGTAATTAATACATAATCTTAAACTGCCATCTTTCTTCTTTACAAACAATACGCTAGGTCTGATAAAATTCTTTTCTAACAACTCTTCAATCTGCTTCTTCAGCTCTTGTAGTTCCACAAGAGACATTCTATAGGGAGTGATAGAAATAGGCATCGCCTCTGGTGCTAGATCGATGGAAAATTCCACTTCTCTCTTCGGTGGAGGTTCAGAAATTTTAAAGGGAAAAACCTCTGGAAATTCACTTACTACTGGAATCTCAAGCAGTTCCCGTTTCACACTCGGATTGATGGTATACAAGAAAACACATTTCAAATCCGCATCCCTCATCTACATATAGAGTCGGTGAGCACTAATAATGCTATACTTTTGGTCCTCCGGTGGGTCCGAGAGAAACTCAAAAGTCTTATTGCAGTAATCCAGTAGGACTCGATTCTGACTTAACCAATCCATACCTAAGATGACATATATACCGTCCAGAGGTAGACAATCAGATCCACTACAAAGGATCTGTCATTCAATACAATGGGACAATTCAAACACGATGGGACAATTTAGAGACAAATTGTTGATACAGCACGTACCTTGCATCAAATTAGGAGCTGTCTTTGCTTCAGCACCACTCAAGGTGAAAAATCTTCTTGTTGTTTGTTATGTTCGTGCAATACCTTTCCTCTTCCCAGTGGACAATATCGTGCCATGTGCCCTTTCTGTCCGCATTGCTAGCAAGTAACTGAATCAAAATAACATGGATTATTCCCATGGAATTTCCTGCATTTTCCACACTGGCTCGTTGTCGGATTTTTCAGAAAAGGTTTGGGTTCCACAGTTGCTGGTTGTTTACCTCTCATAATATTCTTCCCTCTAGTATTTCTATCCATAAACTCTCTCTTCCGCTTCCACTAACTCCACCTCTCCTTTTCATCCTCGACTGCTTTTAGACTTGTCGCCAGCATCCGACATTTATTTCCCAAAGGGGCATATTCCCGAATCTCTAATGCTACCACAACATTTCTAAGCTCCGAGTTCAGTCCTGATTCAAACGTCACTGCCTTCCAAGCTTCATCTGGATTATTCTTCAAAGTACTTGAGAACTTAGACAGTTCTTCAAATTTGGTAATATAATGCTCAATGGTCCCATTTCCTTGTCTAAGCTGAAGAAACTCAATCTCTTTCTCAGCTCTCACATCACTGGGAAAATATTTGTTCAAAAAAGTCTCTCGGAATAAGTGCCATGTAATTTCCCTCGATCATACCAGCACAAATGCACCGGATCCCATCAGAACACCACAGTTAAGCGTGCTTGGGCGAGAGTAGTACTAGGATGGGTAACTTCCTAGGAAGTCCACCTGTTGCACCCCTTTTGCCGAATTTTTGACCGGGACGCAGCTAAGCGTGATTGGGTGACGTCCTGGGAAGTTCTCGTGCTGCAACCTTTTTGCCAAATTTTTGCCAGGGCGAGAACTGGTTAAAAAGATTGGGCGCGCATCAAACGACGGTTGCGATCATACCAATAACTCTTTGGCTCCTCTCCATCAGTATTCAGCTTCTTCCTTCAGCATATATGTTCCAAAATTGACCTTCTGCTCATCAGAACAATTTAGAACTTCAAAAATCTTCTCGAATTCCGTTAGCCATCTCGCAGCAACTATTGGGTCATATGCACCCACAAAAGGCAGAGGTCACATTCCCATAAATTCAGACCATCCATTACCATTTCTAGTTTGGTTTCCATTTCGGTTTCTTTCATTTCCCCTAACCTCGTCATCATTATTAATATTCTGAAGATGCTGCAGAATCTGATTCGTAGCAGCTGCCTGAGCTTGAATAGCTACGACTATGTTATTTAAGGTAGCATCTGCGCTGCTTGATAGATTCCTTCTTGGTAGTGCCATAACTTACTGTATTAGTAAAGAAAAATATTAGTCACTATTGAGGTGATCAAGCTCCACGTCAGTTCAAAATTTTACAGTAGTTATCACACTACACAAGATTATAAATAGGAAATACTAGTACTTTCTTACTGTATTTATCCGCTACCTTACACAACGTTTCCACATAACTATTCAAGACTCCTTTAAGTCAATCTAGGTGACCACCCACCCCATGGTCGCCTAAGATCGACCGCTCTGATACCAACTTTGTAACGTCCGGTTTTTTTTTTCACGATACGCATGTTAAATACGCCATATGTATAAACACAATATATATATATACACATATTTATTACAAACCTCATACATGTTATAATTATACAATACAAAATTTCAAAATACAGTATACATGTTTATGTATATATTACAAACCTCATACATGTTATATTTATACAATACAACATTTTAATACATAAATAAGAGTCTTTATACAGCACTTTACCCTTGAATTACAAAGGGTGAGGAACTAGTGCTGACATCTAGATCTCCATCAGTAATGTCATTTCGTGTTGCAACTCATTTCTTTTTATCTGAAGATAACACCACAATAATAGTGAGAACAAAGGTTCCTAGTAGATTTAACATAAATAAAATATGATGAAAAAATAGGAGTTATGTTCAGCTGTATAAGCTACAGAAAAATATCAAAATTTTGAGATAAAATCATAGTTTTTATTTATGTATAATTATCATACTACACATGCACTAAAAATCCATTTTTTTCTAATGCTCAGCCCTATCACGTCTTTTTATTTACTCATTTGCTATATGCATAGTGACCGATTGACTACAGTCACAATAAGTGATCAGGGAATGTGAGTACATCACCCTCCTGCCTCCTCACATTACCACTGACACCCGGTTGGAGCAGCCCTCCCTTGGCTCACTCAGGCTAATAGGGCGTCCCCTACTCGGTATTGTCTCAAGCCATACAACCCGTCGATATTCATCCATACATATAAATGTATATATATAAAATCATCAAATACAATATATAATCAACCAACTCTCCATGAGCTTTACGCTTGCCATTTAATCACTTTCATAATATGATGCATCATTTTTTTTTACCCAATGATTAATAATCATTCATCATAGACCAATATTCAATATGATTCATTTTAAATCAAATAAAGAGAAAGAGTAATTTGTGATACCAAAATCGTCATTTTTAAAAGTATCTTTCTTGGATATATGTTTTCTAAAAATATTACAACAAATCAGATTATTTTTAGGCATAAAACAGTGAAAAATATGATAATCCAGCACCCAACACGGCCTGACAATGTTCAAGATACGGCAGTGCTTGAAAACTACCTCAAACATGCTTAAAAACAGCCCCGAACACGGCCTACCCGTGTTGAAGCAACCCAGAACACGGCCTACCCGTGTTCTGTGACATTTCTTCACTTATTCCATCATATCTCCCTCATACAAACTCTAATTTCGGTTATTTTAAATCCTATAGGAAGCTAAGACAATTATCTACAACGTTTATGTTTATATTTTCTTCAAATTCTCTACGGATTATTCCCAAAAAATTAAAACAAAAACACTTATTTTTACTATCCTAAATTCCGACCTCTGCTCAATTAACCAGTCATATCTTTCTCATATGAACTCCAAATTAAGTAATTCCAAATTCTATAGATCTATGAGACATATATCTACAATTCATATGTTGACCAGTTCTTTAAGTTCCTTACCAAATTTTTCCGGAATTCTAAAAACTGAAGCTTCCCCAATTATTCTGAAATTCAGATTAATTTATCTTCTCCTTTGATTTTCTTTTATATAATCCCATGCACCCATATGCATGTCCAAATATTCAAAACAGAATTTTATATAAATATCTAGACCACATGTTATCCAAAATCACATATAAACAAATCTTAAAATGTATATATAATCTTATACAAAACTCATTAATAAATGTTAAACCTAGCTCAAATTCTTTTAAACTCAGTGCTTGAATCCTACCACCCAGAAATTCCTGATTTCCTTTTCCTCTTCTTTCTCCTTCTTCTTTCTCTTCTTCTTCTTCCTCTTCCTCTTTCTCTTCTTCCTCTTTTTTTTCTCATCTTCCTTTTCTTCTCTTTCTACCAACACTCCTTTCTCTCCCTCACAATTATCTCTATTTTTTTTCCTCACCTACCTCACTTATAATAATTAAAAATTTTACTACCTACTCATTTCCCACGTTTCCCCCTTAATTTTTTTTCTACCTACCATTTAATTATTTAAATATTTCCTACGTACCACCAAAATTTACAACTTTGCCATCTTTCATTATTTACAAAAAAAACCATCCTAAGAAATTTACATAAATGCCATCTCAAGGAATTTACATAAATGACATCTTAAGAAATTTACATAAATTGATAATGTTTTGCTATGAACAAATATAGTTTTATTTGTTTAAAAATGATTATGTTTTGCTCAAAGCAAGTATATTTGTAATTAAAATGATTTATGTTTTGGTTACAAGAATTATATTGGCCTCTAATAAATTTTTCTTGTATTTTTAGAAATATTCTTTCTTTTAATATGTATAAAGATATTTATTTTGAGATTTGTTTTATTATAATTTTTATCAAGAAAAATTATGATTTAAGGGTTTAACCAAAGGTTTATGAGAATGTAAATTTTTAAAAAAATTTGGAATATTTTAAGATAAAAAACGGAATTTATATGAATTTATATAAAAGAAAATTCTATTATTTAATTAATAAATAATAATAATAATTATATATATAAAAAATGAAAATAAAAAGGAGGCAAGGGGAAGGGGGACGACGCATTGCAGGTTTCAAAAAACTGAAAAAAAAAATATTTTGATGAATAGTGAGTGAATAGTAACTTTTAACTTTTTCTTTAGATTTGGAGTGCCTATTGGCTTCCGATCTCAAAACTGAAGGTGTTACTGGATTCAGGACGAAGAATACTTCAGTTTTGACCAATCAGTTTTTCAAATCCATCGTTGAATCGCCGTAGATCTGAAGTAGAAAATCTTAGAAAAAGGTAAATTCTAAAACTCTTACTTAGAGACCTCAAATTAGAAATCTGACATCGTAAATGGATTCAGAAGTTAGATAAACATTAGGATATGTATTTCTTTCGGTCATTTGGTAACTTTTTATGTGGCAGTGAATAATGATTTCTGGCGTGAATAGTGGCGATGAATAGTGCAGTGAATAGTGATTTCAGGGTTGAACAGTACCCTGAGCGTTGACCAAGATTCTGAGGTCATTTCCTAAGTTTTTGGACCCTCCGGACACGTTTGGTCAAATTCAACTTGAAAAAGTACAATTTAGGGCTGTCCAATCAGGAGCCCTACCTTGTAAGTAGATGATTCTTCCTATGACTTGCCCTATACTCTTCTTGATATTTGAGCATGTATATGATTATGTTTATGAGATATTTACACTTTGATATGTTTCTAAAATACATTAAAATGATCTGAACTGCTTATAATTTGAAATATGATTAAAGAAGAGTATATTATTTGAAAATGGATTTCTGAACTCATGATGTATCTGATTTCACTTGTATTTATCATTATTTGATAAAGTGTATATTATGTGCACGATGCATTGATTTGTAAAGTTATATACTTTGTGAAAATGATGCATGTCATATTATAAATGAATTTGAATGGCAAGCGTAAAGCTCATGGCGAGTTGCTTGATACTTTTACATGTATATATATGTATTGATGAATATCAGCTAGTTGTATGGCTTGTGACAGTACCGAATAGGGGACGCCCTATTAGCCTGAGTGAGCCGGGGGAGGGCCGCTCCAACTGGTTGACAGTGGTAATGTGAGGACGCAGTAGGGTGATGTACTCATATTCTCTGATCATTTACTGTGACTAGGGTCGAGGTCACTATGTGTATAGTAAATATTTTCATTGCATTAACCTGATTGCTGAGTGACAGTGGTAATGTGAGGGGGCAGTAGGGTGATGTACTCACATTCCTTGATCACTTATTGTGACTAGGGTCGAGTTCATTATGCTATAGCAAATGTGTTATATTTTTCATTGCATTGACCAGATTGCCGAGTGAGGCAGGTGCATTAAAAGTAATGATTTTACCTTCAAATCATAATATTTTACTATAGCTTATACAGCTGAGCATAACAACATTTGTTTAATGATCATACCATGGTGCATATGGTTTTGAATATCCTTTGATTTGAGAATATTTAAAATACGAGTCCCATATGAATGTACTTCTGAACTGTATTTTCTATGTGACACATTTTAAAATATAAGTACATCCATATGCTGACCTAAGAGGTCATAGGAGGAATTATTTGCTCACTGAGTTGTCAAATTCACTACACGATATTTTCACATTTTTCAGATAAGAATATCAGAGTCTGATTTGGCAGATAGGTGATATATTCTCTGGGTGAGTCTATGTTGCTTCCAAGACTCACGGTCTTTGAATTATACTGTGTTTGTATTCTAGAGTGCTCTGAACGCTACAAGCAGGATCCTTGTTTCTATTGTACTTTGATGTTTATAGACTTGGTCTGTATATTGAGTATACATAAGAGATCCTATATGTATCTGTTCCCATGATAAAGAATTAAATTATGTATCTTTATGGAAAATATCTGATTGCGAAAAATAATTGTAGGAAAATAATGTTTATTTTACGTAACGTAAATTAGGGGCGTTACATTTTGGCTTAACCATGAAAAAAAAAATTTGATATCTATTATTGATTGATAAGTGAAGAACTTATGGTTAAAGGAAATTCCTATGACTAAGTTTATATGGCAAAATCACTCAAGTGAAGAAACCTATTAAAAAATAAAGATGATATACAAAAGAGATATCCCCAATTACTTGAGTAATGAGGTTAATAACTGTAATTTATGCCTTGACTTCATTTCTTACATGTGGAATGATGATTTAAAATTCGGGGACCGAATTTCTTAAAGGGAGAAGAATGTAATATCCCGTAATTTTTAAATAATAATGTTTTGTTATAAATAAATATACTTTTATTTTAAATGATTATGTTTTTCTAAAAGTAAATATGCTTTTAATTAAAATGATTTTTGTTTTACTTAAAATAAGTATATTTTTCTCTAATAAATTTTTGTTTTATTTTTAGAAATATTCTTTCATTTATTATGCATAAAGATATTTATTTTGTGATTTTTTTTATTAAAAATTTTATCAAGAAGAGTTATGATTTAAGAGTTCAACTAAAGTTTTGCACTAATGTAAATTTTTAGAAATTTTTGGGATATTTTAGAAACTCGTCGTGAGTTAGCCGAAAATGATGAACAGTAACCACGATGTAAGGTTTAGGATTTCGAAATTTCTTGGTGTTTTCTGGTATTTTTGGCTCTAGAATTATATTTAAGAGGTAGAATAATCCTTGTATGCAAAATTTTCTTACTGGATAGCATGATTTGAAACAATAAATTGTGAAAAAATCTCTAATGAATAGTAATCATGAATAGTATTTTCCAGCCTGAATAGTGCAATAAACAGTATTGAATAGTGTTACTGACGTGAATAGTGAGTTCGATCGATGTGAATAGTTTTTTTGGTCATGAACAGTGCCCCGTCAGTTAACCAAGCTCCCAGAGTTATTTCCTAAGTTTTTGGACCCTCTAGACTCATTTTTGATGTCTATTTGATCAAATTCGGATTGGAAAAATACATTTTGAGGTTGTCCAACTTGGAGCCCTTATCCTGTGAGTAGATAATTCTTTCTATGACTTGCGCTATGCTATTCTTGAACTTTAAATGGATAATTGATTATGTTTACAAGTTATTTACGGTTTTATATGTCTCTGAAATGGATTAAATTATCTGAATTGTTACAATATGGTATATAGTTTAAAAAGAGAATGGTTTTGAAAATGGAAGTTTTGAACTCATTGAATATGTGATTTTAAATTGTATTTCTCATTATATGGAAAAGGAAATATATTATGCTTGTCACATTGATATGTAAAGCTATAAGATTGCCTTGGAAACGGGCTTGTCTATGTTATTACCCTAATTGGAAAGTTTCAGATAGAGGAATTATACTGAAATTGAAAATTCTATATTATACTAGAACCTCTGTTTTAACCAATATGGCATATATGAAAATATGATTTTTGTGGAGGAATCCTTTTGGAAACACTGTTTGATAACAGGAGGCGATGTTAGCCCTGGTGCACCTTGATACCTTAACTAGTAGGGGTTGTACTAGCCTCGTGTGATAGCCAACACACGGGATATGATATGTGAAGGAGAATGGTATGCCTCCTATATAGGCGAGATGCCAATTATATGATATGTGATTTGCCCTCCCCTGCTGTGTGCTTGAGAAATTGCCCATATTAGAGTCCCTTCACATTTCCTCTTGAATGGTGGTAGGGCAAACCTTAGTTGAGATGCTAAGTTTAGGCAAATCCTATACCACCAAAGTACGGAAGGGCTTGAACCCTAATATGGTTGTTTTGATATGGAATCCTCTTAATGTTTTTCATGAAAAATGTTTTGATGCATATCAATATTTCATTAATGATCATATCATATAGCATATGGCTTCAGATATCTGAATATGGTTTAAAATCAGAATATTTGAATTGTGGGTCCCATATGGATGTACTTTTGAACTATAATTTTCTACGTGATAAATTTTAAAATATGAGTACATTTATATGTTGGCCTAAGAGCTCATAGGAGGTATTATCTACTCATTGAGTTGTCAAACTCATCACACTATATTTCTATATTTTTCATATGAAAGTACAGAGTTTGGTCTTTTCCCTTCGGATAGGTTATTAGCAAGGCGACCTAATCACTGGTGAGCCTATTTTGTTTTCAAGGCTTATAGATTTTTGGTTATATTGTACTTGTACTCTAGAGTATGCTTTGAACGCCATAGGCAAGATCCCTGCTTCTACTGTACTTTGATGTTTATAGACTTGGTATGTATATTGTGTATACATGGGAATACCTATCTATAAAAGAGTGTATTATACATATTATGGAAAATATATGTTCGTAAAGTATGTGTTTCACGTGCTCTAAAATTAGGGGCGTGACACCTATACTAGTAAATAGAAAACACAAACATTTTTATATAGGGTTATTACATTCTTCGCCCCTTAAGAAATTCAGTCCCCAAATAGTAAAACCATAAAATCAAACACAAATACAAGTCCTACCACTCAAATAGATGCGAATACCTCTTTTGTATGTTGCTATCCACTTCCCACTTGGCTTCCTCTATATGTTGATTTTTCAATATTACCTTTACCGTAAGAATTTCCTTCAACCTAAGCTTTTTCACTTGTCTATCTACTATAGCCCTTGGTTTTTCCTCATAAGCCAATTTTTTGTCAAAATCAATCTCTTGAGGTTGGATAACATGAGAGGGGTCTGGCAAATACTTTCTCAGCATTGACAGATGAAAAATCAGATGAACTTCACTTAACTCGAGTGGCAAGGCTAGGTGGTATGCCATCAAACTAACTCTATCCATATTTCAAAGGGTCCAACATACCTCAGGCTTAGTTTTCCCTTCTTATCGAATCTCATAATCGCTTTCATGGGCAAGACCTTTAAGAACACTTTATCACCTACATAGAATTCCAACTATCGTCTCCTATGATCAACATAAGCCTTTTGCCAGTTTTATGCAGCTAGTAGCCTTTCCTTAACTAGTTTTATTTTATCCACAGCCTCTTGTACCAAGTCTAGCCCTAAGAGTTTAGCTTCACCTGCTTCAAACCATCCAATAAGAGATCGACATTGCCTTTCGTATAGAGCTTCAAAAGAGGCCCTTTGGATACTTTCCTGGTAACTATTGTTATATGCAAACTCTACTAAAGGCACATATTTCTCCCAACTTCCACCAAAGTCCAAGATACATGTTCTAAGCATATCCTTCAATACTTGAATTGTTCGCTCAGATTGACCATCACTTTGAGGATGAAAAGTAGTACTTAAATCTAGATGTTGGAAACTACATACCTCAATTAGATATGATAGATGTTGGAATTCCAAGTAATCTAACTATCTCATTCAAGTGTAGGTTCGCATATTGAGCCATATTTTACGTAGTATTCACTGGTAAAAAGAGTGCTGACTTAGTCATTCGGTCCACGATTATCTATATGGAATCATACCCTCTCAGAGTCTTTGGTAGTCCTGTGACAAAATCCATAGTGATTCTCTCCCACTTCCATTCTAATATTTCAATATGTTAATGCAACCCTCTAGGCTTTTGATGTTCAGCCTTCACCAGTTGGCATACCAAACATCGGACAACAAACTCTACATCTTTCTTCATGTAGTCCCACCAGTATATGTCGTTAAGGTCATTGTACATCTTGTTAGTTCCTAGATGAATAGTATAAGCTAATCGATGAGCCTCCTCTAGAATGTTTTTCTTCAAATCATCTACATAAGGTACACATATGAGCTTTCCACACCTAAAAAACTCCTTACGCATCAACATTTAACTCAAAATTTTGATTATTCCTTAATGCATCCTTAAGTTTACATAAGCTGGTGTCCTCGCCCTATTTAGCCTTGATTTGTTTAATCAATGACGATAGAAGCTGCATATGAGCTATCAGTATCCTTAGTTCGTTCACTTCTAATCTCATCCCCTTACTTTCTAGCTAATGAAATTCTCTCAATATAGGCCTTCACAATTATGTCTTGTAAGCCAGACTTTCCATAGAATTTTTGCTCAAGGCATCTACTACCACATTTGCTTTATCTAGATGATATAAATTTGTCCAATTATAATTTTTTAGTAAGTCCACCCATCTTTTTTGCCTCTGTTGTTTGCTTCATGCAAAGATGAATACAGTGTCAGAACGCAAGTGCACGTGTCGTGACCAAGTAATAAAGTGATGAGTGAGTATTGTCCCACGAGGAGTGAACTAAAACTGTTAAGGAGACTTTGCTGTGTGAAATGCTGTAGCAAAGATAGGATGGTTTGTAGAATAAAATAAAGGTGGTTTAACTAACTACAGCTATAACTAGGACGAGAGGTACTAGGGTGAAAAGAAATTGGGATAGGGAGGTCTAGGGTTGCTCAGGGTTTCCATGAACTACTGCACTCATCTTTACTCCAGGAATTGCTACAGCAATTATCCTAGGTGCCCAATTCAGTCTTGAACAGAGTCTTCTCGGACTTCCATTCCTTGCAATTCTAAGGTTTAAACCTGCATTTCTGCAGCAGTCTTCACCCTTGAGTTGTGCATGAAGCTCCACTGCTAGGGAGACGGGGGACCATATATTCCTATATTGGCTGTCCCTATCTATTCAAATTGTTTTTCTAGCCTCCATTCCCCTTCCGGGTGAATATTGGCCTCAATCTACCTCCATTAACTTCTGTTATCAGAGGAGTTTTAAAATATAAACACAGTTGAATGTAAAAACAATGCTGCAGTGAATGTGTTATACTAAAAATGTGCTTAAATTCATTACAACCCTTGCGCAACCCTAGCCAGAAACTAGCCAAGCCTCATGGTCACACTGGTTACAAAAATCCCAGAATCACTGGTATACATCTCTAGTGATAAAAGAAAATGCAAGAGTAGTCTTGATAGAAAACAGAAGAAAAAGGAAAACAAAACAGCGAACAAAAGAATTCTAGGATTGCACTCTATCTCCTCCACTGAGGCTCCTCGACAGTGTGTAGCTATTTTCCTCTTTCACCTCCCTCCATTGCGTCCTTATCTATCTCCCCCTCTCTGCCTCTCTTTATTGTTCAGACTTGTGGTCCCAGTCAGTTGCCTTGCTTTTGCCGTCATTCCCCCTGCTCTGCGGCAAAACCATCTCTGCGTGCAGCTTTGTCCTTTCCACTTTCAGTAGTGAGGCAGTTCTGTGCCAGCAGCCTGTAGTGTCAGTTTTTTGCTACTTTCTCTCCTGCTGGGTGGAGGCTGCACTTGCTGTGCAGCCCTGCTCTGCTGTCACCTGCACCATATCAAACAGAATCAGTGTATTGCAGAAGAAGGGAGCAGCTCACCCAATATCACTCAGGTCTCTGCTATAATTGCCACATATGCTTACTAAAATGCTGCAACAACGGGGTAGCTGATGTTTTATCTAAAAGAGTCATCCCGTTCGATTTATTCAGGGAATAAGAGTGCTTAAAACACCAGAACAACTTAGTAAACGTACTCAGAAAGCACATAGGAACTACAATAAATTGCAGTTATCATCCTTAAATTAAGTTCCCTTTACTAAAAGAAATATTTAAGACTTTTATGGTCCATATAAATTTCACAAGATTCACACTATAGGTAGTGTCTCCAAATCTTTAAAGCAAAGAATATTTCCGCCATTTCCAAGTCATATGTTGGGTAATTCTTCTTATGCTTATTAAGTTGCCTAGATGCATAGGCTATGAAATGCTGATTTTTCATTAGCACACAATTCAAAACTATTCTAGACGCATCACAATACACTGCAAAACCCCTAGTGCTAGACAGAATGGCTGAAATTAGAGCTGTGGTCAAACACTTCTTCAATGTTTGAAAACTTTCCTCATATGCATTAGACCACTCAAACTTCACTCATTTGCTAGTTAACCAAGTTAGAGGTGAAGAAATCTTAGAGAAATCCTTGACAAACCTCCTATAATACTCTGCCAGACCCAAGAAGCTACAAATCTCCATCACATTTGTAGGACGTGGCCAATGCTGTACTACCTCTACTTTCTTCGGGACTACTTGAATATAATCCTTTGTAACTATGTGCCCCAAGAATGTGACACTGCCTAGCCAAAATTCACATTTAGAGAACTTTGTAAAAAGATGTTGTTCCCTTATAGTTTGTAAATAGTTCTTAAATATTGTTTATGCTCCTTTAGACTCTTTGAATACACCAGAATGTCATCAATAAATACTATTACAAATCCATCCAAAAAGGTCTTAAACACCCTGTTCATCAAGTCCATGATGGCAACTAGTGCATTAGTTAATCCAAATGACATAACAAAATTTATAATGGCCATACAGAGTTCTGAAAGCTATTTTAGGGATATCTTCTTTTTTTATCCTCAGTTGATGGTACCTTGAACTCATATAAATTTTGGAGAAGCATTATGCACCTTGAAGTTGATCAAACAAGTAATCTATCTTGAGCAAAGGATCATTATTCTGTACTGTTACCTTGTTTAACTGCTTATAACCTATACAATCGTAAAGATCCATCCTTTTTCTTCATAAAAAGGACTAGAGCTCCCCAAGGAGAAGTGCTAGGTCAAATAAAACCCTTATCTAGCAAATCTTATAACTGATTCTTCAGCTTTTTAAGTTCTGTGGATTCCATTCTATAAGGTAGTATTGAAACTGGTTGTACATCAAGAAAGAGGTCAATATTAAACTCAATCTCTCGTTCATGAAGCAATCATAGTATTTCTTCTAGAAAGACATCAGGGAATTCTCTAACCACTAGTACTTGCTCTATATCAATAGTAAGCTTATCAATGTCCCTAACCAAAGATAAGTACCCTTGGCATCCCTTTTTCAATAGACTTTGAGCCCCTAAAGCAAAGATTAGATTTCTTGTAGCTTTACTATAGTCATATTGAAATAAAAAAGGCGTTTCATTGGGAATATTGAACTTAATAACCTTACAGTTACAATCCAAAGTGGCATAACATACAGCTAGCTAATCTATACTCAAAATCACATCAAAATCCAGCATGTGTAAGATGATTAAATCAACTAAAGTTTCTCTATTGTCCACAAAAACTTTATAGGACTGATATGCATTTTCCACGGTCAAATAATCACCAATTGGGGTTGCAACCATAAAAAGAGTACCTAACTTGGTCGGATCCTTACCTATTCGCTTAGCATCGCAAGGGGATACATAAGAATGGGTAGATCCAGGATCAAACAACACATGTGCCTTACGAGAACAAACAGATAAAGTACCTATCGTAACTGCATTTGAAGCCTGTACATCCTATCTGGCTAATGTAAAGACTCTAGGTTGGCTTCGATCTGAAAGGTTCTAACCTCAGCCCAATGATTCTCTACCTGACCCACTATGATTTGGTTGGCTAGACACTGCTCTCACAGGTTAGGCTGCCATTGGGGCAGGTGGTAAGACTGATCGTACTAACTCTTGACTTGAGCCATATAGTTATAGACAATCCCTCTTTATGTGCCCAACTTGCTTACAATGGAAATAAGCACCTTATTCCTAATAACATTGCCCAGAGTGATATCTGTCATATGTTGGATAAAGGAGTCTATTTTGTTGAACTAAGTTTGGCCCTTGCTGACCAGTTGGCCTTATGCCCTTTTCCCTTGACCTCTGTCAACCACTCTCAACTGATACAAGGTTGTGAATTCCATATTCCAGTTGTAATGGGCGCTGTTAACTCTGTATCTTAAACCCTTGAGTAGTGGGACCATGCTCACTTTTAGAATTACCATTTCTATCCTTTTTTCTCTTCTTCACCTCTTCAATCTCAGTTAACTCTCTAGTTTCAATCATTCTTGCACAATCGACTGCTATACCATAATTAGGGAATTATTTCATCTGTGGTGCTACCAATCTAAACAATGGTCTTATTAGCCCATTAATGAATCTGTTGATCATTTCCCTCTTATTAGGGACCAAATAAGGTGAATATTAGGACAATTGGGTAAAACGGATGTCATAATATGTGATTGTCATTCCTATAGTCTATTTTAACTCCTCAAATTCCTTTACTCAAGCATCTCTAACACATACAGGTAGAAAACACTCCACAAATACTTCTTTGAATTCAAACCATTCTAAGGGCGCTGATTTAGATATTTTTCCTCGTTTAAAAGTAGTGAGCCATACTTGTGCCACCCTTGACAATTAAAAGAACATAAACTCCACAAATTAGTTAGCAGAACAGTTCAAGGTTCTGTAAATCTTTTCTATTGCATCCATAAACTGCTGGGGATCTTCACTACTTGATGACTCCATAAATGTTGGTGGTTTCAGCTCTAAAAATTAAGACAAGCTCACGTCTACTCTAGTGGGCCTAGTAATATGATCAATAAGCTACATAGACACTGGTGGTGCTGCTGTTGTTTTTGGTTGTTGTGGCTCCTTTCTGCTTTGTTCTACTAATAAGCCAGTGAAATTCTCAATACTTTATGCATACCTTGCATAATAGCCATCATTTTAGTCAAAACAACTTATTGGGGATGGAGAGGAACTGTCCTTACCCCTAGAGCTTCTCCCTAATCACCACTCAACTTATTCTGACTAGGTACCTTTGTGGCCCTAACAATCAGACCAGTTCCTTTAGTTTCAAAACTAGGTTAACTTCTATGACGACTTTTAGATGCAGGGGCTGCATATTGAGCATATTCTCCAATTTTCTACTCACGCTTTATTGATTTCCTAACAATAGCTCTAGTTCTTGGTGGCATTTTCACTACAAAGTCAAGTCAAACTTTAGAATTTTAATCAACATCCACACATAACACATCAGTATAGAAAGATTGACTCAAATAAGCAAAGAATAACAACATCCTACCAGATCTCTTCAATAACACCCTGAGTATAAGTATGACCGACTCATACCTATTCTTAGGGTCCTACTAAAGAATCTATTGCTCCATGAATATAGGGCAACCTAAAGCTCTAATACCAACTTTTTCATAACCCTTATAGGAGAAGGCACTTGACCAACATGGGAATAGGATAAATCCTACTCTATAAGCCTTAAGCCAGCAGACCGTAGCATAACCATAACATAGAGAAGATAGGCCAAAAAATATTCATGCAAAACATGAGAACCATCCATAAAAAATATACCATAAAATCCATACACAATTGGCACTAAGCCAACAATACAAAAATTATATGCTCCGCATGCAACAAAAGCTATACAAACATTCAGATAGACAAGGAAGTAGGGATCCTACTTGTAGCTTATGCAACTACCCCTAGAATACAAAACATTAAGAGTCTAAACAAAATTGGGATACCTGAAGGCAACTTAGGCTCACCACAACCACACTCAGATCTCTCTAAGCAGTTGGAGTTGGATTAGAATCTTTATGACTATCTGAAATGGGAAAACATAAGATGGGATGAGTATAAAACTTAGTGAGCAAATAATCCTTACTATAACGGAAACAGAACAAGCATAGCACGAGTTTTTCTCAAATAATAGTTAAATGCAAGAAAACTTGCAAGTGATATAAATCTTAAATTTAAAAGATTAACAGCAATTACATTTCATACTAAGAGGCATAAGTATAAGAAAAGAATATATATAAAGAAAATGTTAAAACATTCCATAAATAATTATAAAAACAAACCTTAAACTAATTATTGGAACTAAAATTTATAGTTTATTCATTAAAGAAAGTTAAAAGTCTCTTATAGAAATAAAGAATGCATATCTACAATAAAAAAATTGAAATAAGTTTGAAGCTTTTCACAAATCGGAGGACTCTACATCAAAACCATCATTATTTCCCAAGCGTGCAGCAAGGGAAGGGGTAATCACCATCTATCAAGCTAAAAGGTTGTACTCTATCAAGAAAAGCCCTTGCAATCCATTAAGCTAAATCTTGCATAATCCATTAGGCAAAAGCTTATTACATAAAATTCCAATGCACTAAGGCTAGCACTCACTGCTGCTAACTTGCAATGTTTCTAATTTAGTTTCCTCCATAAGATGAGATAAAGAAAACGTCAATGAAATGCAAAAAGGTAAATAACAGTTGATAATATTTCATGGAAAACATATCTCCGTTGATCAATACTAGCTATCAATCATTCAAACATCATTAACAATTTTCTATCTGTAGGCCTATACATGTGCCCTGTACCATTATCCATCAATCCAAATGAACTTACAATATCATCACGATCCAACACAAATTTGGGTATTCTCAGTCAATTTTAATCAATATCAATGGAGAATTAAAATTTATACAACGCTTGTCATGTGCTCCTATGGTTTATCCTAGGAGCCATATAATAGGAATAATTTCAAGATAGTGATAAAGTCTCATAAGTACTTTTATATGAACTATCAGTCAAATTGTTGGTTTTCAAGTGAAATCAATATTTCATAAAATAAGGATATGGATACTATTATTAAAAGAAAGACTAAAATCAAGTTATAGTAAATATTATTCACTCACAACACTAGGGATTCAAGGTAGTTGAACTCTCTTTAAACAATTTCAAAGCTCAACGGTTGAATCGATGTTCGACTTGGTCTTGCAATATCTCAAAACCTAGAAAAAACTTTTTTGGAAAGTCAATTTCTAACCAAATATGAAATCACTATTCGTGTCAGCCAAAAATACTGTCCACGTTGGCCAAAAATTATCTTATGGTCTTCAACTCCCATATTTGTCATACTATCCATTTCTAAGGCTATATATAGCAAAAAATTTCAAAAATAGGAGCTTCCAAGCATACCAATAGAAAACCCACTACGAATCTACTATTCACAACTCTCCAACAACTGTTTGGCAAACCCAATCAGTGGGTTTTAAAGCTCTCTTCGCCATGAGTCCAAGGGTCCAAACGGTTTGTCAATCAGAGTCTTATAGCTCAAGATATGAGGATTTAAAGTTGGAAGGCAAAACTTGAAATAGGGTGGTGCTGGTGCTACTGGGTGGGCATCCTTGCCTGTCCCCAGGGTTGGCAGTGCCCGATTTTAACGTTAGCATACTTCTATTTTGCCTCATTTGACTAAGAATATTGAATAATTAGCCAAAATGTCCAACATAACAATTGTAGTTCTTTGTCATAACTTTCTATAACCACTTCAATTACCTTAATCTGAGGTTATATGACAGAGTTACGCACAAAATAGTGAGCAAATTTCTAGACCACACCAAACCTCTATTTTGCAATTTTTACCCCTTATAACCCTTATTTCCATACAACTAGTGTAACATACTTTTATTATTATTATTATACAATATTGAGTTTACATACACGTCATTAATCAAAACGTACATCCAACATATCAAAGACATAGATATTTACATCTTGTTTATTTTGGTTGACCAATTTCAGAGATACAGGTGCAGGTGGTTGCAACTTCACCGGGATCTATGCCAACTCGCTCACAAACATTTTATTTAGGATCTGCCCATCATAGAATAACTCAATCCAACGTGCACTAAAAGCCAGAGCTATAGAAAATCTACATAACTAATTTCTGAACATGATATGGAAATATAGTGAGAATTAAATTCCAGTAAGTTCAACAATAAATCATCATCAATAAAGCTCATCACGTCATGTTCAACTGTATAAACTACAAAAAATATCTTTGGTCACATGAATGCATTATATTTACGCACATAAGAATCATACTGTAATGATATGTATGACATGATTAACTATTTTCAAAATATCATATGATGGCCATCAACTTATTCTCATTTCAAGCTACCCCGGTCAGGGTGAGTATCCTCTACTCTCCGGTACGGGCTTATCTCGCTCCGTCCGAGATGGCCTACTTTCTCTTTCTTTTCTCATTATCATGATCATAACCGTTGGTAGGGAGTCCCCTACTGGTGCACCACCCGGATTGCCATGTGACTGTGCTCATTTCTTTTCTTTTCACAATGATAGCCAAAAATATGCTTTCAATAACAAGTATGTTCATCAAAATATAACTATTATAAAAAATTATTGGTAATCATGCCATGAACATAACCATTTCAAATATCACTTTATAAAATATTTCCATGTCAAAATTTCACACTTAAGATGGTAAGAAGTTCATACAATCGCAATGGCTATGGCTATATTAGTTATTTATTATTTTCATTTATAAGATTCATCTTCTTTCTTAAATATTAATTTTATTCCTTTATTTTCTTGATGCAGGTTTTCATCACATCTAACCTTCTCTTACTAATCAAAGCATAACTCCCTCAATTCAACTCCGATGTAGGTGATCTTGTTTTCCATTTCAAGATAAAACAATTATCTAAAACTATTATGTTGAATAGTTTAGCGAAATATTAAGAAATCAAGGTGATATTACTCCCTCAAAGTACAGGATAGTTCCTCTCGGATAGGTTCTGACCTTTAGCAACAAATATGTCCATATCTCCCTCATATGTATTCCAAATTAAGTGATTCCAGTGGGTAAAAATCCGTAACATATCTATATATAATTCATATGTTAACCATTTATTTTAATTCCTTATAGAGTGTTCCCAGAAATTAAACTACCGAAGCTATCCTAATATATTCTTCCCTGATGAACCATTTTCTGACATTTGCTAACTAATTAGACCATATATTCCTCATATAGACTCTAAATTGAATGCTTCCAGTGGCTACAAATCCATGACACATATATCGTGAATTCTTATGTTAACCATTTATTTTAATTCCCTACAGATAATTCCCAGAAATTAAAATACCGAAGCTATCCTAACATATTCTTCCCTGATGACACATTTTCTGACCTTTGACTACTAATCGGCTCATATGCGTCATATGGACTCCAAATTGAATGACTCCAGTGGCTAAAAATCCATGACGCACATATCTTTAATTCTTATGTTAACTATTTATTTTAATTCCCTACAGATAATTCCCAGAAATTAAAATACCGAAGCTACCCTAACATATTCTTCCCTGATGACCCATTTTCTGACCTTTGACTACTAATCAAACCATAGCTACCTCATATGGACTCCAAATTGAATTCCAGTGGGTAAAAATCCGTGACACATATATCTTTAATTCTTATGTTAACCATTTATTTTAATTCCTTATAGATTGTTCCCCGAAATTAAAATAACGAAGCTTAAAATTCTGCCAACTATAGCCATACCCATGCAGAACTATCTACACCAACCTAAGTATTCAAACATACATCACATGCAAGATCAATATGTAACATGATATGGCAACATCCATGACCAATCATCAAAGTTCTAAGATCAAAATCTCATATAAATATTATAAGTTTCCAAAGTTTTCTTCAAAAAGAAATATTGTTAAACTTACCTGGAGCACTTAGTCTCCTACACTTCTCCTTCCTCTTTCTTCCTTTCTTCCTCTCCTTTCCTCACTCTACCTTGCTTCTATTTTTCCTCTCCCTCACTTGGACGAAATTCTAATGTTGTAAGGGTGGGTTTTCTTATATAGACCACCAAATAATTCACCTTTCATGATCATGGGTCTACCTTATCACAATTAGGATACACTTTGTTGAATTTTTGGAAAACAAACAACTTATGTTCTTGTCTTCCTCTTCCTTAGTCAAGATATGCATAGGAAAAGGAGATTTGTATTTTGAAAATTATGATAGTATGTTCTTAAGATATGGGACAAGGTCCCTTTGATTTAGGGATTCATTTAATTTTTCTTTTGTCTTAATCAATTATGATAGGTTGCCTTTTTAAGTGGCAAATTTCTAGCCCTTCAATCTCCATTATTTGGTTGAAATTATTTATGTGGGATAGAGATGTTATGTCCTAATGCTATGTCTTATCATACCACTTGCTAAAATTATGAGTGTAGGATATAGATGTTTTTATCCTAAAGCCTTGTATTATTTTGCCACTTGCCAAAATGATGAATGTAGAATCACACCACTTGCTAAATTTTTGTCTTAATGCCATGTCACCTAATCTTGATTACACCAATATTTCATCACTTTAATTTTATTTTTATTTTTATTTTTCCTCTTGGGTTTGGGCTCATTCTTGCCCATTTTCTTTACTTTGGTTAAAATTCTACCTTTCATAATGGGCTTGGTCACATTTTCATGATTTTTGGGCTACCGGTCCAATTTCTATATCCTAGTCCAAGTCTATATTTTATTTCTTCCTTGGGCTATCCTATTGGCTTGCTAAAAATTCATGTGAAGTAGAAAAACTCTATATGAAGTGTCCATAGGTTAAAGCCCAATTACGGGTGGAGATACTAAACTTAGTAATTAAGAATAATTACCCTAATCCGATCTTCTTGAAATTTTAAGACCTTTACTTACTTCACAAAAATGTATCTTTCTTTACCTAAACATTTCACCTTTCTTTAGCATGTTTATTTCTAATATTTCCTCTTAGGTTTTCTTTCTTTACCTATTCCATTAATATTAGAACATTTCTATGCATATATGTAAGGTGAAGAATTTCTAAGAAAAATATCTAAAAATTATGGGATGTTACATTCTTCCCCCCTTAAGAAATTCGATCCCCAAATTTCAATCCATCCTACCACATGTTGGGAATGAAATTAAGGCATTATTCAGAGTTACCAACCTTATTACCTAAATAATTAGGGATATCTTTTCTGTATAACATCTTTACTTTTTAATATGTTTTTTCACTTGAGTGATTTTGCCATATAACTTAACCGTAAGGATTTCTTTCACTCATAAGTTCTTCAATTGATATCCTCTAGCTCGCATGGATATATCTATGGGTCGATATTAGAAAGCACACATATAAAGGAACATATATACCTTCATATTGGGTAACTATCTTTTCTTATTCCAAACTTCTATCAAGTCAATTTTTTTTTCATATATCAACATCATCCCCTGAATATCATCATCTTAATCTATCATCTATTTTTATCCTCAAATCCTTTAGTCAATATGTTAAACATACGTAGCAATAAATCCTTCAAACCTTTAATAACGTGTGCCATTGACACATGTCTAATAATTTCAACTTAACTCATCACGATAATTCTATACAAGCTTATTAACACCATTAAACTCATTGTCAAAAATTTCAATTATTTCTTCTATCATATCCAAAAGCACCTCATTCTAGCTTATGTCAATCCCATTTAATTCACCCAATCATTTCAAGAAGATTTTTCCTAACAATTACTCATACATGAATTCTCAATTCCAACATAATTCACATCCTAGATACTGGACTCAATTTAGCATGATATAATCCTTTAACACAAATATCTTGATCACTTACATTATTTTCGGACATGGTTCTCAGAATATTCTCTATATTTCTAAATTAAGAGTTCAAAGACTAACTTAAATCCTACTTCCTATATTTTATTCCTCAAGAATTTCAACACCACTAGTTCTCTTGATTATATTCGTCAAAACACCATAAGACCATCATCCATCCATTCTTTTCAAAATTTTCATTACTTTAACCTACTAACAACTTAGACACCATAATAACCAAGTTTCAAAGAAAAGAAATTATCTTTTATTGTAATGAGGGAAAATAACTTTGCATTTAATGCCAACCGTTAATGAGTGAAACAGATGAAAAGCATAATAGAGAATGGTGCCAAAAGCGAAAGTCAAAAATTTTGACAAAGCATTGAAAAATATTAAAAATCGGTGGCCATAATTCTTGAAAATCTGTAAACAAAATCTATCTATGATTTCAGCAAAAATCGGTGGCCGCAAATTTTGAATATATGTGTCAGAATCTACTTTAAATCTATTGGTATTCGGTCGAAAGATATCGCATGGAAAAAGAAACATTTCTGAGCTTATAAAAGTCTGTGAAAATCAAAGAATATGTAGTTAACTTGTAGGATGCAGTTGATTGCTTCAAAATAGATGTAATTAATCAACTGTAAAATAACCAGTCCAAATTAAAATTTCTCAAAATAGCTAGTCAACTTAATAATACTGATAGTCGACTGGCAAAAACATTGAGAATACAAAATAAATCATTTGATTGCATTTTTTTTTCAATGACGGGTATCACCTACAACTTTTCTACAAGAATCAAGACATCAATGCTTCATCAAAGACAACAAGATAAAGACAGATTTCTGGTGATATCTTATCTTATGCTCTTTATGTGCTTAATATGGGTCACAGTCATACTACTGTACATATACATGCTTGCCGTCATTTTTAAAATTTTTTTTTTACCTTTAATTTAGCTGATATCCACCAATCACTCACATAATTGTTCTAATAATACCCGGTCTATTCGCATAGCTATTATAAATATGCCCTTATCTGAGTTCTATAAATACTTACATTAGTATCTTTGTCTATACTCAAAGTTAAGGTGATAGAAATTATGGAGGGAACCGCATTCCGTCAGTTTCAAAATATCTTTGTCTTTTGTGGTTCCAGTCCTGGAAAAGATGAGGAGTATGTTAAAGCAGCACAAAATCTGGGTATGGTGCTGGCTAGGAGAAAAATTCATTTAGTGTATGGTGGAGGTAACTGTGGGTTAATGGGGTGTGTGGCTACAGCTGCACATGTAGGGGGATGCCAAGTTCTAGGTATTATTCCTACAGCTCTAGCTACATCCAACAACATAGGGAAGACAATTGGGGAAGAATATAGGGTAGCTTCCATGCATGAACGCATGGCTAGAATGATGAGCAATGCTGACGCCTTCATTGCCTTACCAGGTGGTTTTAGTACTCTAGAGGAGATTTTCCAAATAGTCTCTTGGGCATAACTGAATATGCATCACAAACCGATAGGTTTGTTAAATGTTAATCACTTCTTTGATGGTTTGTTATCTTTTCTAGATCAAGCTGTGGAACAGAGGTTTATCTCACACTCAGCACGATGAATTCTCATCTCAGCTTCAAATGCTAAAGAGTTGATTGATGCTTTACAAGCCTATGTTCATGTACCTGACCCAACTATTACTCAAATAGAATGGACGGCAGATAACCGCAGGAAGCGTAAATTGGATTTGGATCTTCATCTTTAAATCTAGTAAAATGTAGCTATTTTTTGTACTACTTTTACTTTCTTAGAGTCTACTTGGATACCATATTTACCAACCATACTCCTTTAGAGTTGGTAAAACTATCTTTGAATGTTTCTTATGATCCTCTGAACTTTTGAAATATTCTAGTATATCATCCATATATATAATAACAAATTGTTCCAGGGATGACCTAATTACTATTCATTAAATCTATGGATGCAGCTAAAGATTTGTCAATTTAAATGCATCACCAAGAACTCATAATGCCTATAATAAGTCCTACATCCTCTTCTCTTATCCTTAATTAATGTTACTCATATCCCAAATCTATTTGTTGAAAAGTATTGAACACCTTATAACTGGTCAAACAGGTAATCTATACGAGCTAATGGGTTTCTATTCTACATTGTCACCTTATTCAACTGTCTATAATCTATGCATAGTCATAGTGATCCATCTTTCTTTTTCACAAATAGAACTAGAGCACTCCAAATAAAAGTACTAGGGCATTTAAATCCCTTGTCTAACAAGTCTTGTAACTAATTTTTTTTTTTTAAAATTCAATCGATACCATTCTATATAGGGATATAGATACTAGTTAGGTTCTAAGGAGTAAATCAATACCAAATTCTTGAATTACTGTGGCAAGGTTGTGCAAGATTTCCTCCGCATTGTTTGCCGGATTCCGCCTTGGTGGTGCCATTTCCTACTGTGGAAAAAAATAAATTTACGCTGCTATTGAGGTGATCAAGCCCAATAGATAGTTTCAAAAAAATATTTAACAGTAGTCATAACACCACCTCAGCATATAGATAAGAAACACTAGTAATTTCTTACCTATATGAGTCACTGATCTCCTACATAGCACTACCACAACATACCCAAGACACTATAAGATCGAATCAGATAACCATCCACCTACTGGCCATCTAGGATCGACCTGCTCTGATACTAATTATGTAACATCCTTTTTTTATTATTATTATACAATATTGAGTTCACATACACATCATTAATCAAAACGTACATCCAACATATCAAAGACATAGATATTTACATCTTGTTTATTTTGGTTGACCAATTCTGGAGATACAGGTGCGGGTGGTTGCACCTTCACCGGGATCTGTGCCAACTCGCTCACAAACATTTTATTTAGGAACTACCCATCATAGAAAAACTCGATCCAATGTGCACTAAAAGCCAGAGCTATAGAAAATCTGCATAACTAATTTTCTGAACATGATATGGAAATATAGTGAGAATTAAATCCCAGTAAGTTCAACAATAAATCATCATCAATAAAGCTCATCACGTCATGTTCAGCTGTATAAACTACAGAAAATATCTTTGGACATATGAATGCATTATATCTACGCACATAAGAATTATACTGTAATGATATGTATGACAAGATTGACTATTTTCAAAATATCATATGATGGCCATCAACATATTCTCATTTCAAGCTACCCCGGTTAGGGTGAGTATCCTCTACTCTCCAGTACGGGCTTATCTCGCTCCGTCCGACATGGCCCACTTTCTCTTTCTTTTCTCATTATCATGATCATAACCGTTGGTAGGGCGTCCTCTACTGGTGCACCACACGGATTGCCATGTGACCGTGCTCATTTCTTTTCTTTTCACAATGATAGCCAAAAATATGCTTTCAATAACAAGTATGTTCATCAAAATATAACTATTACCAAAAATCATTGGTAATCATGCCATGAACATAACCATTTCAAATATCAATTTATAAAATATTTCCATGTCAAAATTTCACACTTAAGATGGTAAGAAGTTCATACAATGACAATGGCTATGGCTATACTAGTTATTTATTATTTTCATTTATAAGATTCATCTTCTTTCTTAAATATTAATTTTATTCCTTTATTTTCTTGATGCAGGTTTTCATCACATCTAACCTTCTCTTACTAATCAGAGCATAACTCCCTCAATTAAACTCCGATGTAGGTGATCTTCTTTTCTATTTCAAGATAAAACAATTATCTAAAACTATTATGTTGAACAGTTTAGCGAAATATTAAGAAAGCAAGGTGATATTACTCCCTCAAAGTACAGGATAGTTCCTCTCGGATAGGTTCTGACCTTTAGCAACTAATCTGTCCATATCTCCCTCATATGAATTCCAAATTAAGTGATTCCAGTGGGTAAAAATCCGTAACACGTCTATCTATAATTCATATGTTAACCATTTATTTTAATTCCTTATAGAATGTTCCCATAAATTAAACTACCGAAGCTATCCTAATATATTCTTCCCTGATGAACCATTTTCTGACCTTTGACTACTAATCGGCTCATATGCGTCATATAGACTCCAAATTGAATGATTCCAGTGGTTAAAAGTCCGTGACACATATATCTTCAATTCTTATGTTAACCATTTATTTTCATTCCCTACAGATAATTCCCAGAAATTAAAATACCGAAGCTATCCTAACATATTCTTCCCTGATGACCCATTTTTTGACCTTTGACTACTAATCAGATCATATGCATCATATGGACTTCAAATTGAATGATTCCAGTGGCTAAAAATCCATGACACACAAATCTTTAATTCTTATGTTAACTATTTATTTTAATTCCCTACAGATAATTTTCAGAAATTAAAATACCGAAGCTATCCTAACATATTCTTCCCTGATGACCCATTTTCTGACCTTTGACTACTAATCAGACCACAGCTACCTCATATGGACTCCAAATTGAATGATTCCAGTGGGTAAAAATCCGTGACACATATATCTTTAATTCTTATGTTAACCATTTATTTTAATTCCTTATAGATTGTTCCCCGAAATTAAAATACCGAAACTTAAAATTCTTCCAACCATAGCCATACCCATGCAGAACTATCTACACCAACCTAAGTATTCAAACATACATCACATGCAAGATCAATATGTAACATGATATGGCAACATCCATGACCAATCATCAAAGTTCTAAGATCAAAATCTCATATAAATATTATAATTTTCCAAAGTTTTCTTCAAAAAGAAATATTGTTAAACTTACCTGGAGCACTTAGTCTCCTAGACTTCTCCTTCCTCTTTCTTCCTTTCTTCCTCTCCTTTCCTCACTCTACCTTGCTTCTATTTTTCCTCTCCCTCACATGGACGAAATTCTAATGTTGTAAGGGTGGGTTTTCTTATATAGACCAACAAATAATTCACCTTTCATGATCATGGGTCTACCTTATCACAATTAGGATACACTTTGTTGAATTTTTGGAAAACAAACAACTTATGTTCTTGTCTTCCTCTTCCTTAGTCAAGATATGCATAGGAAAAGGAGATTTGTATTTTGAAAATTATGATAATATGTTCTTAAGATATGGGACAAGGTCCCTTTGATTTAGGGATTCATTTACTTTTGCTTTTGTCTTAATCAATTATGATAGGTTGCCCTTTTAAGTGGCAAATTTCTAGCCCTTCAATCTTCATTATTTGGTTGAAATTATTTATGTGGGATAGAGATGTTTTGTCCTAATGCTATGTCTTATTATACCACTTGCTAAAATTATGAGTGTAGGATATAAATGTTTTTGTCCTAAAGCCTTGTATTATTATGCCACTTGCCAAAATGATGAATGTAGAATCACACCACTTGCTAAATTTTTGTCTTAATGCCATGTCACCTAATCTTGATTACACCAATATTTCATCACTTTAATTTTATTTTTATTTTTATTTTTCCTCTTGGGTTTGAGCTCATTCTTGCCCATTTTCTTTACTTTGGTTAAAATTCTACCTTTCATAATGGGCTTGGTCACATTTTCATGATTTTTGGGCAACCGGTCCAATTTCTATATCCTAGTCCAAGTCTATGTTTTATTTCTTCCTTGGGCTATCCTATTGGCTTGCTAAAAATTCATGTGAAGTAGAAAAACTCTATATGAAGTGTCCATAGGTTAAAGCCCAATTACAGGCAGAGATACTAAACTTAGTAATTAAGAAAAATTACCCTAATCCGATCTTCTTGAAATTTTAAGACCTTTACTTACTTCATAAAAATTTATCTTTCTTTACCTAAGCATTTCACCTTTCTTTAGCATGTTTATTTCTAATATTTCCTCTTAGGTTTTCTTTCTTTACCTATTCCATTAATATTTGAACATTTCTATGCATATATGTAAGGTGAATAATTTCTAAGAAAAATATCTAACAATTACGGGATGTTACAACTAGCAAAAGTGACCAAGATAATAGTTATATATATATGTCTTATCTTTCCACAAAAATTGGATTCACATTAATGGGAGTTCATATATGGGATTTATGCACAAAAAGGTGAAGATAGGTATGAACTACCCTAAAACTTCACATACTTCTCAACCTCTTTACTTCAAATGTTTTGTTAAGTGGCCTCCAATAGTACAATCTTCATCTTTAATCATGTCATAAGGTTACCAAATGTATCTAAGAACTATTATGCACACATTAACCAAGTATTATGGAATGAAACATAATATGTCATACCTATACTAGTAAGCAACAAACACAAACATTTGTATTGAGGAAAATTACACAAGGGGAGGAAGAGTGGTAGGCAAAGGAAGGGAACAAAGGGGATCTTACTAGAAAGCTAGAGGAAACTAGATTTTGGTAGGTTTAACAATAATCTTTCATTCAAACTCCATGTCTTTTGGAAGATTTAAAAGTGTTTAAAATCTTATACTTTGATGATACATGATGTATATTTATGATTAGCCATGTAGAGTGAAGGTTAGGATGCATATATAATGCATATATTATGTGAAAATTGGCTTTGAATAGACAAAAATTGATACTTGGAATGGATGGTTCTGAAAATTATAATTTTACCAAATTTGAAAATGTATTAAACCTAAAAGTTGTATATCTATATCTTAGTTTTCTATAATAGTTGAAATCACCTTAATCAAATCCCATATGAGATAGTTATGTCCCAGTGAGTGATGAGGTGTCAGATCCATCGCGTGGTGCCACAATGCAGAATTGCAGACACTATGGTAGATACATTTCTTGAGAATTCACCAAATTGATCAACATAAAAGTTGTATAATGTTGTCTCATCTTTCCATAGCCTCTAGAATAACCTTTATCAAAGGTAGTATGAGAGACTTATGGTTTGATTAGTGAGAAAATGTCACATGACACAATCAATCCATGCTTCAGGATGCTTTGACAAGACCAAGCTATGCTTGGGGCTGTTTTGAGAGGCTTCAACACTTTTAAGAAGCGGGTTGACTGTAAATTAGCATCCTTGGGTGGCAATGGTGTTGTGACACTTATGGATGCCTAAGGCAATGATTAAAATTTGAAAGGAAACGAGTGAAAATATGGAAAATACTATGTTAATTGAAACATGCAACCATAATCTTGATTGCCATTTGATAGAAATTAATATGTATATATTAACATATGGTAATATTAGAGAACTTAGTAAGGCATTATAACTTGTATACTTCAAAAGATTAAGAGGGAAAATAATTCTTAAAAAGGTACACAAATAAGTTAAATTCTATAATGAAAAAGAGGAGTTACCAAATGAATAGTAAAATTATACCATATGAATAGTAATTGTTGTAGTTAGTAGTAAAAATTAAAAAGAAATTCTAATAAAAGGGTTGGTAATCAAATTAAATTATAATGAGTATAAGAGTAGAGAAAAGAGTATAAGGGTAAATTAAATTAAGGAAGAATTTTAAGAGATTATGTTTATAGTAAAAATGGATACTCTTACCACCATCATTTCATAGCATTAATTTTTACCATTCATTGCATGAGTATTATGACATGAAAAATGTTTGCACCTTTCACTGATAAATGTTTATTCAATGATTTGAGATATTGGAATGGGTTACTTGAACTTCATGATGTCAATGAAAAGCATGGCTAGTATATACTTAAGCTGTGATGATGATTGAGAAAATGATATTGTGCATATAGCTAAATATGAAAAAGATAATGGAAAATATTATGGGGATAACCCTTGTAGTAGTAAGGTGACCAGGCGGGTCATATGGCTTTAAGACGATATCAAATAGGGGATGTCCTATTAGCGTTGAGTGAGCTGGGGGGAGTATTGGAACTACAACCATGATAGGTGAGCAGTGAGGAGGAATGACTCACCGACATGCGATGGTGGAGTGTGAGTAGTAGGGGGAATGGCTCACATCTGTTACGAGAAAGAAAAGAAAAGAGAATATATGTGTTATCTGCAATCCTTGTTACTAAGACAGAGATGACTAAAGAGAAAGAAGCCATTATGTATAATTATCAATTATGACAAGAATTGTGTTGAACATGTGATAATGAAATATTTATGCATAATATGCCTTTATCATGATAGTTGTATTTATTATGCATATGTGGCACATGGTTGATTGTTCTGTAGTACATACAGCTAGACATAACACTAAGAATTACTTGTTATATACTGTGATTATTGTTGAACCTATTGGAAACTTTTGCTTTCATTATTGTTTGATGTTATGTTCAGATAAAAGTAGATGATATGCTAGTTGTTTCTATGCCGATCATAAAAATCTAGTGGAGGGAAATACCCTACTAGGGGTAGTTTCCTATTATTCAAGACTTTATACTGGTGGACCAGTTTAAGATGCTAGCACATGTACCTCCTCTTCCACCCCTTGCACCTAAGAAGTAACATAATGCGGAACAATCTAATATTTGCATTAATGTTTGTATATATTAAATAGTATTGTTAGTTAAACTGACTGCTGATGTAGAGCATTGTTTCAATATTAATGAAATGTTCCCTATTTTGGATACATGTTAATTAGTTATTTTTTTATCTATCCTTCACGCATGTGATACGGGCAAGGCTTTAATGGATAATTTAAAAAGGGACAACACTATCACTGTAATCAGTGAGGGTCTATAATAAGAATGAAAAAAATAGGTTCTGATAGTATGTAGAATAATCTTATGCTACTTCAATTACTTTTATTTTAGATCCTTCTTCTTCTTTGATTTTGTTAAATTTTTATTTATAATTTATGGTGTTAATAGTGGTAATATAGTACCTCTAGTAGTTTCTGTTACTATGAATAAATTTTCTATTATCTTTTGATAAAATCTCCTTCTTAAATATTTATTGAATTTCCATAAAAGCTTCAGCAATTATTTTAATTTTTTCTCAACTAATATAGCCACCACTTATATTGTTATTTTTCAAAGGAGAAACTGATAGAAAACAATCTACACATTGAGCTAATTTCATGGTGTATTTGGTCTCACCAAATAGGGGTTTAATTTGGCCAAGATATTAAGGAGAAGATAATACATGACAAAAAAGGAAAAGAGCACAAAAATGAAGAAGAAGCAAGGAGTTGTTAAGGAGATTTCTCTCGCGACTAGAAAAAGGAAAGGAAAGAGGGTATTGTTGAAATTTCATACAACCGTTTTTTGGGAGGGTATTTTGATAATCTATTATAACCAAAAAGGGCAAAAATGGAAATCCAAGTAACCATATTTTCCTTTGGCAATTTGTTTTGAAATTGGTATGTAACCAAAGTATAAAATGAAAAAAAAAACGTTCTTGCAAATCAAAATTTTAATGCATACATATCAATTTTTAAAATTTCCATATAAAATCTCAAAAGCTTAAAACATAGGCATGTCACTTATAAGTTTTCACTTACATTTTAGAAGCATAAAATTATCACCCAAATTTTAAATAAACATATTTTACAAAATATATTTTCATTAAATCAAAACATACTATTTTAAAACAAATCACAGGATATTACATACATGTCAAAATGAATGATTTCACTTATGGTAATAAGAGAATACTCTAGAGTATAAATGCCTTTATAGATAAATAATAAACTGAGCCCAATGGAACAATTAAGGCTCACCAAGAACATCCTACTCTCTATTGTAACATCCATAATTTTCATTATTTATTAAGGCCTGTAAATTATTAAATTAAGAGGAAAACAAAATGACGATAAATACTTATTAGAAGATATACCTTAGAAATTCTGGGGATACGGGTGTAAGTAGTTGTACCTTCACCAGAATCTTAGCCAACTCTACCACAAACACCTTATTAATTTCTGGGATCTGCCCAACACAGAGTAACTTGATCCAACGTACACTAAGAGCCAGAGCCAAAGAAAAATCTGCAAAACTAGTTTTCTGAACATGATATGGAAATATAGTGAGAATTAAATCCCAGTAGGTTCAATAATAAATTAGAATTATCATCAATATAGATCATAATGTCATGTTCATCTGTATAAGCTACAGCAAATATCTTAGGTCACATGAATGCACTTTATCTATACACATGAAAATTATACAGTAATGACTCGTATGGCATGAATAACTATTTTCAGATTACCATATGATGGCTATCAACTTATTTTCATATGAAGCTACCCCGGTCTGGGTGAGTACTTTTTACTCTTTGGTATGGGCTTTTCTCGCTCCATCCGACATGGCACACTTTCTCTTTCTTTTCTCATTAATAAAACCAAAGCCATTGGTAGGGCATCCCCGACTGGTGCACCACACGGACTGCCATATGACCGTGCTTATTTCTTTTCTTTTCTTTTCTTTTCTCATTAATAGCCAAAAATATGATTTCAATAACAAGTATATTCATTATCCTCACATGCCATAATTTTTTATCAAAATATAATCATTACCAAAATCATCGGTAATCATGACAAGAACATAATCATTTCAAATATCAATTTTTAAAATATTTCCATGTCAAAATTACACACTCGAGATGGTAAGGAGTTCATGCAATGGCATACACTAGTAATTTATTATTTTCATTTATAAGATTCTTCTTCTTTTTTAAATATTATTTTTATCTCTTTATTTTCTTTATGCTTGGCCTCTAGTTACTTTCTTCCTACTTATATCATTTCCAAAACATGTTCTCACAAATTTAATATGGCATTCTTCTTCAATTTGGTTTCTATTAATATCCTATAGTTAATGAAGTTCATTTAGGGTAGAAAAATATTGAAAAAAAAGTTTTACCAGCTTCTAACACGGCCCAAATGAATCCTATAACACGGTTTGGCCATTTCTTGTAAAACAACCATGCTTTAGGCTTCAAAATGCCCTTTTCAGCACAGAACACAGCCATGATCTATGTTGTGTTATTCCTTTATGCAGGTTTTCATCTTGCCTGACCTTCTCTCACCAATCAAAGCATAACTCCCTCATTTTAACTCTGACTTAGGTGATCTTTAAGTTCATTTAAAGATAAAATAATTATCTAAAACTATTATGTTGAACATTTTAGCGCAATCTTAAGGCATCTTGGTGATATTACTCCCTGAAGTTAAACGTTATTTCTTCTTGGGTATGTTCTGACCTTTACTTACTAATCTAACCATATCTCCCTCATATGGACACCAAATTGAGTGATTCTAGTGGCACAATTTCCGTGAGACATATATCTATATTAGTTATACTAACCAGTTATTTTAATTCCCAACATAAATTTCCCATAATTTAAACACATAAGTTTTCCTAATAGATTCTTCCCTGGTTAACCATTTTCTGACCACTGCTTACTAATCTGACCATATCTACCTCATATGGACTCCAAATTGAGTGATTCTAGTGGATAAAAATCCATGAGCCATATATTTACATTTTTCATATTAACCATTGCTTTTGATTACTAACTAATTCTTCTTAGAATTTAAAAAATAGAAGCTTCCTTGGTTACTCTAAAATCCAGTTTCCTAACCAAACATTTTCTACGGTTTTAGTTCATCATTTGATTATGTCCTCTTCCATTTTCTTCTTAATTTACGTCTACTCATATTTCATCAACTTTTCACCACATTTAAATATACAAAATAGCAAGATAAAAATCTTAAAATTTTGTCACCCATAGCCATATCAATGCAAAACTTTCCACAACAATCTATGTATTCAAACATACATCACTTGCAAGATCAACATGTAACATGATATAGCAACATCCATGGCCAATCATCCAGGTAACAAATATAGTAAATTTCATGAAAGTTCTAGGACTAAAATTCCATATAAATTTTTCTAATTTCAAAGCTTTTTCTAAAAAAACATATTGTTAAATCTACCTAAAAATCTCCCTAACTCACTTAGTGAATTCTTTTTCTTCTTTCCTCTTGAAGGAAGTAGCAAGATTCCTCCCTTCCCTTAGCTTTTCTAGCAGCTTAAGTAAGAGAAGTAGGGCAATTTTTTGAACCCCAAGAATGAAAAAGAAAGATAGATTCAGGTAGAGATTAAGCTAACTTACCTTGAGTACTTAGTCCTCTAGACTTCTCCTTCCTCTTTCTTCCTCTCTTCTCCTCTCTTTCTCTCCTTTCCTCACTCTTCCTTGCTTATGTTCTTCCTCTCCCTCACTTAGACAAAATTATAATGTTATAAGGGTGAGTTTTGCTTAAATAAACTATCATGTGGTTCACCTTTCAGAACCATGGGTCTACCTTATCATAATAAGGATGCACTCGGTTATTTTTTTGGGGAAAACAACTCATGTTCTTGTCTTCCTCTCCCTTAGTCAAGATATGCATAGAAAAAGGAGATTTGTATTTTGAAAATCATGTTAAAATGTTCTTAATACAAGTTCCAGCCCTTGACTCTCCCTTGCTTGGCTGAAATTATGTGTAGGATAAAGATGTTTTTTCATAATGTTATGTATTATTACCCACTTGTTGAAATTATGAATATAGGATATACATGTTTTTTCCTAAAGCCATGTATTATTACCTACTTGTTGAAATTATAAATGTAGGATATAGATGTTTTTTTTAATGCCATGTGACCTAATCTTGATTATTATTACACTATTATTTCCTCACATGATTTTATTTGTCCTTCTTTGATTTTTGAGCCATCAGTCCAACTTCTATATCCTAGTTCAAGTCTATATTTTATTACTTGCTTGGGCTATCCTATTGGTTTGCTAGAATTCATGTGAAGTGGAAAAAATCTATATGAAGTGTCCATAGGTGAAAGACCAATTTAAAGGTGGAGATGTTAAACTTAGTAACTTTAGCTCTTGAATTAGGAAAAATTACCCTAATCCAATCGTCTTGAAATTTTTATTCCTTTACTTACTTCGCAAAAAATTTATCTTCTTTACACAAGAATTTCACTTCTCTTTAGTATGTTATTTCTAATTTTTCTTACTAGGTTTTCTCTCTTTACCTATTCCCTTAATGTTAGAAGCATTTTCTATGCATACACATAAGGTGAAGAATTTCAAAGGATTATATTTCTTAGATATCTAAAAATTGTCTAATAAATTTTATTTCCTTAATTAATTATTTATGTACCTTTATTAATAAAAGAAATGAAATTATGGATGTTAAATTAAATATTTATGTACCTTTATTAATAAATGAAATGAAATTAGGGATGTTACATAAGTCACATGAATGCACTTTATCTACACATAAGAAAATTGTATAGTAATGACATGTATGGCATGAATAACTATTTTCAAAATATCATATGATAGCTATCAACTTATTTTTATATCAAGCTACCCCGTACAGAGTGAGTACTTTTTACTCTTAGGTACGGGCTTTTCTCACTCCGTCTGACATGGCACACTTTCTCTTTCTTCTCTTATTATCACAGTCATAGTCATGAGTGTAACATCCCGTAAGAAAATAAAATTTATTAGACAATTTTTTGATATCTAAGGAAATATAATCCTTATAAATTCTTTACCTTACGTATATGCATAGAAATATTCTAACATTAATGGAATAGGTAAAGAGAGAAAACTTAAGAGGAAATATTAAAAATAAATATACTAAAGAAAGGTGAAATTCTTGGGTAAGAAAGATAAATTTTTGTAAAGTCACTAAAGGTATTAAAATTTTAAGAAGATTGGATTTGGGTAATTTTTTCTAATTTAAGAGTTAAAGTTACTAAGTTTAGCATCTCCACCCATAAATTGGGCTTTTACCTATGGACACTTCATATAGATTTTTTCTACTTCACATGAATTTTTAGCAAGACAATAGGATAGTCCAAAGAAGAAATAAAGCATATACTTGGACTAGGATATAGAAATTGGACCGGTAGCCCAAAAAGCATGAAAATGTGACAAGCCCATTATGAAAGGTAGAATTTTAACAAAAGTAAACAAAATGGGCAAGAATGAGCCCAAACCCAAGAAGAAAAATAAAAATAAAAATAAAAATAAAGTGATGGAATAATGGTGTAATCAAGATTAGGTGACATGGCATTAAGACAAAAATTTAGCAAGTGGTGTGATATCCTACATTCATAATTTTAGCAAGTGGTATGATAATACATGGCATTAGGACAAAACATCTATATTCTACACTCATAATTTTAGCAAGTTGGTAATAATACATAGCATTATGACAAAACATCTTTATCCTACACAAATAATTTTAGCTAAGCAAGGAAGATTCAAGGGTTGGAAATTTGCCACCTAAAAAGGCAAACCTATCATACTTGATTAAGATAAAAGAAAAAGGAAATGTATCCCTAAATCAAAGGGACCTTGTCCCTTATCTTAAGAACATATCATCATAATTTTCAAAATACAAATCTCCTTTTCCTATGCATATCTCGACTAAGGAAGAGGAAGACAAGAACATAAATTGTTTGTTTTCCAAAAATTCAATCAAGTGCATCCTTATTGTGATAAGGTAGACCCATAATTATAAAAGGTAAATTATTTGATAGTCTATATAAGCAGAACCCACCCTTATAACATTGGAATTTTGTCCAAGTGAGGGAGAGGAAAAATAGAAGCAAGGTAGAGTGAGGAAAGGAGAGGAAGAAAGGAAGAAAGAGGAAGGAGAAATCTAGAGGACTAAGTGCTCAAGGTAAGTTTAATAATATTTCTTTTTGAAGAAAACTTTTGAAACTTATAATATTTATATGAGATTTTGATCTTAGAACTTTGATGATTAGTCATGGATGTTTCTATATCATGTTACATATTATGTATGTTTGAATACTTAGGCTGGTGTAGATAGTTCTGCATAGGTATGGCTATGGGTGGCAAAATTTTAAGCTTTAAAATTCTAGGAAGAATCAGTAAGGAATTAAAACAAATAGTTAACAAGAAAAATGTAGATTTATGTGTCACGGACTTTTAACCACTGGAATCACTCAATTTGGAGTCCATATGAGGTAGATATGGTCCGATTAGTACGTAGTCATCAGAAATTGGTTAATTAGGGAAGAATATGTTAGGAAAACTTCTGTGTTTTAATTTCTAGGAACATTATGTAGGGAATTTAAATAAATTTTTATCATAAGAATTATAGATATATGTGTTGCGGATTTGTATCCACTGGAATCACTCAATTTTGAGTCCATATGAGGTAGATATGGTTCGAATAGTAAGCAGTGGTCAGAAATTGGTTAATCAGGGAAGAATATTTTAGGATAGCTTATGTGTTTTAATTTCTGCTACCATTCTTTAGGGAATTAAAATAAATGATTAACAGAAAAAATTATTTCTATATGTGTCACAGATTTTTAGCCACTGGAATCACTTAATTTGGAATTCGTATGAGGGAGATATGGACAAATTAGTAGGTAGAGGTCAGAACCTACCCCAGAAGAAATAACATGTACTTTGAGGGAGTAATATCACCATGATTTCTTAATATTTTGTTCAACTGTTTAACATAATAGTTTTAGATAATTGGTTTATCTTTAAATTGACACTAAGATCACCTAAATAAGAGTTACATTTAGGGCGTTATGCGCTGATTAGTAAGAGAAGGTCAGATAGGATGAAAACATGCATCAAGACAATAAAGAAATAAAATTAATATTTAAAAAAGAAGAAGAATCTTATAAATGAAAATAATAAATGACTAGTATATGCCATAGCCATTGCCATTGCATGAACTTCTTACCATCTTAAGTGTGAAAGTTTGACATGGAAATATTTTATAAAGTGGTATTTGAAAATGGTTATGTTCATGGCATGATTACCAGTGATTTTTGGCTATTATTGTGAAAAAAAAGAAATGAGCACGGTCACATGGCAAATCTGTGTGGTGCACCAGTAGGGGATGCCCTATCAACGGTTATGATCATGTTAATGAGAAAAGAAAGAGAAAGTGGGCCATGTCGGACGGAGCGAGAAAAGCCCATTCTGGAAAGTAGATAATACTCACCCTAACCGGGGTAGCTTGATATGAGAATAAATTGATAGTCATCATATGATATTATAAAAATAATTAATCCTGACATACATGTCATTAATGTATGATTCTCATGTGCATAGATATAATGCATTCATGTGACCAAAGATATTTACTGTAGTTTATACAGCTGAACATGACGCGATGAGCTATATTGATGATGATTTATTGTTGAACTTACTGGGATTTAATTCTCACAATATTTCTATGTCATGTTCAGAAAATTAGTTATGGATATTTTTCTATAGCTCTGGCTTTTTGTGTACGTTGGATTGAGTTACTTTATATTGGGCAGATCCCATAATCAAATAATATGTTTGTAGTCGAGTTGGTTCATATCTTCGTGAAGATGCAACCACTCGCACCTATATCTCCGGAATTGGTCAACTAGAATAAATAAGATGTAGTTATTTATGTGTTTGATTTTTGTTGTACGTACATTTTGATTAATGACGTGTATGTGAACTCTATATTGTATAATAAAAAAAAGCAAGGTTGTTACAATGAGTAGGGCGTCCCTTACTAGTCCACCACACAAACTGCCATGTGACCATGCTCGTCTCTTTTTTTTTCTTTTCTTGTCACGTTAATAGCCAAAAATATGATTTTAATAATAAGTATGTTCATTATACTCACAAGCCATAATTTATCATCAAAGCATAATCATTACCAAAAATCATTGGTAAAATGAAATCATGCCATGATCATAACCATTTTCGAATATCACTTTATAAAATATTTTTATGTCAAAATTACACACTTAAGATGGTAAGGAGTTTATGTAATGGCAATGGCTAGGGCATACACTAGTCATTTATTATTTAAATTTAAAAGATTCTTCTTCTTTCTTAAATATTATTTTCATCTTTTCATTTTCTTATGCTTGGCATCTAGTTACTTTTCTCCTACTTATATCATTTTCAACACATTTTCTCACAAATTTTATAGAGCATACTTTTCCAATTTGGTTTCTATTATTACCCTATAGTTAATGAGGTTCATTTATGGCCGAAAAAATGATGAAAATAAGCTTTATCAACTCTCAACACAGCCTGGCCCTGTTTCATGACACGGCCTTGCTTGAAAAATACTGCAAACGTACTCAAAAATAGCCCTGAACACAGCCTACCCATGCTGAAGCAACCCATAACACAGCCTGGCCATGTTTTATGATCTTTTCTCATGAATTCAACCATATCTCCCACATACGAACTTCAATTGAGGTAATTCCAAAGCATATAAAAATATAATACCATTATCTACAACTTTTATGTTTGTCATTTCTTCAAATTCCTTATGAATTATTCCTAGAAAATCAAAAGCAAAAATGCTTACATTTACCAACTTGGATTCTAGACTACTTTTAACCTCTTCTTATTAATAAGCCATATCTCCCTCATATGGAATCCAAATTAAGTGATTTTAGATCCTGTCTATCCATAATAAAAATATCTATATTTATTATGTTAACAATTTCTTCAATTCCCTATAGATTGTTTCCAAAAATTTAAACACAGAAACATACTTAATAGATTCTTCCTTGATTAGCTAGTTTCTAACCACTGCTTACTAATCTGACTATATCTCCCTCATATGGAATCAAAATTGAGTGATTTTAGTTTCAAAAACTCTGTGAGACATATATATACAATTTTTATGTTAACCATTTCTTTTAATTCCCAACCAATTCTTTCCACTATTTAAAAAATAGAAGCTTATCTGGTTACTCCGAAATCTAGTTTTCAAACCAAACCCTTCCTTTTCCATTTTCTTCCGAATTTACATCTAACCATAACATTACTCATTTCAACATTTTAATTAGATTCCTTACACTTAATTTAACATATTCCATCATCCTTTTCTCAAGAAAACAGAAAATCAAATTATTTATTATTAAGGGTATTCCCAACAGATTTTTCTCAAGGTCTTCTTCGAGTTGTTTAAGGCCATATTCATTTTATCAATCTAACCATATCCCATCAAATTTTTTACCACATTTAAATATACATAATAGCAGCACAAAACCCTAAAATTTTGCCACCCATAGCCATACCTATGCAAAACCTTCCATTCTAACCTAAGTATTCAAACATACATCACATGCAAGATCAACATGTAACATGATATATGTAACAACCTTTTTTTTTCTTTATTATTATACAATATTGAGTTCACATATACGTCATTAATCAAAACGTACATGCAACATATCAAACACATAGATATTTACATCTTGTTTATTTTGGTTGACCAATTCCGGAGATACAGGTGCGGGTGGTTGCACCTTCACCGGGATCTGAGCCAACTCGACCCCAAACATCTTATTTGATTCTGAGATCTGCCCAACATAAAGTAACTCGATCCAATGTGCACTAAAAGCCAGAGCCATAGAAAAAGCTGCATAACTAATTTTCTGAACATGATATGGAAATATAGTGAGAATTAAATCCCAGTAAGTTCAACAATAAATCATCATCAATATAGCTCATCACATCATGTTCAGCTGTATAAACTACACGGATTGCCATGTGACCGTGCTCATTTCTTTTCTTTTCACAATGATAGCCAAAAATATGCTTTCAATAACAAGTATGTTCATCAAAATATAACTATTACCATAAATCATTGGTAATCATGCCATGAACATAACCATTTCAAATATCACTTTATAAAATATTTCCATGTTAGAATTTTACACTTAAGATGGTAAGAAGTTCATACAATGGCAATGGCTATGGCATATACTAGTCATTTATAAGATTCGTCTTCTTTTTTGCATATTAATTTTATTTCTTTATTTTCTTGATGCAAGTTTTCATCATATCTAACCTTCTCTTTATGCTTAGTCTTAGTCATTTTCTTCTTATTTATATCATTTCCAACATATGTTCTTACAAATTTATAGAGCATTGTTCCCCAATTAGATTTCTACTATTACCCTATAGTTAAAGAGGTTCATCTAGGGTAGAAAAATGTTGAAAATAGGCTTAACCAGCTTCCAACACGGTCTGACCATGTTCCAGGACACGGCCATGCTTTAAAAATACTTCAAATGTACTCAAAAATAGCCCCGAACACGGCTAGCCCGTGCTTGAAGCACCCAGAACACAGCTTGGCCGTGCTTTGTGACCTTTGCTCACTAATTAAAGCATAACTCCCTCCTTTTAACTCCGATTAAGGTGATCTTGGTGTCTATGGAAAGCTAAGACAATTGTCTAAAACTATTATGTTAATCATATCAGCCAAATAGTAATAAATATTGGTGTTATTACTCCCTTAAATTCAATATTATTTATTCTCGGGTAGGTTCTAACCTTTACTTACTAATCTGACTATATCTCCCACATAAGAATTCCAAATTAAGTGATTCCAGTGGATAAACATCAAAGACACATAAATATATAATTCATATGTTAACCATTTATTTTAATTCCTTATAGAATTTTCCCAGAAATTAAAACACCAAAGCTATCCTAATATATTCTTCCCTTATTAACCATTTTTTGACCTTTGTTTACTAATCGAAACCTATCTACCTCATATGAAGTCTAAATTGAATGATTCCAATGGCCACAAATCTGTGACACACATAGCTATAATTCTTATGTTAACCATTTATTTTAATTCCATACAGATAATTCCCATAAATTAAAATAGAGAAACTATCCTAACATATTCTTCCCTAATGAACCATTTTCTTTATTATTATACAATATTGAGTTCACATACATGTCATCAATCAAAACGTACATGCAACATATCAAACACATAGATATTTACATCTTGTTTATTTTGGTTGACCAATTCCAGAGATACAGGTGCGGTTGGTTGTGTAATATCCCTAATTTCGTTAAAAGTACATTAACGAAATAAAATTTATTAGACAATATTTTAGATATCTAAGGAAAATATCATCCTTAGAAATTCTTCACCTTATGTATATGCATAGAAAATGTTTCTAACATTAAGAAAACAAATAAAGAGGAAAAACCTAATAGGAAAAAAATTAGAAATAACATATTAAAGAGATGTAAAATTCTTGGATAAGGAAGATAAATTTTTAGAAACAACTAAAGGTCTTAAAATTTCAAGAACATTGGATTAGGGTAATTTTTCCTAATTCAAGAACTAGAATTATTAAGTTTAACATCTTCACCCATACATTGGGCTTTTACCTATAGACACTTCATATAGAATTTTTCCACTTCACATAAGTTTCTAGCAAGCCCATTGGATAACCTAAACAAGAAATAAAACATAGACTTGGATTAGGATATAGAAATTGGACCAATAGCCCAAAAAATTATGATAATGTGTTCAAGCCCTCCAAGAAAGGTAAAATTTTATTCAAAGCAAAGAAAATGGGTAGGAATAAGCCCAAATCCAAGAGGAAAAATAAAATAAAATAAATTAGGTGATGATATAATAATGTAATAATAATAAAGATTAGGTTACATGGCATTAAGACAAAAATTTAGTAAGTGGTATGATTCTACATTCATAATTTTGCCAAGTGGCATGATAATACAAGGCTTTAGGACAAAAACATCTATATCCTACACTCATAATTTTAGCAAGTGGTATGATAATACTTGGCATTAGGACAAAACATTCCTATCCCACACAAAAAATATCAACCAAATAATGGAAATTCAAGGGCTAGAAATTTGCCACCTAAAAAGGCAAACCTATCATACTTGTTTAAGACAAAAGAAAATGGAAATGAATCCCTAAATCAAAGGGACCTTGTCCCTTATTTTAAGAACATATCATCATAAATTTCAAATTGTAAATCTCCTTTTCCTATGCATATCTTGACTAAGGAAGAGGAAGACAAGAACATAAGTTGTTTGTTTTCCAAAATTCAACAAAGTGTATCTTAATTGTGATAAGGTAGATCCATGATCATGAAAGGTGAATTATTTGGTGGTCTATATAAGCAAAACCCACCCCATAACATCTTAATTTTTTCCAAGTGAGGAAGAGAGAGAAATAGAAGCAAGGTAGAGTGAGGAAAGGAGAGAAAGAGAGGAGAAGAAAGGAAAGAAAAAGAGGGAGAAGTTTAGAAGGCTAAATACTCAAGGTAAGTTACCTTAATCCCCACTTGAATCCATTTTTTCTTCTTTATCTTTGAGGATCAAAAACTCACCCTCCTTCTCTTACCTAAGCTGCTAGAAAAGCTAAGGGAAGGGAGGAGTCTTGCTACTTCTTTCAAGAGCAAACAAGAAAACCAATTCACTAAGTGAGTTAGGGAGATTTTTAGGTAAGTTTAACAATATTTCTTTTTCAAGAAAAGTTTTGAAATTTGTAATATTTATATGGGATTTTGATCTTAGCACTTTGATTATTGGTCATGAATGTTGCTTCATCATGTTACATATTGATCATGCATGTGATGTATGTTTGAATACTTAGGCTGGTTTAGATAGTTCTGCATAGGTATGGCTATGGGCGATAAAACTTTTAGCTTCTATTTTTAAGATTCTGGGAAAAGTCAGTAAGGAATTAAAATAAATGGTTAACATAAAAGTTATAGATCTATGTCTCATGGAAATTTAGCCACTGGAATTAAGCAATTTGGAGTTCATATGAGGTAGATATGATCCAATTAGTACGCAGAGGTTAGAAAATGTTTATTCAGGGAAGAGTATGTTATTAAAGCTTTAGTTTTTGAATTTCTGGGAATATTCTGCAGGGAATTAAAATAGCGCGCCAACATAAAAATTATAGATATATGGCTCATGGATTTTTACCAACTGGAATAACTCAATTTGGAGTTTAAATTTGGGAGATATAGTCTAATTAGTCAGTAAAGGTCAGAACCTACACGAGAAGATATGATACTAAATTTAAAGGAGTAATAACACTACGATATCTTACTATTTTGTTGATATGATTAACATAATAGTTTTAGATAATTCATAGACACTAAGATCATCTTAATCGGAGTTAAAATGAGAGAGTTATGCTCTGATTGTAAGCAAAGGCTGTGTTAAAAGTTAGTAAAACCTATTTTCAATATTTTTTCTACCCTAGATGAATTTTTTAAACTATAGGGTAATAGTAGAAATCAATTTGAGGAAAAATGCTCTATAAAAATTTGTAAGAACATGTGTTGGAAATGATATAAGTAAAAAAATAAAATGACTAAATGCCTAGACATAAAGAAAATGAAAAGATGAAAATAATATTCAAGAAAGAAGAGGAATTTTATAAATGAAAATAATAAATGCCTAGTGTATGCCCTAGCTATTGCCATTGCATGAACTTACTACCATTTTAAGTGTGTAATTTTTAACATGGAATTTACCCTAGTACTCATATAAAATTTCCAAGAAGTTTTGAAAGTGCCGGTTTTATTTGAAAAATCTTAGTATACTCCATGGTTGCAGTATTTCCACATCAAAAATGAATTATTCTAGTTACTGGAAAAAAAAATTTGTGATTTGTGAAAAGTGCATGTCTAAGGAAAGCTCTGGCAAGGAAAGACTTGGTACTTAAGCGTGTCCATTAGTAACCCACCTCTCTTTCCTGGGAACTTTCCTGGTGCGCTGTTTACAGACTACAATTACTATCCAGTTATCGAGGTATTAGTGTGGAATTTTGACATGGACATAGTTTATAAAGTAAAAATTAGAAAATGATTATATTCATGGCATAATTTCAGTTTACCAATGAATTTTGAGAATGATTATGTTTTGATAAATTATGGCATGAGAATATAATGAACATACTTGTTATTGGAATCATATTTTCGGCTATTAATATGAAAAGAAAAGAAATGAGCACGGTCACATGGCAATCCGTGTGGTGCACCAGTAGGGGACGCCCTACCAACGGTTATGATTATGTTCATGAAAAAAGAAAGAGAAAGTGTGTCATGTCGGACAGAGCGAGATAAGCCTGTACCGAAAAGTAGAGAATACTCACCCTGACCGGGGTAGCTGGAAGGAAGAATAAGTTGATAGCCATCATATGAAATTCGAAAAATAGTTATTCATGCCATACATGTCATAACTATACAATTTTCATGTCCATGATAAAGTGCATTCATGTGACCTAAAGATATTTTCTGTAGTTTATACAGCTGAACATGATGTGATGAACTATATTGATGATGAATTATTGTTGAACATACTGGGATTTAATTCTCACTATATTTCCATATCATGTTCAGAAAATTAGTTATGCAGTTGTTTTCAATGAGACTTGTTATTGCCGTACGTATGATCGAGGTGCCCTATCTTGGGCAAATACCTATTATTGCGGACATACAAGTTGTTGAAGTGACTGAGATTCCGGCGGAGGTGCCGCCACCCGCACCAGTGGCCCCGGAAATAGTCTATGTGGATGATTAGGGCTTATATGTACATGTATGTCTTGTACAAATGTTTGTATTAATGATGTGAGTGTAAACTTAGTATTGTATAATTAAATAAATGTTATTGTGAGTTAAGATGAGATAATAACTTCATGATGTTAAATAATAATAAAAAAATTGTTACATAAATGGAGCTGTTACAGGTTGCACCTTCACCGGGATCTGAGCCAACTCGACCCCAAACATCTTATTTGATTCTGAGATCTGCCCAACATAAAGTAACTCGATCCAATGTGCACTAAAAGCCAGAGCCATAGAAAAAGCTGCATAACTAATATTCTGAACATGTTATGGAAATATAGTTAGAATTAAATCCCAGTAAGTTCAACAATAAATCATCATCAATATAACTTATCACATCATGTTCAGCTGTATAAACTACAGAAAATATCTTTGTTCACATGAATGCATTATATCTATGCACATAAGAATCATACAGTAATGATATGCATGACAGGATTAACTATTTTCAGAATATCATATGATGGCCATCAACTTATTCTCATTTCAAGCTACCCTGGTCAGGGTGAGTATCCTCTACTCTCCGGAACGGGCTTTTCTCGCTCCATCCGACATGGCACACTTTCTCTTTCTTTTCTCATAATCATAGTCATAACCGTTGGTAGGGCGTCCCCTACTGGTGCACCACACAGATTGCCATGTGACCGTGCTCATTTCTTTTCTTTTCACAATGATAGCCAAAAATATGCTTTCAATAACAAGTATGTTCATCAAAATATAACTATTATCATAAATCATTGGTAATCATGCCAAAAACATAACCATTTCAAATATCACTTTATAAAATATTTTCATGTCAGAATTTCACACTTAAGATGGTAAGAAGTTCATACAATGGCAATGGCTATGGCATATACTAGTCATTTATAAGATTCGTCTTCTTTTTTAAATATTAATTTTATTTCTTTATTTTCTTAATGCAGGTTTTCATCATATCTAACATTTTCTTACTAATTAGAGCATAACTCCCTCAATTGACCTGCGATATAGGTGATCTTGGTGTCAATTTCAAGATACAACAATTATCTAAAACTATTATGTTGAACATTGTAGTGAAATATTAAGAAATCAAGGTGATATTACTCCCTAAATGTACAGGTTATTTCTTCTCGGATAGGTTCTGACCTCTACCTACTAATCGGTCCATATCTCCCTCATAAGAATTCCAAATTAAGTGATTCCAGTGGATAACAATCCGTGACACATATATCTATAATTCATATGTTAACCATGTATTTTAATTCCTTATAGAATGTTCCCAGAAATTAAAACACCAAAGCTATCCTAACATATTCTTCCCTGATTAACTATTTTCTGACCATTGCTTACTAATCTGATCATATCTACCTCATATGGACTCCAACTTGAGTGATTCCAGTGGCTAAAAATCCGTGACACACATATATATAATTCTTATGTTGACTATTTACTCTAATTTCATACGAATAATTACTAGAAATTAAAATACAGAAGCTATCCTAACATATACTTCCCTGATGAACCATTTTCTAACCTTTGACTACTAATCGGCTCATATCTCCCTCATATGGACTCCAAATTGAATGATTCCAGTGGATAAAAATCCGTGACACACATATCTATAATTCTTATGTTGACCATTTATTTTAAATTTCCTATCTATATGAAATCACTGATCCCCTACACAGCACTACCACAACATACTCAAGATACTATAAGATCGATTCAGATAACCAACCACCCACTGGCCATCTAGGATCGACCTGCTCTGATACCAATTATGTAACAACCTTCTTTTTCTTTATTGTTACCCAGAACACGGCCTGACCGTGCTCTGTGACATTTGCTCACTAATCAGAGCATAACTCCCTCATTTTAACTCCGATTAAGGTGATCTTTGTAACAACCACTTTTTTTTCCATTATTATTATACAATATTGAGTTCACATACATGTCATTAATCAAAACAGACGTATAACATATCAAACACATAGATATTTACATCTTGTTTATTTTAGTTGACCAATTCCGGAGATACAGGTGCGGGTGGTTGCACCTTCATCGGGATCTGAGCCAACTCGACCACAAACATCTTATTTGATTCTGAAATTTGCCCAACATAAAGTAACTCGATCCAATGTGCACTAAAAGCCAGAGCCTTAGAAACAAAAGCTGCATAAATAATTTTCTAAACATGATATGAAAATATAGTGAGAATTAAATCCCAATAAGTTCAACAATAAATTATCATCAGTAAAGCTCATCACGTCATGTTCAGCTGTATAAACTACAGAAAAATATCTTTGGTCACATGAATGCATTATATCTATTCACATAAGAATCATACTGTAATGATATGTATGACAGGATTAACTATTTTCAAAATATCATATGATGGCCATCAACTTATTCTCATTTCAAGCTACCCCGGTCAGGGTGAGTATCCTCTACTCTCCGGTACGGGCTTTTCTCGTTCCGTCTGACATGACCCACTTTCTCTTTCTTTTCTCATTATCAAGATCATAACCGTTGGTAGGGCGTCCCCTACTGGTGCACCACACGGATTGCCATGTGACCGTGCTCATTTCTTTTCTTTTCACAATGATAGCCAAAAATATGCTTTCAAAAACAAGTATGTTCATCAAAATATAACTATTACCATAAATCATTGGTAATCATGCCATGAACATAACCATTTCAAATATCACTTTATAAAATATTTCCATGTCAATATTTCACACTTAAGATGGTAAGAAGTTCATACAATGGCAATGGCTATGGCTATACTAGTCATTTATTAAGATTCATCTTCTTTTTTAATTACTAATTTTATTTCTTTATTTTCTTGATGCAGGTTTTCATCCTATCTAACCTTCTCTTACTAATCAGAGCATAACTCCCTCAATTTAACTCTGATGTAGGTGATCTTGGTGTCCATTTCAAGATAAACAATTATCTAAAACTATTATGTTGAACATTGTAGCAAAAAATTAAGAAACGAAGGTGATATTACTACCTCAAAGTACAGGATAGTTCCTCCCGGATAGGTTCTGACCTTTACTGACTAATTAGACCATATCTCCCAAATTGGAACTCTAAATTGAGTTATTCCAGTTGGTAAACATCCATGAGCCATATATATATCATTGTTATGTTGGCACTCTATTTTAATTCCCTACAGAATATTCCCAGAAATTTAAAAACTAAAGCATTAATAACATACTCTTCCCTGAATAAACATTTTCTGACCTCTGCTTACTAATCGGATCATATCTACCTCATATAAACTCCAAATTGCATAATTCCAGTGGGTATCTTTCCATGAGACATAGATATATAACTTTCATGTTAACCATTTATTTTAATTCCATTCAGATAATTCCCAAAAATTAAAATACAGAAGCTGCCCTAACATATTCTTCCCTGATGAACCATTTTCTGACCTTTAACTACTAATCAGCTCATATATTCCTCATATGGACTCCAAATTGAATGATTCTAGTGTCTAAACATCCATGATACACATATCGATAATTCTTATGTTAACCATTTATTTTAATTCCATACCGATAATTCCCAGAAATTAAAATACAAAAGCTGTCCTAACATAATCTTCCCTGATGAACCATTTTCTGACCATGGCTTACTAATCGGAACATATCTACCACATTTAGACTCCAAATTGAATGATTCCAGGGGCTAAAAATCCATGACACACATATATTTAATTCTTATGTTAACCATTTATTTTAATTCCCTACCAATAATTCCCAGAAATTAAATTACCGAAGCTATCCTAACATATTCTTCCCTGATGACCCATTTTCTGACCTTTGACTACTAATCAGACCATAGCTACCTCATACGGACTCCAAATGGAATGTTTCCAGTGCGTGAAAATTCGTGACACATATATCTTTAATTCTTATGTTAACCATTTATTTTAATTCTTTATAGATTGTTCCCAGAAATTAAAATACCGAAGCTTAAAATTCTGTCAACCATAGCCATACCCATGCAGAACTATCTACACCAACCTAAGTATTCAAACATACATCACATGTAAGCTCAATATGTAACATGATATAGCAACATCCATGACCAATCATCAAAGTTCTAAGATCAAAATCTCATATAAATATTATAAGTTTCAAAAGTTTTCTTCAAAAAGAAATATTGTTAAACTTACCTGGAGCACTTAGTCCCCTAGACTTCTCCTTCCTCTTTCTTCCTTTCTTCCTCTCCTTTCCTCACACTACCTTGCTTCTATTTTTGCTCTCCCTCACTTGGACGAAATTCTAATGTTGTAAGGGTGGATTTTCTTATATAGACCACCAAATAATTCACCTTTCATGATCATGGGTCTACCTTATCACAATTAGGATACACTTTGTTGAATTTTTGGAAAACAAACAACTTATGTTCTTGTCTTCCTCTTCCTTAGTCAAGATATGCATAGAAAAAGGAGATTTGTATTTTGAAAATTAAGATGATATGTTCTCAAGATATGGGGCAAGATCCCTTTGATTTAGGGATTCATTTCCTTTTTCTTTTGTCTTAATCAAGTATGATAGATTTGCCTTTTTAAGTGGCAAATTTCTAGCCCTTGAATTTTCCTTACTTAACTAAAATTATTTGTGTAGGATAATGATGTTTTGTCATAATGCTATGTATTATTACCCACTTGCTAAAGTTATGAATGTAGGATATAGATGTTTTTGTCCTAAAGCCTTGTATTATTATGCCACTTGCCAAAATGATGAATGTAGAATCACACCACTTGCTAAATTTTTGTCTTAATGCCATGTCACTTAATCTTGATTACACCAATATTTCATCACTTTAATTTTATTTTTATTTTTATTCTTCCTCTTGGGTTTGGGCTCATTCTTGCCCATTTTCCTTACTTTGGTTAAAATTCTACCTTTCATAATGGGCTTGGTCACATTTTCATGATTTTTGGGCTACCGGTCCAACTTCTATATCCTAGTCCAAGTCTATGTTTTATTTCTTCCTTGGGCTATCCTATTGGCTTGCTAAAAATTCGTGTGAAGTAGAAAAACTCTATATGAAGTGTCTATAGGTTAAATCCCAATTACGGGTGGAGATACTAAACTTTTGCTCTAAAATTAAGAAAAATTACCATAATCCGATCTTCTTGAAATTTTAAGACCTTTACTTACTTCACAAAAAATTATCTTTCTTTACCTAAGAATTTCACCTTTCTTTAACATGTTTATTTCTAATATTTCCTTTTAGGTTTTCTTTCTTTACCTATTCCATTAATATTAGAACATTTCTATGCATATATGTAAGGTGAAGAATTTCTAAGGAAAATATCTAAAAAATTACGGGATGTTACAATCTTGGTGTCTATGGAAAGCTAAGACAATTTTATAAAACTATTATGTTAATCATATCAACCAAATAGTAATAAATCTTGGTGTTATTACTCCTTTATATTCAATATTATTTCTTCTCGGGTAGGTTCTCACCTTTTCTTACTAATCTGACTATACCTCCCACATACGAATTCCAAATTAAGTGATTCCAGTGGCTAAACATCCGTGACACATAAAAATATAATTCATATGTTAACCATTTATTTTAATTCCTTATATAATTTTCCCAGAAATTAAACCACTAAAGATATCCTAACATATTCTTCTCTGATTAACCATTTTCTGACCTTTGTTTACTAATCGAAATATATCTACCTCATATGAAGTCTAAATTGAATGATTCCAATGGCCACAAATCCGTGACACATATAGCTATAATTATTATGTTAACCATTTATTTTAATTCCATACAGATAATTCCCAGAAATTAAAATACAGAAACTATCCTAACATATTCTTCCCTCATGAACCATTTTCTGCCCTTTGACTACTAATCAGACCATATCTACCTCATATGGACTCCAAATTGAATGATTCTGGTGGCTAAAATTCTGCGACACATATATATTTAATTCTTATGTTAACCATTTATTTTAATTCCTTATAGATTGTTCCTAGAAATTAAAACACCGAAGCTAACAATTCTGCCAACCATAGCCATACCCAGGCAGAACTATCTACACCAACCTAAGTATTCAAACATACATCACATGCAAGATCAATATGTAACAAGATATAGCAACATCCATGACCAATCATCAAAGTTCTAAGGTTAAAATCTCATATAAATATTATAAGTTTCAAAAGTTTTCTTCTAAAAGAAATATTGTTAAACTTACCTGGAGCAATTAGTCCCCTAGACTTCTCCTTCCTCTTTCTTCCTTTCTTCCTCTTTCTTCCTTTCTTCCTCTCCTTTCCTCACTCTACCTTGCTTCTATTTTTCCTCTCCCTCACTTGGACGAAATTCTAATGTTGTAAGGTTGGGTTTTCTTATATAGACCACCAAATAATTCACCTTTCATGATCATGGGTCTACCTTATCACAATTAGGATACACTTTGTTGAATTTTTGGAAAACAAACAACTTATGTTCTTGTCTTCCTCTTCCTTAGTCAAGATATGCATAGGAAAAGGAGATTTATATTTTGAAATTTATGATGATATGTTCTTAAGATAAGGGACAAGGTCCCTTTGATTTAGGGATTCATTTCCATTTTCTTTTGTCTTAAACAAGTATGATAGGTTTGCCTTTTTAGGTGGCAAATTTTTAGCCCTTGAATCTCCATTATTTGGTTGATATTATTTGTGTGGGATAGGAATGTTTTGTCCTAATGCCATGTATTATCATACCACTTGCTAAAATTATGAGTGTAGGATATAGATATTTTTGTCCTAAAGCCTTGTATTATCTTGCCACTTGCTAAAATGATGAATGTAGAATCACACCACTTGCTAAATTTTTTTCTTAATGCCATGTAATCTAATCTTTATTATTATTACATTATTATATCATCACCTAATTTATTTTATTTTATTTTTCCTCTTGGATTTGGGCTTATTCCTACTCATTATGGGTTTATTCCTACCCATTTTCTTTACTTTGGATAAAATTCTACCTTTCTTGGAGGGCTTAGTTACATTTTCATAATTTTTGGACTATTGGTCCAATTACTATATCCTAGTCCAAGTCTATGTTTTATTTCTTGCTTAGGTTATCCAATGGGCTTGCTAGAAACTTATGTGAAGTGGAAAAACTATATATGAAGTGTCCATAGGTAAAACCCCAATTTAGGGGTGGTGATACTAAACTTAGTAACTTTTACTCTTAAATTAGGAAAAATTACCCTAATTCAATCTTCTTGAAATTTTAAGACCTTTAATTCATAAAAATTTATCTTCCTTACCTAAGAATTTCATCTTTCTTTTGTATGTTTATTTCTAATATTTCCTCTTAGGTTTTCTTTCTTTACCTATTCCATTAATATTAGAACATTTCTACGCATATATGTAAGGTGAAGAATTTATAAGGAAAATATCTAAAAATTACGAGATGTTACATTCTTCCCCCCTTAAGAAATTCGGTCCCCGAATTTCAGTCCATCCTACCAAATTAAGGCATTATTCAGAGTTAGCAAACTTATTACCTAAATAATTAGGGATATCTTTTCTGTATAACATCTTCACCTTTTAATATGTCTATTCACTTGAGTGATTTTGCCATATAACTTAACCATAAGGATTTCTTTCACTCATAAGTTCTTTAATTTATATCCTCTAGCTCGGATGGATATATCTATGGGTCGATATTAGAAAACACACATATAAAGGAACATATTCACCTTCATATTGGGTAACTATCTTTTCTTATTCCAAACTTCTATCAAGTCATTTTTAATTTATGCTGCTATTGAGGTGATCAAGCCCAATAGTTAGTTTCAAAAAAATATTTAACAACAGTCATAACAACACCTCGGCATATAGATAAGAAACACTTGTAATTACTTACCTAAATGAGTCACTGATCCCCTACACAGCACAACCACAACATACTCAAGACACTATAAGATCGATTCAGATAACCATCCACCCACTAGCCATCTAGGATCGACCTGCTCTGATACCAATTATGTAACAACCTTTTTTTTTCTTTATTATTATACAATATTGAGTTCACATACACGTCATTAATCAAAACGTACATGCAACATATCAAACACATAGATATTTACATCTTGTTTATTTTGGTTGACCAATTCCGAAGATACAGGTGCGGGTGGTTGCACCTTCACCGGGATCTGAGCCAACCTGACCCCAAACATCTTATTTGATTCTGAGATCTGCCCAACATAAAGTAACTCGATCCAATGTGCACTAAAAGCCAGAGCCATAGAAAAAGCTGCATAACTAATTTTCTGAACATGATATGGAAATATAGTGAGAATTATATACCAGTAAGTTCAACAATAAATCATCATCAATATAGTTCATAACATCATGTTCAGCTGTATAAACTACAGAAAATATCTTTGGTCACAAGAATGCATTATATCTATGCACATAAGAATCATACAGTAATGATATATATGACAGGATTAATTATTTTCAGAATATCATATGATGGCCATCAACTTATTCTCATTTCAAGCAACCCCGGTCAGGGTGACTATCCTCTACTCTCCGGTACGGGGTTTTCTCGCTCCGTCTGACATGGCTCACTTTCTCTTTCTTTTCTCATTATCATGATCATAACCGTTGGTAGGGCGTCCCCTACTGGTGCACCACACGGATTGTCATGTGACCGTGCTCATTTCTTTTCTTTTCACAATGATAGCCAAAAATATGCTTTCAATAACAAGTATGTTCATCAAAATATAACTATTACCATAAATCATTGGTAATCATGCTATGAACATAACCATTTTAAATATCACTTTATAAAATATTTCCATGTTAGAATTTTACACTTAAGATGGTAAGAAGTTCATACAATGGCAATGGCTATGGCATATACTAGTAATTTATAAGATTCGTCTTGTTTTTTACATATTAATTTTATTTCTTTATTTTCTTGATGCAGGTTTTCATCATATCTAACCTTCTCTTTATGCTTGGCCTTAGTCATTTTCTTCTTATTTATATCATTTCCAACACATGTTCTTACAAATTTATAGAGCATTGTTCCTTAATTTGATTTCTACTATTACCCTATAGTTAAAGAGGATCATCTAGGGTAAACAAATGTTGAAAATAGGCTTAACCAGCTTCCAACACGGTCTGACCATGTTCCAGGACACGACCATGCTTTAAAAATACTTCAAATGTACTAAAAAACAGCCCCAAACATGGCTAGCCTGTGCTTGAAGCACCCAGAACACGGCCTGGCCGTGCTCTGTGACCTTTGCTCACTAATCAGAGCATAACTCCCTTAATTTAAATCTGATTAAGGTGATCTTGGTGTCTATGGAAAGCTAAGACAATTATCTAAAATTATTATGTTAAGCATATTAGACAAATAGTAATAAATCGTGGTGTTATTACTCCCTTAAATTCAATAATATTTCTTCTCAAGTAGGTTCTAACCTTTATTTACTAATCTGACTATATCTCCCACATACAAATTCCAAATTAAGTGATTCTAATGGCTAAACATCCGTGACACATAAATATATAATTTATATGTTAACCATTTATTTTAATTCCTTATAGAATTTTCCCATAAATTAAAACACTGAAGCTATCCTAACATATTCTTCCCTGATTAACCATTTTCTGACCTTTGTTTATTAATCGAAACTTATCTACCTCATATAAACTCTAAATTGAATGATTCCAGTGGCCAAAAATCCGTGACACACTTAGCTATAATTCTTATGTTAACCATTTATTTTAATTCCATACAGATAATTCTCAGAAATTAAAATACAGAAACTATCCTAACATATTCTACCCTAATGAACCATTTTCTGACCTTTGACTACTAATCAGACCATATCTACCTCACATGGACTCCAAATTGAATGATTCCAGTGGCTAAAATTCTGTGACACATATATCTTTAATTCTTATGTTAACCATTTATTTTAATTCCTTATAGATTGTTCCCAGAAATTAAAACACCGAAGCTAGCAATTCTGCCAACCATAGCCATACCCATGCAGAACTATCAACACCAACCTAAGTATTCAAACATACATCACATGCAAGATCAATATGTAACATGATATAGCAACATCCATGACCAATCATCAAAGTTCTAAGATCAAAATCTCATATAAATATTATAAGTTTCAAAACTTTTCTTCAAAAAGAAATATTGTTAAACTTACCTGGAGCACTTAGTCCCCTAGACTTCTCCTTCCTCTTTCTTCCTTTCTTCCTCTCCTTTCCTCACTCTACCTTGCTTCTATTTTTCCTCTCCCTCACTTGGACGAAATTCTAATGTTGTAAGGGTGGGTTTTCTTATATAAACCACCAAATAATTCACCTTTCATGATCATGGGTCTACCTTATCACAATTAGGATACACTTTGTTGAATTTTTGAAAAACAAACAACTTATGTTCTTATCTTCCTCTTCCTTAGTCAAGATATGCATAGGAAAAGGAGATTTGTATTTTGAAAATTATGATGATATGTTCTTAAGATAAGGGACAAGGTCCCTTTCATTTAGGGATTCATTTCCATTTTCTTTTGTCTTAAACAAGTATGATAGGTTTGCCTTTTTAGTTGGCAAATTTCTAGCCATTGAATCTTCATTATTTGGTTGATATTATTTGTGTGGGATAGGAATGTTTTGTCCTAATGCCATGTATTATCATACCACTTGCTAAAATTATGAGTGTAGGATATAGATGTTTTTGTCCTAAAGTCTTGTATTGTCATGCCACTTGCCAAAATGATGAATGTAGAATCACACCACTTGCTAAATTTTTTTCTTAATGCCATGTAACCTAATCTTTATTATTATTACATTATTATATCATCACCTAATTTATTTTATTTTATTTTTCATCTTGGATTTGGGCTTATTCCTACTCATTATGGGCTTATTCCTACCCATTTTCCTTGCTTTGGATAAAATTCTACCTTTCTTGGAGGGCTTAGTCACATTTTCATAATTTTTGGACTATTGATCCAATTATTATATCCTAGTCCAAGTCTATGTTTTATTTCTTTCTTAGGTTATCCAATGGGCTTACTAGAAACTTATGTGAAGTGGAAAAACTCTATATGAAGTGTCCATAGGTAAAACCCCAATTTATGGGTGGAGATACTAAACTTAGTAACTTTTACTCTTAAATTAGGAAAAATTACCCTAATCCAATCTTCTTGAAATTTTAAGACCTTTACTTCACAAAAATTTATCCTCCTTACCTAGGAATTTCACATTTCTTTAGTATGTTTATTTCTAATTTTTCCTCTTAGATTTTCTTTCTTTACCTATTCCATTAATATTAGAACATTTCTACGCATATATATAAGGTAAAGAATTTATAAGGAAAATATCTAAAAATTACTGGATGTTACAATATAACAACATCCATGGCCAATCATCAAAGTTGCAAATATTGTACATTTCATCAAAGTTCTAGGAACAAAATCCCATATAAATGTTATAAATTTCAAAGCTTTTCTTCAAAAAGAGATATTGTTAAACCTACTTGAAGATCTCTCTTGCTCACTTAGTGAATTCTTTTTCTTGTTTCCTTTTGAAGGAAGTGGCATGATTCCTTCCTTCCATTAGCTTTTCCAGTAGCTTAAATAAGAGAAGGAGGGTGGGTTTTGAACCCCAAGGATGAAGAGAAAAGATAGATTCAAGTGGAGATTAAGCTAACTTACCTTGAGTACTAGTCCTCTAGACTTCTCTTTCTTCTTTCTTCCTCTCTTCTCCTCTCTTTCTCTCCTTTCCTCACTCTACCATGCTTCTATTATTCCCTCTCCCTCTCTTGGACAAAATTCAAATGTTATAAGAGTGATTTTTTCTTAAATAAATTATCAAGTGGTCCTCCTCTCATAATTATAGGTCTATCTTATCACAATTAGGATACACTTGGTTGCTTTTTAGGGGAAGACAAATCATGTTCTTGTCTTCCTCTTCTTTAGTCAAGATATGTATAGCAAAAAGAGGATTTTTTATTTGAAAATTATGATAAAATGTTCTCAAGATAAAGAGCAAGGTCCCTTTGATTTAGGGATTCATTTCCTTTTTTTTCTCTCACTCAAGTATTTTAGGTTTACCTTTCTAGGTTGCAAATTTTCAACCATTGAGTCTCCCTTCCTTTGTTAAAATTATTTGTGTCAGATAGAGATGTTTTGTCGTAATGCCATGTATTATTACCTACTATATCATCACATGGCTTGTTGAAATTATGAGTGTAGGATATAGATGTTTTGTCCTAATGCCATGTGACCTAATCTTGGTTATTATTACACTACTATTTTATCACATGATTCTTATTTTTCCCTATTGGATTTGGGTTCATTCTTGCCCATTTCCTTTGATTTGGCTGAAATTCCTACCTCTCATGGAGGGCTTGGCCACACTTACACAATTTTAGGCTATTGGTCGAATCTCTATATCTTAGTCCAAGTCTATGTTATATCTCTTTATCCATTTGGCTTATTAAAAACTCATATGAATTGGAAAAACACTATATGAAGTGTCCATAGGTGAAAGCCCAATGTATGGGTAGAGATGTTAATCTTAGGAACTCTAGCTCTTGAATTAAGAAAAATTACCCTAATCCAATATTCTTGCCTAAGAATTTATTATCCTTACCTAAGAATTTTTCCTTTCTTTTGGATGTTATTTCTAATTTTTCCTATTAGGTTTTCTCTTTTTTCCTATTCCCTTAATGTTAGAAACATTTTCTATGCATACACATAAGGTGAAGAATTTCTAAGGCTTATATTTTCTTATATATCTAAAATTTTTTTAATAAATTTTATTTCCTTAATTAAATATTTATGTACCTTTATTAATAAAAGAAATGAAATTATGGATGTTACATTTCTCTCCCCTTAAAAGAAATGTTGCCCTCAAAATTTCAGAAATTACCTATTAAGAACAATTGCGGATATTTCTTCCTCATGACTTCTTCCAGCTCCCAAGTTGTTTTTTTCGGAGTCAAACCTTCCCATAACACCTTAGTTAGGGGAATGGTCATATTTCTCAATTACTTTACTTTAGTGTCCAATATGGATGCCGATACTAGCTGGTATCTCATGTTGTCCTTTATTTGGATTAGTTCATCCCGTATTACATGTGATGAATCTGAAAGATACTTCTGGAGTTGTGATACATGGAAAAGTGAAAGTTAATACCAGAACTTAATAGTTAATTATGGATATCTTAATCACGAAAGTAGTTTAAAGTTCTCTAGGAATTGAATCAATTAGTGGGCACAAGAAAAACGATTAATTGTATTTCATGGTTGGTATAGAACTTAATGGACTTAGGTTGAGCTAAGAACCACAAAATTAGGCAATTGCATTAACCTAGCTACGATTAGTAATGCTTGAAAGAGGTTATTAATTAATTAAGGATAAATCCCCCAATTACCCAAATAATTGAAATTGCAGGTACATATTGAATGTTGAATATCATAAGTATGGTAAAACCTAACCCTAGGATTTCGTTAATTGAATTCCTTATTAGCTTAATTGTGACATAATCTTTATCGATTTTCATTGATTTAGATAGCTTGTTTCGTATAATTCTAGTAGTTGATCTTTGTTCTTTGTGGGATACGACCTGTATTTGCTGAACTAGTTATAGCTACGCCGTGCGTTTGCGGTTAACTAGTAAAACATACACAACAAGTTTTTGGCGTCGTTGTTGGGGAACGAAAGTGTCAATATTAGATATTTTTCGAAATAGCTACACTAGATCCTTTTTCTTTTAATTTTCTACTTATTTTCTCTTGTTGGTTTTTATCTTTTTTCTTCCTTTATAAGTGTGTTTCTATTTTATGCGAAGGGATTGTGAATTCTTTGAAAAATTTGACCCAAAGATTGAACGTACCTTACGAAGGAGAAGAAGAAAACAATAGCAAGATCATGTACCACCTACCATGGCGAACAGAGATAACAGATCTCTTAAAGATTTCATCACTGAGTATTGTTAGACCAATTGTTGAGGCCAACAATTTTGAACTGAAGCCTTTTCTTCTGCAGATGGTTCAGCAAAATAAATTTGGAGGGTCACCTACTGAAGACCCCAATCTTCATCTATCAGTCTTTTTGGAATATTGTAACACCTTAAAGCTGAATGGAGTATCAACTGATGCCATTAGACTTATATTGTTCCTATTCTCTCTACAAGACAAGGCTCGTGCATGGTAGCATTCTCATCCATCAGGGTCCATCACTACTTGGCAGCAATTATCTCAAGCCTTTTTAGCCAAGTACTTTTTGTACCATCCCTAATTTTGTTTCTTTATTAATAAAGGTACATAAATATTTAGTTAAGGAAACAAAATTTATTAGACAATTTTTAGATATCTAAGGAAATATAATCTTTAGGAATTCTTCACCTTATGTGTATGCATAGGAAATGTTTCTAACATTAAGGGAATAAGTAAAGAAAGAAAAACCTAATAGGAAAAAAATTTGAAATAACATACTAAAGAGAGACGAAATTCTTGGGTAAGGAAGATAAATTTTTGGGAAGTAAGTCAAGGTCTTAAAATTTCAAGAAGATTGGATTAGGGTAATTTTTCCTAATTCAAGAGCTAGAGTTCCTAAGTCTAACATCTCCACCCATACATTGGGTTTTCACCTATGGACACTTCATATAGGGTTTTTCCACTTTGCATGAGTTTCTAGCAACCCAATAGAATAGCCTAAACAAGAAATAAAACATAGACTTGGACTAGGATATAGAAATTGGACCGATAGCCCACAAACTATGAAAATGAGACCAAGCCCTCTATGAAAGATAGAATTTCAGCCAAAGCAAAGAAAGTGGGTAAGAATGAGCCCAAATCCAAGAGGGAAAAATAAGAATTGTGTGAGGAAATAGTAGTGTAATAATAATCAAGATTAGGTCCCATGGCATTAAGGCAAAACATCTATATCCTACATTCATAATTTCAACAATTAGGTAATAATACATGACATTATGACAAAACATCCTTATCCTACACAAATAATTTCAGCCAAGCAAGCGAGACTCAAGGGCTAGCAATTTGCCACCTAGAAATGCAAACCTATCATACTTGATTCAGATAAAAGAAAAAGGAAATGAATTCCTAAATCAAAGGGACCTTGTCCCTTGTCTTAAGAACATTTCATCATAATTTTCAAAATACAAATCTCCTTTTGCTATGCATATCTTGACAAAGAGAGAAGAAGATAAGAACATGAGTTGTCTTTCCCTAAAAAACAACCAAGTGCATCCTAATTGTAATAAGATAGACCCATGATTATGAAAGGTGAATCACTTGATAGTTTATTTAAGAAAAACCCAACCTTATAACATTATAATTTCGTCCAAGTGAGTGAGAGAAAAAACATAAGCAAGGTAGAGTGAGGAAAATAGAGAAAGAGAGCAGAATAGAGGAAGGAAGAGGAAGGAGAAGTCTAGAGGATTAAGTACCCAAGGTAAGTTAACTTAATCTCTACTTGAATCCATCTTTTCTCTCCATCCATAGGGTTTAAAAATCACCCTCCTTCTCTTATTTAAGCTACTAGAAAAGCTAAGGGAAGGGAGGAATCTTGTTACTTCCTTCAAGAGGAAACAAGAAAAAGAATTCACTAAGTGAGCTAGGGAGATTTTTAGCTAAGTTTAACAATATCTTTTTTGAAGAAAAGCTTTGAAATTTGTAACATTTATATAGGATTTTGATCTTAGAACTTTTATGAAATTTATAATATTTACTGCTTTGATTATTGGTCATGGATGTTGCTATATCACGTTACATGTTATCTTGCATATGATAGATTTTTTGAACATTTCGGTTGGTGTGGAAAGTTCTGCATAAGTATGGCTATGGTTGGCAAAATTTTAGGATTTTTATGCAACTATTTTGTATATTTGAATGTGGTCAAAAATTGATGGAATATAATTAGATGCAAATTAGGAAGAAAATGGAAGAGGACGTAATAAAATGATGAACTAAAACATTAGGAAATGTTTGGTTCGGAAACTAGATTTCGGAGTAACTAGGGAAGCTTATGTTTTTGAAATTCTAGGAAGAATCGGTTAAGAGTTAAAAGAAATGGTTAACATAAAAAATGTAGATCTATGTCTCATGGATTTTTAATGTAACAACTCTATTTATGTAACAAATGTTTTTTTATATTTGTAAAATTCCATGAAGTTATTACTGCTTTAATTCTAACCACTTAACTCATAATAATAATTAATTTAACCAAGCATAATTGTCATTAATAGTGATATAATACTGAGTTTCCATACACACCATTATTTTACAAACATTTGTATAAAGGTCTAAACTATACATATCAGCCCTAATCATCTACGTCAACTACTTTCGGGAACACTGGTGCGGGTGGCAGCACCTCCACCAGAATCTCAGTCACATCTAGTACATATATATCCGATATAACTGGTAGTGGCCCAAGGTAGGGCACCTCGATCCAACGTACGACAATAATAAGTATCATGGAGAAAATTTGCATAATTATTCTTCTAAACATGATATGAAAATATAGTGAGAATTAAATCCCAGTAGGTTCAACAATAAATCCTAATTCACCATCAATATAGTTCATCATGTCATATCCATCTGTATAAACTATAGAAAATATCTTTAGGTCACATGAATGCATATTATCCATGCACATGCAAATTTTTACAATTACGACATGTATGGCATAAATACTATTTGTCAGGATATCATACGATGACTATCAATTTATTCTCATATCAAGCTACCCCAATAAGGGTGAGTATTTTCTACTCTCCGATACGGGCTTTTCTCACTCCGTCTGACATGACTTACTTTCTCTTTCTTTTTTCATTAACATGATCATAACCATTGGTAGGGCGTCCACTACTAGTGCACCACACGGATTGCCATGTGATCGTGCTCATTTCTTTTCTTTTCACAATGATAGCCAAAAATATGCTTTCAATTACAAGTATATAACTATTACCAAAAATCATTGGTAATCATGCCATGAACATAACAATTTCAAATATCACTTTATAAATATTTCCATGTCAAAATTTCACACTTAAGATGGTAAGAAGTTCATACAATGGCAATGGCTATGGCATATACTAGTCATTTATTATTTTCATTTATAAGATTCTTTTTTAAATATTAATTTTATTTCTTTATTTTCTTGATGCAAGTTTTCATACTATCTAACCTTCTCTTACTAATCAGAGCATAACTCCCTCAATTTAACTCCGATGTAGGTGATCTTGGGGTCAATTTAAAGATAAAACAATTATCTAAAACTATTATTTTGAACAGTTTAGCGAAATATTAAGAAATCAAGTTGATATTAGTCCCTCAAATTACAGGTTATTTCTTCTCGGGTAGTTTCTGACCTCTACCTACTAATCTATCCATGTCTCCCTCATAAAACTTCCAAATTAAGTTATTCCAGTGGGTACAAATCTGTGACACATATATTTATAATTCTTATGTTAACCATTTATTTTAATTGCCTACATAATGTTCCCAAAAATTAAAATACAGAAGCTATCCTAACATATTCTTCCCTGATTAACCATTTTTTGAGCACTGCTTACTAATCAGACCATATCTACCTCTTATGAAGTCCAAATTGCATAATTCCAGTGGCTAAAATTCCGTGCCACATATATCTATAATTCGTATGTTAACCATATATTTGAATTTCCTACAGGATGTTCCCAGAAATTAAAACGCAGAAGCTATCTTAACATGTTCTTCCCTGATTAACCATTTTCTGAACACTACTTACTAATCAGACCATATCTAACACTTATGAACTCCAAATTGCATAATTCTAGTGGCTAAAATTCCGTGACACATATATATATAATTCTTATGTTAACCATTTATTTGAATTCCCTATAGGATGTTCCCATAAATTAAAACACAGAAGCTATACTAACATGTTCTTCCCTGATTAACCATGTTCTGAACACTGCTTACTAATTAGACCATATCTACCTCATATGGACTCCAAATTGAGTGATTCTAGTGGTTAAAATTCTGTGGCACATATATCTATAATTGTTATGTTAACAAGTTATTTTAATTCCGTACAGAATGTTCCCATATATTCAAAAACAGAAACTTTCCTAACAGATTCTTTCTTGATTAACCATTTTCTGAACACTGATTACTAATCAAACCATATATACCTCATATGGACTCCAAATTGAGTGATTCTAATGGTTAAAATTCCGTGACACATATATCAATAATTTTTATGTTAACAAGTTATTTTAATTCCCTACAAAATGTTCCCATAAATTCAAAAACAAAAGCTTTCCTAATAGATTCTTCCCTGATTAACCATTTTCTGACCATTGCTTACTAATCAGACCATATCTACCTCATATGATCTCCAAATTGAGTGATTACAATGACTACAAATCCGTAAGACATATATCTATAATTGTTATGTTAACAAGTTATTTTAACTCCTTACTGATTATACCCAAAATTTTAAAAATAGAAGCTTAATGTTTTACCACCCATAGCCATACCTATGCAGAACTATCTACACCTGCCTAAGTATTCAAACATACATCACATGCAAGAATAATATGTAACATGATAAATCAACATACATGACCAATCATCAAAGTTCTTAAGATCAAAATCCTATATAAATGTTATAAATTTCAAAACTTTTCTTCAAAAAGAAATATTTATAAACCTACCTAAGAATCTCTATAGCTCAATCAGTGAATTTGTTTTCTTGTTTCCCCTTGAAAGAAGTATCAAGATTCCTCCCTTCCCTTAGCTTTTCTAACAGCTTAAATAAGAGAATGAGGGTGAGTTTTTGAACCTCAAGGATGAAGAAGAAAAATGGATTCAAGTGGAGATTAAGTTAACTTACCTTGAGTAATTAGCCCTCTAGACCTCTCCTTCTTCTTCCTTCCTTTCTTCTCGTCTCTTTCTCTCCTTTCCTCTCTCTACCTTGCTTTTATTTCTCCCTCTTCCTCACTTGGACGAAATTAAAATGTTATAGGGGTGGGTTTTGCTTAAATAGACCATCAAATAATTCATCTTTCATGATCATGGGTCTACCTTATCACAATTAGGATACACTTGGTTGAATTTTTGGAAAGCAAACAACTTATGTTCTTGTCTTCCTCTTCCTTAGTCAAGATATGCATAGCAAAAGGAGATTTGCATTTTGAAAATTATAATGATATGTTCTTAAGATAAGAGACAAGGTCCCTTTGATTTAGGGATTCATATCCATTTTCTTTTGTCTTAATCAAGTACGATAGGTTTGCCTTTTTGGGTGGCAAATTTCTAGCCCTTGAATCTCTATTATTTGGTTGAAATTATTTGTGTCAGATTGGAATGTTTTGTCCTAATGCCATGTATTATCATACCACTTGCTAAAATTATGAGTGTAAGATATAGATGTTTTGTCCTAATGCCTTGTCACCTAATCTTGAGTACACAATTATTTCATCACTTTATTTTTATTTTTATTTTTATTTTTCCTCTTGGGTTTGGGCTCATTCATGCCCATTTTCTTTACTTTGGTTAAAATTCTACCTTTCATAATGGGCTTGGTCACATTTTTCATGATTTTTGGGCTACCGGTCCAATTTCTATATCCTAGTCCAAGTCTATGTTTTATTTCTTCCTTGGGATATCCTATTGGCTTGCTAAAAATTCATGTGAGGTAGAAAGATTCTATATGATGTGTCCATAGTTGAAAGCCCAATTTATGGGTGGAGATACTAAACTTAGTAACTTTAACTCTTAAATTAGGAAAAATTACCCTAATCCAATCTTCTTGAAATTTTAGTACCTTCACAAAAATTTATCTTCCTTACCTAAGAATTTCACCTTTCTTTAGTATATTTATTTCTAATATTTCCTCTTAGGTTTTCTCTCTTTACCTATTCCATTAATGTTAGAACATTTCTATGCATACGTAAGGTGAAGAATTTCTAAGGATTATATTTCCTTAGATATTTAAAAAATTATCTAATAAATTTTATTTCCTTATTAATAAAAGAAAAGAAATTAGAGATGTTAATTTGAATACTTTTGTACTTTTATTAATACATGAAACAAAATTAGGGATGTTACATTTAACCACTAGAATCACTTAATATTGTGTCCAAATGAGGGAGATATTGTCTAATTAGTAAGCAATGGTCAGGAACTAGCTAGCTAGGGAAGAATCTGTTAAGTATGCTTCTGTGTTTGAATTTTAGGGAAAAATCTGTAGGGAATTAAAGAAAATTGTTAACATAATAAATATAGATATATGTATCACAGATCTATAGGCTTTGAAATCTCTTAATTTAGAATATATATGAAGGATATATGGCTGATTAATTAGTAGATGTCAGAATCAGTCTAGAAGCCAGGGTGGTAAATGTAAGTGTTTTTGTTTTCGATTTTATGGGAATAATTAGTAAGAAATATGAATAAATAGTAAACATGAAATTTGTATATAATTGTCTTAGCTTTTTATAGGTTTTCGAATCACCTCTATTGGAGTTCGTAGATAGGAGCTATGGTCAGATTAGTAAGTAGAGGTTTGAACCTACTCGAGAAGAAATAATATTGAATTTGAGGGAGTAGTAACACCACGATTACTTAAGATTTCACTAAAATAACACCAAGATCACCTCAATTGGATTTTAAATGAGGGTGTTATGCTCTGTTTAGTGAGAGAGAAAATAATATTTAAAAAAGAAGAATCTTATAAATAAAAATAATAAATGACTAGTGTATGCCATAGCCATTACCATTGCATAAACTCCTTACCATCTTAAGTGTGAAATATTGACATGAAAATATTTTATTCGAAAATGATTATGTTCATGGCAAGATTGTATTTTACTATTGATTTTTGGAAATGATTATGCTTTGATGATAACTTATGGCATGTGAGTATAATGAACATACTTATTATTGAAGTCATGTTTTTGGCTATTAACGTAAAAAGAAAAGAAAAGACACAAGCACGGTCACATGGCGGTCCATGTGGTGCACCAGTAGGGGACGCCCTACTCATAGCTATGCTTATGTTAGTGAGAAAAGAAATAGAAAGTGTGACATATCGGACAGAGCTAGAAAAACTTGTACTGAAGATAGAAAGTACTCACCCTGGTTGGGGTAGCTTGATATAAAAATAAGTCGATAGTTATCATATGATATTCTAAAAATAGTTATTCATGCCATACATGTCATTTCTGTATGATTTTCACGTGCATAGATAAAGTGCATTCATGTGACCTAAGATATTTGTTGTAGCTAATACAGATGAACATGACATGATGATCTATATTGATGATAATTATGATTTATTGTTGAACCTACTGGAATTTAATTCTCACTATATTTTCATTTCATGTTCAGAGGACTAGATATGCATATATTCTATTTGACTGGCTTCTAGCATACGTTGGGTCGAGGTGTCTAAGATCCCGATGATGGTGCAACCAACCGCAACTTTATCCCCAAAACTGGTCAATATGGATGAATAAGATGTAGCCATGTAGCCAATAAATGAAAGCTTGGAAACCCTGCACCTCAGGATTGTGAATAGGTAAATTTTGTGAATAACAACAAGTAGAGAAACAATCCATACAGTAACATTTACAATCCAAGCTGAAGAAATCACTAAAATCTCTTATTCAATCCTAATGTGAATCAGCCTCAGAATAATTTTAGGTAACCTCCTGGATTTCAGAACTAGAGGGCATTCAATCCTCCTGCACAGCCAAAGTCAAATCTGAAGGATCTAATGGAAAATTTCATTGTTACTCAAAGTAAACAAAATGATGAATTCAGAGCCCAGAACCACTCAATGAATGAGGCCATAAATGACTTAGTCTCTAAGGTTGACTCACTTGCTACTCATAATAAAATGCTAGAAACACAGATAGCACAACAAGCTAGCTCTTCAAATAAAAACTTTGGAAAATACCCTGGACAACCTGAGAATCCAAGAAAACATTGCAAGGATATCAATTTGAGAAGTGGTAAGCAGTTGGATGAGTCAGTGGAAAAAGAGGAAGATAAGGAGGAAGAATTAAAAGATTTGGCCTGAACAAACAACTGTAGAATAAGAGAAAATTAGTGAAAGGAAAGAGGAAGCAGAGCCTAAATATGTGGCTCCTGAACCATACAAGCCACGAGTTCCTTTCCCATAGAGACTTGCTAAAGCCAAATTAGAAAAGCAGTATGGAAAATTCCTTAATGTGCTAAAAATATGAACATTAATGTTCCATTCTTGGAAGCTGTCTCTCAGATACCTTCTTATGCTAAATTTCTAAAGGAAATCCTCTCAAACAAAAGGAAGATTGAGGAGTTTGCTACAGTAGCATTAATTGAAGAGTGTAGTGCATTGATCCAGAATATATTGCCTCCTAAACTTGAGGACCCTGGAAGTTTTTCTATACCTTGTTCCATTAGGGATGTGCACATTACTAGAGCTTTATGTGATCTTTGAGCAAGTGTGAGTCTTATGCCATTATCTGTATGCAAGAAGCTCCAGATGGGTGATTTGAACCTTACCACTCTTTCCCTCTAGTTGGCAGACTGATCCGTTACGCATCCGATAGGTATATTAGAGGATGTTCCTCTAAAGGTAGGTAAATTTTTCATATCTATTGATTTTTTTATTTTAGAGATGGAGGAAGATAACCAAATCCCCATCATTCTTGGAAGGCCTTTCCTAGCCACTGCAGGTGCACTTATTAGTGTAAAAGATGGAAAGCTTTCCTTGAATGTAGGGGATGAAAATATTGAATTCAATTTAAATAAAGCAATGAAACTCCCATCTTTAGGTGATTCTTGTTGCATGATTGATGTAATTAAGCATAATATGGTTGATAATGCAGTAAGTTTTTGTTCTACTGACCCACTTAAGCTTTGCCTTATGGAAAGTCTTATTTATTGTGCTGAATAGGTAGAAGCTAGTGCATATGCTCAAATGCTTGATGAGAGTCCCATGCTCACCTTAAAATCAAAAGCTAAAAAGCTGGAATTGGGTCTAAATAAAAAATCAGCAACTGTAGAGGAAATTAAGGCACCTAATGTAGAACTCAAACCACTTCCATCCAATTTAAGGTATGAATTTTTGGATCCTGACTCTTCATATCCAATAATTGTGAATGCTGAGTTGAATGTTGAAGAAACTAATAAGTTATTGGATGTACTCAAAAAGTTTAAGAAAATGATTAGGTATAACATTGATGACATAAAAGGGATTAGTCCATCTGTTTGCATGCATCACATTATACTAGATAATAATCATAAACCTTCTAGAGAGCACCAAAGGAGACTAAATCCAAACATGAAAGAAGTAGTCAAGAAGGAAGTGCTTAAATTACTTGATGCAAGTATTATCTATCCTATTTTAGATAGTGAATGGGTAAGTCCTGTTTATGTAGTTCCTAAGAAGGGAGGTATGACTATTATTAAGAATGGCAATGATTAATTAATTCCTACTAGAGCTATTACGGGTTGGCGTATGTGCATTGATTATAGAAAACTGAATAAGGCCACCCATAAGGATCACTTCCCTTCGCCCTTTATTGATCAATTGTTAGAAAGGTTGGCTAAACATTCACATTTTTATTATCTGGATGGATATTTAAGATTCTTTTAGATCCTTATCCATCCAAACGACCAAGAAAAGATGACGTTCACATGTCCCTATAGTACCTTTGCATATAGAAAGATGCCATTCAGATTGTGCAACACATAAGCCACTTTCCAAAGGTGTATGATGGCTATTTTCTCAGTTTTTATTGAAGATATAAGAGAGTATTTATGGATGATTTTTCTATCTATGGTACCTCATTTGATAATTACTTAAATAATTTGACACATGTACTTAAAAGATGTGAGAAAGTCAACCTAGTACTAAACTGGGAAAAATGCCATTTTATGGTAAGGGAAGGAAAAGTACTTGGACACTTGGTGTGTAAGAAAGGGATTGAGGTAGACAAAGCAAAAATTGAGGCAATCCAGAAAATGCCACCATCATCTAATGTTAAGGAAGTGAGGAGTTTTCTTGGGCATGCAGGCTTCTACATAAGATTTATTCAAGACTTCTCCAAAATTTCTAAACCCTTAACTAATTTTCTTATTAAATACACTCCCTTCTTATTTGATAATGACTATTTATGTGCTTTTTGTAGGTTAAAGGAGGCACTAATATCTGCACCAATCATCCAACCTCCTGATTGGAGCCTTCCCTTTGAGATCATGTGTAATGCGAGTGACTATGTTGTTGGAGCTGTACTTAGGCAAAGAAGAGATAAAAAGCCCTATGTTATTTACTATGCTAGCAAAACCCTGGATGAAGCTCAAGTCAATTATTCTACCACAAGAAAGGAGCTCCTAGCAATAGTATTTGCAATTAATAAATTTTTCCAATACTTGTTGGGATCTGAAATCATAGTATATACAAACCATGCTACCATCAAATATTTGCTTAGTAAGAAGGATGACAAGCCAAGATTGATTAGATAGATCCTTATATTGCAGGAATTTGATCTTGTGATTCGGGATAAGAAAGGAACAAAGAATGTGGTAACGGATCATCTTTCATGGTTGAGATAAGATTCAATGAGACATTATAAAGATGAGTTTCCTATAGATGATTCTTTTCCTGATGACCAACTCCTTGTAGTCACTCATACCGATGCTCCTTGGCATGTAAATTTTGTAAATTATCTGGCATGCAGGATTTAACCTGAAAGGTTGAGCCACCATTAGAGAAAGAAAATTTTCTCTGATATCAAATCATACTACTAGGATGATCCATGCCTTTACAAATGGTGTGCAGATGGCATCGTCCATAGGTGTATTCCAAAGGAATAGGTACATAGTGTCATATATCATTGCCATAATTCACCTTGTGGAGGCCATACTAGTACCTCAAAAACTGCAGCCAAAATTCTTCAAGCTGGTTTCTATTGGCCTTTACTTTTCAAAGATGTGCATGCCTTTGTAAAAGCTTGTGATCGATGTCAAAGAATTGGCAATATATCAAGAAGGAATGAGATACCCCTAAACAATATTTTAGAAGTAGAGATATTTGATGTTCGGGGTATTGATTTCATGGGCCCCTTCCCATCTTCATGTGGGAATAAGTATATGCTAGTAGCTGTGGATTACATGTCTAAGTGGGTAAAAGCAGTGGCATCTCCCACTAATAATGCTAGAGTGGTTGCCAAACTCTTCAAGGGAGTGATTTTTCTAAGGTTTGGAGTACCCTGAGCTGTAATAAGTGATGGTAGTTCCCACTTTATTGAGCAACAATTTAAGAACCTTTTGAAGAAATATGGAGTCACTCATAAAATGGCTCTAGCATATCATCCCCAAACAAGTGGACAAGTTGAGATATCTAACAAGGAAATCTATGCTATATTAGAGAAGATTGTATCCAAAGCAAGAAAAGATTGGTCTCTCAAGCTTGATGACACACTATAGGCCTATAGAATAACATATAAAACTCCCATAGGCACCACACCCTTTTGGTTGATATATGGAAATCCTTGCCACTTGCTAGTAGAGCTCGAACATAAGGTATATTGGGCAATAAAGACAATTAACTTTGACTTAAACGCTGCTGAAAAGAGATGTTTGCAATTGAATGAGCTAGATGAGTTGAGACTTGATGCGTATGAAAGTGCTAGGATGTATAAAGAGAGAACAAAGAAATGGCACGATAAACACATCCTAAGACTTAAATTTCAAGTAGGAGATTGGGTCATACTGTTTAATTCAAGGCTGAAACTTTTTCCCAAAAATCTTCATTCTCGTTGGTTTGGTCCATTCCAAGTGAGTCAAGTTTTCCCATATAGAGTAGTGGAAATATGGAGTTAAGAAACTAGATCCTTCAAAGTTAACGGACAACGTCTCAAGCACTTTGTCAAGGGACAACTAGTTAAAAAAAAAAAGCCACCCAAGCTCTCTTAGAGCCTCTATCAATCCCATAAAGTGTAAGGGAGTCGAGCTAATGACTTTAAACAAACGCTTTGTGGGAGGCAACCCACATTTTAATTTTTAAGTTTCTTTTTCCTTAGTTTCATTGATTTTAGTTTTTTATCTTTAATTTTAGTTAATTTCTTAGGTTATGAGTTTAATAAGTGTTTCCATTTTCTTTTTAGGCCAATTCTATGTCCCCAAGGTTGGAGAAAAGAATGATATGCAAAGGGAATTCAAAAGGATAAAAAACAAAGGCAAAATTCGAGAAAATAGAAGTTTCAACATGAAACACGAGTGACCCGTGTCATAGAGCACGCCTCTGCTTCAAGCACGGGCCAAAATGTGGAGATTTTGATGACTCCAGCACTAAGCATGGGCATGCCGTGCTTCCTACCATGGCCGTGCCCTAGGTCCAGACCCAACACGCCATCCCCGTGTTGCTTAACACGACTTTTTCCAAGAATTTTTATGATTCCAGCACCAAGCATAGGCAAGCTGTGCTTCCTACCACAGTCGTGTCCCAATTCCTAAGTCAACACACCTTCCCCGTGCCAGACAACACAAGCTTTTTCAGAGAATTTTTGGATATCCAGCATGAAACATGGGCTTGCCGTGTTGAGAAGCACTGTCATGCTTTGGGCCCAGGTTTGTATTTGTGCTCGTGATTTTTTTCTTTTCTCCTCTTGTGTTTTAGTTCCTTCTTCTCATGCCCTAGCCCCTATTGCTCCCATACTTTCCCAAGCTCCCCTTCTTCTTCATCTCCCTCTTCTATCTCCTCTTTAGCTTCTTCCACCATCGAAGCTTTACCAAACCTCCCCCTTTCCAAACCTGTGCTTTTCTCCCTCACCCAACATAACTCCATCTCCTTCCTTAATCTTCCCTCTCCCTCTTGATTTTCAAATCCAAAACCCAACCCCTGCCCTAACCAAAAATATCTCCCTCTCCCGTGCCTTACCTCCCTATTCCTCTCCCTCTCAATTTTCAAACTCCTACACCCAAAAATTTCCACCCTCTATAACCCAAATCCCCATTCCCTCATTCACCTAAGAGCCCCATACTCCTGCACTGGGTTTCCACCTTGCTCTACATTAACTCATGGCTATATTTCCTACTGTTGGCATTACTTGGTTCTCCCCCTCCAAGTAACTCGTGATCCTCTGTTCTTGCATTTTCTGGATTGGAAATTCTGGTTGAAAACGTAACTTCCTTACTACACTGGTTTACCTAGGAATTATTAGCTGAATTAGGATTAGGTGTGCTTGAATTTTTCATTTTGAATTGACTGAATCTGAAGTTCTAACTCTAATTAATGTTGAATATCCTGTTTGAATATATTTCCTCAATTAGAATTCATGTGCACTTGTGGTTAATTGGACTAGTTTTTGCCAAACATTCTTCAGAATTTGGGATGCCTAAATCCAAAATTATCTGGTTATAGTTTTTCTTGCACTTTGGGATATATATTTGGGACTGATTTTGGAGTTGTCACTTTTACTGGTCGATTACTTGAATCTTTACTTGCATAATACATTGTTGAAATGGGAATTAACTTGTTGAAATTTAAATTCTAGTTTACCTTGTTTGAACCTGAAACTGAATTTATTGGTTATCTTAAATCTAGGACTTGACTTGATCTTGAGCACCAGCTGGACTACATTGTTTGAGGGTTAAAAATTTATATGCCCAGGATTTTCTAATTTTCATGAATGTTGGACACTTTGGTTATTTTTTATTTCCTGGGAATTATTTTTGGCAAGCTTTGGACTTTGTATACTTGAATATTTCTTAGGTTCTTACTGAATTATTCCTCTTGGTTGCTGATATTTGATATCTCCATTTGGTTTGGCTTAATTTTGTTATTGGCTATACACATTGACTCTCTTAACATTGGTTTGCCTGGGAAACTATTGTAGAATTTGAGTGCCTGATTTTTTTATTTTCCATACACTAAACTTTTACATTAGCCTAGCATTTGCTAATTATTCTATGTGTTGCATAAATTGATTCTCTTCCTGAATTTGGAAATTGCATCTGACTGCATTAGTATTAGTCTTGTTTACCCCATTCCCCTTTTGATTTTATTGTATATCATTATAAATGGGCCTTAAAAGAGCAAGAATTGGCCAGTCTTCCTCCTGATCCTAGCAACAAGGTAGAGGACAAATTCAAAGACTGTCCCAACCTCCTCATAAAATAAATAAATATGGTATCGTGTTCGTTGATGATAATCAATAGACATGATACGGTACTTTAGTTAAACAGGGAATGCTGAGTACTCGGTACATGGATGAGGAGTGTTTAGACCGATTAGGACTTTTAACTGATGTCTGCTATATGGTTGATAGGATTAGGTGAAATACATTTATTGGGCTGCGTTACTCAGCTTATGCCAGAACCACCTTAGAGTTTTTCATTTCAATTAATGTGGTCCTATTTTAAGGTCCCGACGTCAATCAGGGCCGCATTAAATTTAGATTATTTGACCGTACATTTAATTTATCATCGGTTCAATTTAATGCATTATGCAAATTACCTCCCAGGGAAGATAGATCAGTCCCTTCAAGTTTTCTTGCTCAACATTTTTAGAACTCTATTTCTATTGGGGGCAATATGATGTATTAAGTTCATAACCCTCTTTTATTTGCAATCCCACTTTTAGATATTTATAGCGCCTGATGGCTTATACCATTTTTGGTAGAGCTAAAAGTAATGGGGTTTTAAATAGAAGAGAGCTTTATTTTCTTTTGGCCATGTTAAATGGTTATAAGGTGGATACTACAGCCATCATAGCCCAATAGATGGCTAGGGTGGGTATTGCAATGAATGGTAAGGTGAACATAGGGGGCCTAGTAATCGCAATAGCTAGAGGATTAAGAATGGAGTCAAACCTTTAGGATTTGTAATCAATAGTTGGTAGCAGCAGGATAGATTTATAATCTTATCTGCATATTAAATTAATTGTTAAAAAGAATGCCGACTATTGGCTGCATCTTCGTGGCCATAATATCTTTTACCTCCCTAACCCCACTAGGACATTAGTTACTAATGAGCAGAATTGGATCTATCCTTTAGAAGAGGGTAAAGAGGGTGATAATGATCCTGAGGGGGATAACTTCCCCCTTGAGCCATTTTTGGCTCTACCACCCCTACCCTATTTTCAGTACACTAACACTACAAGTCCATCACATGTATCGCAAGAGGACCAACAATATATCCCCTCACAGCTTTGCCAAATTGAGAAGGAACAAATAGCACAAAGGGGCAACCTGTATGCAATCCATGATTCAATCCAAAGCATGTAGGGAATGATGCACAGATGGTACAATTGGCACCTAAGTTAGAATCCTTCACCTCCCCTTCTAGAAGACTAATAAGCAGGTAAGTTATTTCTCTTCCTTTGCCTGTACATTCATTGTTACTGACTGATGTGATCATACTTAAGCATGATATTAATACCTTTAAACTTAATTTTCGTTTGATTTAAGTAAAATATAATTAGGAATTAGCTTAGTTTTGTGTTTTGTGTTGTAGGAACAAAGGAAGAAGAAAAGATAAGAAAAAGATAAGAAATTCATAAAAAAAATGCTACATTGCAGCGATTCCAGACCTTTCAGTACTGTTTTGAGCATATCTCCCTCTTATAAACTCCAATCAAAATGATTCAAGTGGTGTGAAATGATAACACAATTATTTACAATTTTTATGTTGAACACTTGGTCAAATTCAGGAGATTTAATAGAGTTATAGAGCTTGTAAATTAGAATCACAGTGCAGCAGGATGAATTCTAACCTTTGATCAGTAATTTTAGCATATCTCCTTCAATTTAGATTCGATTAATGTGATTCTAGTGGCTATGGAAAGAGGAGATATAGAGGTACAACGTTCATGTTCAGCACTTTGACAAATTCTGGAATTTTTTGGAAGCCGCAGCGCTCGCTGCCACATTAGTTTGCCGAATTCACAAAATTTTAGGTCTTTTTGACTCCAATTGAAGCCCGATAGGCCGAAATTTGACCTAGATACACTCCTACTGCGATTAGGAGGAGTTAATCTATAAAAAGAGAGGAAAGAAAGCTAAGAATGGATTCAATCCTTCATCCAAGTTCTTAGTTACATTCTTCAATTCTTCTTTAGATTTTCTTATAGCACTGCGTGGCTAGTTCTTTTTAGTTGGTTGAGGTAGATTGAAACCTCAAGCGATATTCATGCATTGTGAGATGTGGATTTAATTTTATTATTTCAATTTGAATTGAGTATTGATTATTTATCTGTTCTTCTTCTCAATGATTATTCTTATGATTGCTTAGAGGCCTACTAGTATATTATCTGTCTTAATCTACCGCTGAATTATGTTTTGAACAAAGTTTTCAATTCTGCGATTCATGGGACAAATAGGTTTGAGGATTTTGGATTATAAATCATTGAACTTATGATGAATAATTAACTAAATTAGATATAACCGATGTGTTTATATTTGTTTAGCTCTGTCAGTTTCTCTATTTCTTCGTGCGGTTAATAAATTATGCTTTACCAATGTACTAAAGGATTGCTTGTTAATTAGGGTTTAATTGGTACGATTTTCATTAATTTACTAGACTTAAGGAGGAACAGGGTTAGAAACCCAATGATAGATATTCAATTACAGATTGATTATGTTGTCAATGATCAATGCAATCCCTTGACAGTGGACATCAACCCGAACCAATGTCTTTATCATTAATCACTCTCTCTTAATTACTTTCATTATTTTTTACTTGATTTTATTTGCAACTATCAATCCCCCATTTCTCAATCACATAAGGTAATACCAATCTCTGTGGGATCGACCCTTACTCCCACTACTACAGGTTAGTTTTGAGGTAAGGTATCAATTTGAGTGTACTTGCGACAGTACGCACCAAATTTTGGCAGCGTTGCTGAGGATTGTGTCTATTTACCTTTTGTGATTTTTTTTCTTTTCTTTTTGTTCATAACTTTGAATATGGCAGCTAATTTTCAACATTTTGGCAATAGGCTGGGCTCTCCATTAAGTCATGTTGGTGAGGTATGTAGTTCCTCCCTTGAACAGCAACTAGCAAATTTAACCTGTCTTGTTCGTCAACGTGTAGAAAACATGCAAAGAGAAAAGTGCTATGGAAATTATTCAACCATGGGGCATCTTTCTATTGGGTACCCAACTTTCTATGACGAGTTATTTGAGCGGGCCTATTATCCTAGACAAAATACATCTTAGGATTTCTAGGTAAGTACTCCTTTAGAAGATATTGTTAAATCTCTTACACAAAATACTCATCAATTTCAACAAGAGGTAGGGCCAGTATTTAAAGCATAACAAATCAAATTGGGCAATTAGCAACAACAGTCAGCAGGCTAGAGGCTCAAAATTCAGAAATTGAAAGTCTAGCCCCAGAATTGCTAATGCAAACAGAAGAAAATTCTACACTGAATGAAAAAGATGACTTGGAAGTTGACACTAGTAAGGCTTCTAAGAAAGAGGCTATGGAATCTACCTTAAATGCTAAATTCCCAAAGAAAATTACAGCAGGAAAGGAAGCACCAGAAGTGCAGCAAACAAGTAAGGATTTTTCTATGTTGTTACTAATTTCTAATAAGATGTCTGTACCTTCTATTTTGCAGTATTCTGACCTAGGCTTAAAGAGCCTACCTAGCCATTTAAAGGGCATATATAGTGGAGAACCACCCACAGTTATAACCTCAAATAAATATGCCCTACTCAAAGATAGAGGAAACTTAACCCATGCTTTGGTAGAATCTCAAAGGATAAAATTAAATTGGATGCCAAAAGCTACTCAAGACATCGGTTATTTCCAGGTAAGTTGAGTTCTCATTTAATTAAATCTTTGACTAATGATGACTTCCCTCTTCATAATGCAGCTGAACTCAAAATTTTGCACATTCAAAGGCAAGCCAATTCAAAGTTGAAATCAAGGATCCTCCTTAAATGACATGTGAAACTTTGAGTCGAGCCAACGACATTAAACAAAGGCGCTTATTGGGAGGCAACCCAACATAAAAAGAAAAAGAAAAAGAAATGGTGGATATCAGAAAAATTCAGCGTCCAGTAATGCAACATGCTCATTCCACCCCAAACAAATTCAGGGAAGTTCACTTAACTCATATGTTTTTCTATATCCTTCCCTAATTCTTATCTTTCTTATACATTGAGGACAATGTAAAGTTTGAGTGTGGGGGTGGAAGTTTATTTGTCTGAATCATTGTGACCCTATTATGAGCATCAATTTTCTAATTTTCACTATTAATGCACTTTTATTGTGATTAGCAAGTTGAGTGATTGTGTGAGTGTTTCAATTTATGTTTTGGGATGTTAGGCACAACCAACAGCCAATGATATAACTATCCAAATTTTTTTAGCTCGTGAAAAATATAGAAAATTCATGATTGTGTGCAATTTTATCCCTTTTGCAATTTACTACTTTTGACTTTAGAATCCTGAAATATGTTTGCACAATAACTTTGGGCATTAAATTTATCTTGTACTTAGAGAAGGTTTGTATAATTCAAATATATTTCATGATCTCCATAGGATTCTAGAACTTATTCAAATGTTACTTGAGGCGAAATCTTAGGCTAATACTATTATTTAGGAGATGATTTAGGCATTATTTGATAGATTGAGCCTTGTAAGCCTAACCTAAACAATGAAATATCCTTAATTCCTCTATTTTCAGCTTAATGAACTTTTCCTTCTAAAAACCACAAATGAGCTGAAAGTCAAATTTTGTATGGATATCTTTATTTTTAATCCTATTCACTCACTCCATGATTATTTTTCTGAATACTTGTTTTGTAGAGCTTTATTTAAAACAAGGGTGGAAGGGTAGAGCAAGGAAAAGGAAAGAATTATGAAAAAAAAGAATTATACAAAGGAAATAGAAGAAAAATTCAAATGCTGTGAAAAAACAATTTACAGAATTGAGAAAAGAAGAATAGATTAAATTCAATTGAAACAAGAAAATGAGTGTGGGAGGAGAAATCACTCCAAATTTAGGAAAGCTCAAGAGATTAGATTTAATCATGTGGTGCTAGGTGATTGAGCCTAAATTTGTATCCTTTATCTTACCTTATACCCTGGCCACATTACAAGCTAAATAAAGTCCTATTGATCTTAGAGGTAGTTTTGGCCTACATTAATGGATAGTGGCATGAAGAATAAACATATGGAAATCCTAAACTAATTAGAGATCTACAATCAAAATTTTGAGATATATAAACTCATCCAGATAAAATAAAATTTATTGACCCAAAAACACACACACACACTAGGGATTCAGAAGGATAAAATAATATATTGCATTTTTGTTAATCTTATGCATGATTATGACCTTCCAAAATTTTTATAGAGTATATTTTTATGTTATGAGGCAAACGTTTGGTTTGCCTAACACTCACTACATTATTCATGTTTTTTTTTTCTTTAGGGATTATTTTGCTTGAGGACAAGCAAAAGGTTAAGTGCGGGGGTATTTGAGGTGATCTTAATTAAGCATGATATTAATACCTTTAAACTTACTTTTTGTTTGATTTAAGTAAAATATAATTAGGAATTAGCTTAGTTTTGTGTTTTTTGTTTTGTGTTGTAGGAACAAAGGAAGAAGAAAAGAGAAGAAAAATATAAGAAATTCATGGAAAAATACTACATCGCAGCGATTCCAGACCTTTCAATACTGTTTTAAGTATATCTCCCTCTTATGAACTCCAATCAAAGTGATTCAAGTGGCTATGAAATGATGACACCATTATTTACAATTGTTATGTTGAACACTTGGTCAAATTCAGGAGATTTAATAGCGTTACAGAGCTTGCAAATCAGAATCCCAGTGCAGCAGGATGAATTCTGACCTTTGGTCACTAAATTTAGTATATCTCCTTCAATGTAGATTCAATTAAGATGATTCTAGTGGCTATGGAAAGAAGAGACATAGGGATAAAACTTTCGTTTTCAGCAGTTTGACAAATTCTGGAATTTTTTGGGAGCCGCGGCACTCGCATCATTGCAGACTCGAACTGTCGTGGTGCTCGCCGCCGTATTAGTTTGCCGAATTCACGAATTTTAGGTCTTTTTGACTCCAACTGAAGCCCGATAGGCCGAAATTTGACCTACATACACTCCTACTTCGATTAGGAGGAGTTAATCTATAAAAAGGGAGGAAAGCAAGCAGAAAATGGATTCAATCCTTCATCCAAGTTCTTAGTTATATTCTTCAATTCTTCTTTAGATTTTCTTATGGCCCTGCGTGGCTAGTTCTTTTTAGTTGGTTGAGGTAGATTGAAACCTCAAGGGATCTTCATGCATTGTGAGATGTGGATTTGATTTTATTATTTCAATTTGAATTGAGTATTGATTATTTATCTATTCTTCTTTTCAATGATTATTCTTATGATTGCTAGGAGGCCTACTAGTATATTATCTGTCTTAATCTACTGCTAAATTATGTTTTGAATAAAGTCTTCAATTCTGTGATTCATGAGGAAAATAGGTTTGAGGATTTTGGATTATAAATCATTGAACTTATGATGAATAATTAACTAAATTAGATATAACCGATGTGTTTATATTTGTTTAGCTCTATCAGTTTTTCTAGTTCTTCGTGCGGTTAATAAGTTATGCTTTACCGATGTGCTAAAGGATTGCTTGTTAATTAGGGTTTAATTGGTGCGATTGTCATTAATTTACTAGACTTAAGGAGGAACAGGTTCAGAAACCCAATGATAGATATTCAATTACGGATTGATTATGTTGTCAATTATCAATGCAATCCCTTGATGATGGATATCAACCGAAACCAACGTCTTTATCATTAATCACTCTCTCTTAATTACTTTCATTATTTTTTACTTGATTTTATTTGCAACTATCAATCCCCCCTTTCTCAATCATATAAGGTAATACCAGTCTCTGTGGGATCAACCCTTACCCCCACTACTACAGGTTAGTTTTGAGGTAAGGTATCAATTTAGGTGTACCTGCAATAGTACGCACCACTGACATTGAGGACAATGTCAAATTTAAGCATGCGGGAGTAGACTTTAGGCTTTTGGTTTTCAAGTGCTGAATTTTGTTTTTACTGGCTGAATATCTCTTATCTCATTGTATAATCACAAAGTTTGTTGTTCTAGAAATAGATTGATGTAATATAGGTTAATTTTAGCTTATGAACATGTTATGCATAGTAGAATATGAAATAAGTAGTTATTATCTTAGTATCTCTTTTCTAGTATTAAACTTTTAATTTTTTTCAAAAAATATCTCTCTTATTGTGTTGTGAATTGTATGCTATTATTGATTTTAACATTATGAGAGTATGAAGGTAGAGAGAGGTGAAAATGAGGGAATGCAGATCCCAAAAAGTTTTTACTCTGAGTACCCCTTCAAGGCACCAAAAAAACCTTAGTATGAGTACCTAGCTACCTTTACCCTAGTAAGATAAAGCATAAAATGCACTCATTGTATATTTTTAAAAATATGATGAGAAGTAAAATAATTTGAGTGAGAAAAATAGAAATAAGGGCAAGGCAACCTAGGGAGATATAAAGGATGAGGTAACTTACTTGAGTGTTTGAAAATCAATTTGATGCATACAATCAATGGAAACAATGGAAGTAGGTTTATAATAAGAGAATTTGAGTTTAGTTTTAGAAGAATGTAGACTAATTGATAAATGTCTATTCATATATCTATTGTGTTCATATTGATTAAGTGAAGAATTACTTGTATTGCATTTTTTGTCATCTGGAATCTGAATGTTTATTTCTCCTTCCTGCTGATATGTCATGTTATTTTCCTGAGGACAAGCAAAGGTTTAAGCATAGGAGAGTTGATAAAGGGAAAAATTGAGTTTTTAATAGTTTTATTTTCTCCCCTAATTAATAGTAAACTTATGATTTTTTCCCCGCTTTTGGTTATGCTTTGCTCTAAATACTGCTTTGGTTTGTTTTATATTTGTAGGTGAGCAAAAGAGGCCGAGAAGTAAGGGAAAACACTCATGTGAAGAACCATACGGACTTGGAACATGTTGCGGAAGAAGTAAGGAGCAAGCCCAGAATAAATTGGAAAAATCTGATCTTTGCAACCCCAAACATTACCAAGCCATGCTTAGTGTTGTACGAAGCACAGTCAAGCCATGCTCTGTGCAAGAAGAGGACAAATTTCCAAATTTCCAGCCCGAAGCAGGGTCAGGCTGTGTTATGAAGCACGGCCGTGCTTCGTGTCTGAACACTCTGATTTTTTAGGGTTTTGAGTATCCAAAGGGATATATACATAGGGAAACACAAAGAAAGCCATCCAGACATATTGAGACATTTTTTTACTCAGTTCAAGGCTAAGGAAAGACCATTAGACTAGGTTTTTATTAGAATAATTGTTGATTTATGTTCTTAGAGTAGAATTTGAGATTGATTCAAGCTTGTATTCTTAATTAATCTTCTGCACTCCAAGTTTTATCCTTCTACTTTATATCTCTACTTCTATTTCTACTCTTTCTCTTAGTTTGTATTGAACATTGATGAATTATTTGATGAATTCTATTATGTGTTTAATTTCAATTATGTGTGAGAAGATATTGATCTAAGATTTTAGTAAACCCCATTATGATGTGATGATACATTGTTAATATGAATTATTGGAACCCTAATTGTGATAATTTGTGGTTAATTAGCATTAACTATTATGCATTTATCATATGAGTTAATGAATGTCTGGCCAATATTTATCACTTCTTAGGTTATTAACTGATGAATTGAAAGGTTAAAGTTAATACCGGAACTTAATAGTTAATTAGGGATATCTTAATCATGAAATTAGTTTAAGGTTCCCTAGGAATTGAATCAATTAGTGGGCATGAGAAAACCGATTAATTGCATTCCATGATTGGTATAGAACTTATTGGACTTAGGTTGAACTAAGAACCACAAAAGTAGGCAATTGCATTAACCTAGGTACGATTAGTAATGCTTGAAAGAGGTTATTAATTAATTAAGGCTAAACCATCCCTAATTACCCAAATAATTGCAATTAGAGGTACATATTGAATGTTGAATATCATAAGTGTGGTAAACCTTAACCCTAGGCTTTTGTTAATCGAATTCCTTATTAGCTTAATTGTGACATACTCTCTATCGAATTTTATTGATTTAAATAGCTTGTTTCATATAATTCTAGTAGTTGATCTTTGTTCTCTATGGGATACGAACCGTACTCACCAGACTAGCTACAGCTATGACGTGTGCTTGTGGTTAACTAGTAAAACATACACAAATATACTTAGCATAGTATATATTTCACTTAAACCCATTTTCAACCTAGCACCTAAGTAACCCAACTTCCTTTCTTTATATTTAATTTATTGAAGTTCTAGTTATACTTATTAATTTTAATTTACCTACCTTGCTTATTTCAATATTAAATTAGTATTGCACTTAACTAACATTAATCTTCCTTTATACTTACTTTTGACCAAACTCCTTTTTTTATATATTACGAATTCCCTTTTACACTTAATTTATTTTAATTCTATTCATTAATATCAAATTAGATTATCTTCTTCATCTAGTTTTCATTATTCATCTGAATCTTTATATTTACTTTATGGGAACTTCCAACCTTTATTTATTCTTTAGGGTATAATTTTAGGTCATCTCTTACTTTTTCTTTCTACCTTCTTTAATTTCCTTATGCCCTAATTTAAATTCTTATCTATATCTTCTTTTTAATGAATTCTTTCATACTCAAAAGGTAAGAACAATTTTATAAGTCATTATAAACTACCTTCTCCAATTTGGCCATGGCTGCAAGGCCAAATCCTACACATATATCCTGCCATTTCATCATCTATTATGCATTACTTCATAACACATAACTAATTTATCAAAGTAAAATGTTAGGGTTTGAGCTAACACCTTTCAAATTTACTAGAAGCAAAATTTTATTATCTTTTTATTTCCAAGTTTCTAGTTGCCAAATTCATTTCCTAATCATATCACAATTTACTCTTTACAAACCTTATCATCAAATGAATATAAGACATCAATTTTAGAGCAAAAAATAGCCTTTAAAACTAGCATTCCATACAAAAGTTCTCAACCATCCAATGCATATTTCAAGCACAGACACACTTTATATATACATCTAAATATGAATCATTTATGACAATCAACCGTAGATCTTCAAGAACAACATTTCATGAAGCCCAAAGGTTAGAGCTCCATCTAAAACATGCATATTTCAAGTTTTTTCAAGTGGAAACTATTTTTAAACCTTCTTATTATCAACTTGTTCTAACTTTCTAGACTAACATTCTTTGGTTCCTTCCCTTTGGTATTAGCCCTCCCTTCTTCTCCCTTGCTATTTCTATACTTTTCCATAGGGTAGGAAGAAAGAGGAGATATGGATGTAAGAAGGGGATGACTTACCTTGGTGCTCTTTTACCTTTACCTTTCTTCTTCATTTTCCTTCTTCTTGTACCACGACTTAGCTATATTTTCTCCTCCCTACTTCTACCTGAAACCTGTAGGTTTTTCCAACCCTTAAGTTGCTCTTCCACTGTCTTAATTAAGAAGCTTAAGATACTTTTAGGGGTGTTATGATTAAGCCACTTAATTTCACTTTTACCATTGCACCTTTTTTGACAATGCTAATTTAATTCCTTTTCCTTTTCTTAGGGCTTTGGTGCGCACTGTCGCAAGTACACCCAAATTGATACCTTACCTCAAAACTAATCTGTAGTAATGGGAGTAAGGGTCGATCCCACAGAGACTGGTATTACCTTATGTGATTAGAAAAAGGGGGGATTGATAGTTGCAAATAAAATCAAGTAAACAATAATGAAAGTAAATAAGAGAGTGATTAATGATAAAGACGTTGGTTTCGGTTGATATCCACCGTTAAGGGATTGCATTGATCATTGACAACATAATCAATCTGTAATTGAATATCTATCATTGGGTTTCTAACTCTGTTCCTCCTTAAGTCCAATAAATTAATGACAATCGCACTAATTAAACCCTAATTAACAAGCAATCCTTTAGCACATCGGTAAAACATAACTTGTTAACCGCATGAAAAACTAGAGAAACTGACAGAGCTAAACAAATATAAACACATCGGCTATATCTAATTTAGTTAATCATTCATCATAGGTTCAATGATTTATAATCCAAAATCCTCAAACCTATTTGCCTCATGAATCGCAGAATTGAAGACTTTATTCAAAACACGATTCAGCGGTAGATTAAGACAGACAATATACTAGTAAACCTCCTAGCAATCATATGAATAATCATTAAGAAGAAGAACAGATGAATAATCAATACTCAATTCAAATTGAAACAATAAAGTCAAATCCAAATCTCATAATGTATAAAAATCCCTTGAGGTTTCAATCTACCTCAACCAACTAAAAAGAACTAGCCAAGCAGGGCCATAAGAAAATCTAAAGAAGAATTGAAGAATGTAACTAAGACCTTAGATGAATGATTGGATGCCTTATCTACTTGCTTTCCTCCCTTTTTATAGATTAACTCCTCCTAATCGAAGTAGGATTGTATCTAGGTCAAATCCCAGCCCATCGGTCTTCAATTCGAGTAAAAAAAAACCCTAAAAATCGTGATTTTAACGACCTGTACAGCGGCAACACCGCGGCAACCAGAAAATTCCAGAATTTGCAAAAGTCCTCAACATGAACATTGTAACGTTATGTCTCTTATTTCCACAGCCACTGGAATCGCCTTAATTGGATCTGAATTGAAGGAGATATGACAAAATTAGTGACCAAAGGTCATAAATCATCTTGCTGGATTATGATTCTGATTTTCAAGCTCTGTAATGCTATGAAATCTCCCGAATGTGACCAAGTATTCAACATAAAAGTTGTAGATGATTGTGTTATAGTTTCACAGACACTTGAATTACTTTGATTGGAGTTCATAAGAGGGAGATATGCTCAAAACAGTGCTGAAAGGTCTGGAATCACTGCAATGTAGCATTTTCCCATGAATTTCTTATATTTTTCTTCTCTTTTCTTCTTCCTTTGTTCCTACAACAAAAAACACAAAACTAAACTAATTCTTAATTATATTTTACTTAAATCAAACAAAAAGTAAGTTTAAAGGTATTAATATCATGCTTAATTAAGATCACATCGAATACCCCCACACTCAACCTTTTGCTTGTCCTCAAGCAAAATAATCCCTAAAGACAAGAAAAACAACAATCAATAATGTCGCGAGTGTTAGGCTTACCAAACGTTTGCCTCATAACATAAAAATATACTCTAGAAAAATTTTGGAAGGTCATAATCATGCACAAGATTAACACAAATGCAATATATTATTTTATCCTTCTGAATCCCGTGTGTGTGTGTGTTTTTGGGTCAATAAACTTTCTTTTATCCAGATGAGTTTATATATCCCAAAATTTTGATTGTAGATCTCTAATTAGTTTAGGATTTCCATATGCTTATTCTTCATGCCACTCTCCACTAATGTAGGCCAAAACTACCTCTAGGATTAATAGGACTTTATTTAGCTTGTAACGTGGCCATGGTATAAGGTAAGATAAAAAAATACAAATTTAGGTTCAATCACCTAGCACCACATGATTAAATCTGATCTCTTGAGCTTTTCTAAATTTGGGGTGATTTCTGCCCCCACACTCATTTTCCTGTTTCAATTGAATTTAATCTATCCTTTTTCCTTAATTCTCTAATTTTTTTTTCGCAACATTCGGATTTTTCTTCTATTTCCTTTGCATAATTCTTTTTTTTCATAATTCTTTTCTTTTCCTTGCTCCACCCTTCCACACTTTTTTTAAATAAAGCTCTACAAAACAAGTATTCAAAAAAATAATCATGGAATGAGTGAATAGGATCAAAGAAAAAGATATTCATACAAAATTTGGCTTTCAGCTCATTTGTGGTTTTTAGAAGGAAAAGTTCATTAAGCTCAAAATATAGGAACTAAGGATATTTCATTATTTAGGTTAGGCTAGAAAGGCTCAATCTATCCAATAATGCCTAAATCATCTTCTAAATAATAGTATTAACCTAGGATTTCGCCTCAAGCAGCATTCAAATAAGTTCTAGAATCTTGTGGAGATCATGAAATATGTTTGAATTATATAAACCTTCTCTAAGTACAAGATAAATTTAATGCCCAAAGTTATTGTGCAAAAATATTTCAGGATTCTAAAATCAAAAGTAATAAATTGCAAAAGGGATAAAATTGCATATAACCATGAATTTTTTATATTTTTCAAGAGCTAAAAAAAATTTAGATAGTCATATCATTGGCTGTTGGTTGTGCCTAACATCTCAAAACATAAATTGAAACACTCACACAATCACTCAACTTGCTAAACATAATAAAAATGCATTAATAATGAAAATCAGAAAATTGATGCTCATAATAGGGTCACAATGATTCAGACAAATAAACTTCCACCCCCACACTCAAACTTTACATTCTCCTCAATGTAAAAGAAAGATAAGAATTATGGAAAAATATAAAAAAAAACATATGAGTTAAGTGAACTTCCCTGAATTTGTTTGGAGTGGAACGCGCATGTTGCATTACTGGACCATGAATGTTTCTGATTCCCACTTTTCTTTTTCTTTTTCTTTTTATGTTGGGTTGCCTCCCAATAAGCACCTTTGTTTAATGTCGTTGGCTCGACTCAAGGCTCCTTATGTCATTCAAGGAGGATCCTTAATGTCAACTTTGAATTGGCTTGCCTTTGAATGTGCAGAATTCTGAGGTTCAGCTGCATTATGAAGAGGGAAGTTAGCATTAGTCAAAGATTTAATTAAATGAGAACTCAACTTACCTGGAAATAATTGATGTCTTGAGTAGCTTTTGGCATCCAATTTAATTTCATCCTTTTGAGATTCTATAAAAGCATGCGATAAATTTCCTCTATCTTTGAGTAGGGCATATTTATTTGAGGTTATAACTATGGGTGGTTCACCATTGTATATGCCCTTTAAATGGCTAGGGAGGCCTTTTAAGCCTAGGTTAGAATACTGCACAATAGAAGGTACAAGCATTTTATTAGAAATTGGTAACAACATAGAAAGATCCTTACATGTTTGCTGCACTTCTGGTGCTTCATCTCTTGCTAAAATATTCTCTTCAAATTTGGTGTTTAGGGTACATTCCATAACCTCTTTCTTAGTAGGCTTACTAGTCTCAACTTCCAAGTCAACTTTTTCATTCAGTGCAAAATTTTCTTCCTTTTGCATTAACAATGTTGAGGCTAGACTTTCAATTTCTGAATTTTGATCCTCTAGCTTGCTCACTGTTGTTGCTAATTGCCCAATTTGATTTGTTAAGCTTTGAATGCTGGCCCTTACCTCTTGTTGAAATTGATGAGTATTTTGTGTAAGAGATTTAACAATATCTTCTAAAGAAGTACTTACCTGGAAATCCTAAGATGTATTCTATCTAGGATAATAGGCATGTTGGGTATGGTGAAAATGTGCAAAATTTTGTTCTGCAAGACTATTTTGTGCATTCTCATACCTGAAGTTGAGATGATCCTTCCATCCAGGATTGTACATGTTTGAATAGGAATCATACCTCACTTGTTGTGGTTCATGGAAACCATTAACTATATTTACCTGCTCAAATGACTCATCATAGAAAGTTGGGTACCCAATAGACGGATGCTCCATGATAGAATGATTTATTTTCTCTTCGCATATTTCTACACGTTGACGAACAAGAGAGGTTAAATTTGCAAGTTGTTGTTCTAGGGAAGAACTACATACCTCACCAGCATGTCTTAATAGAGACCCCAGCCCAGTGCCAAATTGTTGAAAATTGGCTGCCATATTCAAAGTTATGAACAAAAAGAAAAGGAAAAAAAATCACAAAAGGTTAATACACATAGTCCCCGGCAACGGTGCCAAAATTTGGTGCGCACTGTCGCAGGTACACCCAAATTGATACCTTACCTCAAAACTAATCTGTAGTAGTGGGAGTAAGGGTCGATCCCACAGAGACTGGTATTACCTTATGTGATTAGAAAAAGGGGGGGATTGATAGTTGCAAATAAAATCAAGTAAACAATAATGAAATTAAATAAGAGAGTGATTAATTATAAAGACGTTGGTTTCGGTTGATATCCACTGTCAAGGGATTGCATTGATCATTGACAACATAATCAATCTGTAATTGAATATCTATCATTGGGTTTCTAACCCTGTTCCTCCTTTAGTCTAGTAAATTAATGACAATCGCACTAATTAAACCCTAATTAACAAGCAATCCTTTAGCACATTGGTAAAACATAACTTGTTAACCACATGAAGAACTAGAGAAACTGACAAAGCTAAACAAATATAAACACATCAGCTATATCTAATTTAGTTAATCATTCATCATAGGTTCAATGATTTATAATCCAAAATCCTCAAACCTATTTGCCTCATGAATCGCAGAATTGAAGACTTTGTTCAAAACACGATTCAGCAATAGATTAAGACAGATAATATACTAGTAGGCCTCCTAGCAATCGTATGAATAATCATTAAGAAGAAGAACAGATGAATAATCAATACTCAATTCAAATTGAAACAATAAAATCAAATCCAAATCTCACAATCTATGAAAATCCCTTGAGGTTTCAATCTACCTCAACCAACTAAAAAGAACTAGCCATGCAGGGCCATAAGAAAATCTAAAGAAGATTTGAAAAATGTAACTAAGAACTTGGAAGAATGATTGGATGCCTTATCTGCTTGCTTTCCTCCCTTTTTATAGATTAACTCCTAATCGAAGTAGGATTGTATCTAGGTCAAATCCCAACCCATCGGGCTTCAATTTGAGTCAAAAAACCCTAAAAATTGTGATTTTAACGATCTGTATAGCGGCGGCACCGCGGCGCTCTACTCGAGAGCCATTGCACCTCGAAAATTGTAGAATTTACGAAAGTGGTCAACATGAAAGTTGTAGCACTATGTCTCTTCTTTCCAAAACCACTGGAATCACCTTAATTGGATCTGAATTGAAGGAGATATGACAAAATTAGTGACCAAAGGTCATAATTCATCTTGCTGCACTGTGAGTCTGAATTACAAGCTCTGTAACGCTATGAAATCTCCCACATTTGACCACGTGTTCAACATAAAAGTTGTAGATGATTGTGTTATAGTTTCACAACCACTTGAATTACTTTGATTGGAGTTCATAAGAGGGAGATATGGTCAAAACAGTGCTAAAAGGTCTGGAATCACTGCAATGTAGCATTTTTCCATGAATTTCTTATCTTTTTCTTCTCTTTTCTTCTTCCTTTGTTCCTACAACACAAAACACAAAACTAAACTAATTCTTAATTATATTTTACTTAAATCAAACAAAAATTAAGTTTAAAGGTATTAATATCATGTTTAATTAAGATCACATTAGTCTTGTTTGGTGATTCCTAATTCCTTCATTTTCTTTATTGATATGGTACTAATAAATGTTAACTCTCTAATTTGGGCAATTACTATGGCTTGACCCTTCTTCCAATTTTTTGCACTTAATTATTCAAAATTCCCTTTTCACCCTTCTTGTTTTTCCATAAATATAGAAATTTTGCATTCTTTCTTCCAGAATAATTTCTAAGAATATTAGGGCCACAACACCTCATTTTATTCCATGAAATCTTTCTAGTTTTACCTTATTTCCTACCTCCTTGTGTCATTTTAATACGCATTCATTTACCAACAAATTTTTTGGTGCACTTGTTGTGTTAGTTTCACTAATTAACCGCAAGTGTATGGCATAGCAGTAGCTAGTTCGGCGAGTATGGGTTGTATCCCACAGAGACCAAAAATCAATTACTAGAGTTCTACGAAAAAAACTATCGAAATCAACATAATTCGATAGAGATAAAGTCACAATTAATTAAGCAAGTTAATCGATTATCAAAAGCCTAGGGTTAGGGCTTACCACACTTATGATATTCAATAATCAAGATGTGCCTCTAATTACAATTATCTAGGTAATTGGGGATGGTTTAGCTTTAATTAATTAATAACCTATTTCAAGCATTACAAATTGTACTTAGGTCAATCCAATTGCCTGCTTTCGTGAATTTTAGTTTAGCCTAAGTCCATTAAATTCCATGCTAACCGTAAGATTCAAATAATAGGAGTTCTCGTCCCTACTAATTGATTCAATTCCTAGAGAACCTTAAACTACTTTCGTGATTAAGATATCCCTAATTAACTATTATGTTTCAGCATTAACTTTCACCTTTTAGATCATCAGTTAATGACCTAAGATGTGATAAACATTGGCCAGACATTCATCAACACAAATACATGCATAATAGTTAATCCTAATTAATACAGGAAATCACAATTAGGGTTTCACAATTCCAATCAATAATTCATTATCATCATACCATAAGTGGGTTTACCAAAACCCTAGATTAAATCTACTCATACATAATTGAAAGAGAAATCATAATCCAATTCATTAAATAAATTATAATAGTTCAATACAATCTAAAAGAAAGGAGTAGAAGTAGAAGGAGGTATAAAGATAGAAAGATATAACCCGGTTTACAGAAAGTAATGAAATTGAGATACAATGATTGAATCAATGCAAATTCTACTCTAAGAACATAAAGTAAACAATGATCCTAATCTAAACGTAATCTAAAATTGTTTCCTAAGCCTAAACTGAGTTTCTCTAAGTCTGTATTCGTCTGTCTATGTTTCTCCACGCTTCCCCATGTATTTATAGCACTTTGGCTACTTAAAACCATTAAAATCATAGGCTGTACAAACCTAAAGCACGACTATGTTTTAGGACATGGCTGAATTTGAGAATTTTCTCCATGTTTTGCACAAAACACGCCCTGGCCATGCTCCAGGTACACCAAGCACAGCCTAGTCGTGTTAGAGGCTAAATGGTTCGTTCGTTGCTAATTTCTTCTAGGTTTCCTCCTTACATCCTCCTCAGGTTGTTCTAAGTCCAGATAACCCTTCACATGAGTGCTTTCCCTTGATTTGTGGCCTCTTTTGCTCAACTACAAATTGAAAATAAAACTAATTAGTATCTAGAGCAAGCAAAACAAAATAGAAGCAAAGTAGGGAAATGATCACAAGTTTACTATGAATTAAGGGATGAAATATAACTATTAAACATATTTTTTCCCTTTATCAACTCCCCCATGCTTAAACCTTTGCTTGTCCTCAAGCAAATAACATGACATATCAGTAGGAAGGGGGAAGATGCATTCAAATTCCTGATGAAAGGAAAATGCAATACACGTAACTCTTTACTTAATCAAAGTGAACACAACAGATATATGAATGGACATTTATCATATAGTTTCCATTCTTCTAAAACTAAACTGAAATTCTCTTATTATATACCTACTTCTATTGTTACCATTGATTGTATGAACCAAATTAATTTTTAGACACTCAAGTAGGCCACCTTATCCTTTAGATCTCCCTATATTGCTTTGTATTTATTTCTATTTTATCGCTCTTTTTCTCTCTCAAATTCTTTTATTTCTCACTTTTTCTTCTTTCTTTTCTCAGTTTTTTTTCATTTTCTATAGAAATATACAATGAGTGCATTTTATGCTCCATCTTACTTAGGTATAGGCAATTAGGTACTCATATTAAGACATTTTTGGTGCATTGAAGGGGTAATTAGAGTGACAACTTTTTGAGTTTTATATTCCCTCATTTTTCACCTCTTCCTACCTTCATACTCTCATAGTGCTAAATAAAATGGCATACAATTCATAGCACAATAGGAGAGATATTTTTGAAAAAAATAGAGGTTCAATGCTAGAAGAAAGAGACTAAGATGATAACTACCTATTTCATATTATGTTGTGCATCACATTTTCATCGCTCTTTTTCTCACTAAAATTCTTTTATTTCTCACTTTTTCTTCTTTCTTTTATATTTTTTTTCTTTTCTCAATTTTATTCATTTTTTATAAAAATATATAGTAAATGCATTTTATGCTCCATCTCACTTAGGTATAAGTAATTAGGTACTCATACTAAGGTCATTTTGGTGCCTTGAAAGGGTAATTAGAGTGAACTTTTTGAGTTTTATATTCCCTCATTTTTTAACTCACCTTCATACTCTCATAGTGCTAAAAAATGGCATACAATTCATAGAACAATAGGAGAGATATTTTTGAAAAAATTAGAGGTTCAATGCTAGAAAAAAGAGACTAAGATGATAACTACCTATTTCATATTCTATTGTGCATCACATTTTCATGAGTTAAAATTAACCTATATTTCATCTGCCTATCTCTAGAATAGAACAAAAAACTTTTTGATTATGTAATAAACCAAGAGAAATATTTAACCATTGAAAAGCAAAAATTTATCTAGTTAAAACCAAAAGCCTAAAGTCTACTTTCCTATGCTTAAACTTGACATTGTCCTCAATGTTAGTATCAACTAACGTACAGGCAAGGGAAAGAAGTAACTTACTTGCTTATTGGTCTTCTAGAGGCAATGGTGGTGGGTTCTAGCTCATGTGGCATTGATACTAAGCTTGCATCATTCCCTGCATGCTTTAGATTGAATCATTCATTGCAAACAGGGTGGCCCTTTGAGCTAATTATTCCTCTTTTATTTTGCGAAGCCGTGGGGAGATAGAATCCTAATCCTTTTCTAGCACATAAGAAAGACCTGCAACATTAGTATAATTGGAAAAGGGTGGGGGTGGTAGAGCCAGTAGTGGCTCATGGGGGAAGTCATCCCTCTCTGGATCATCATCACCTTCCCTACCCTCTTCTAGAAGGTATATCCAATTCTTCTCATTAGTAACTGTAGTTTTAATGGGGCTAGGGAGGTAAAAGACATTATGGCCGCGGAGATGCATCCAATAGTCATCATTCCTTCTAACAATCAGTTTCATATGTAGCCAGGATTCTAAATCAATCCTACTGTTGCCAACTATTTGTTGCAAATTCTGTAGATTTGCCTCCAATCCTAACCCTTTAGCTATTGCAGTTACTAGTGTTACATCAATTTTATTTCTTTTATTAATAAAGGTACATAAATATTTAATTAAGGAAATAAAATTAATTAAACAATTTTTAGATATCTAAGAAAATATAAACCATAAAAATTCTTCACCATATGTGTTTGCATAGAAAATGTTTCTAACATTAAGGGAATAGGTAAAGAGAGAAAACAAAAAAGGAAAAATTGGAAATAACATCCTAAAGAGAGGCGAAATTCTTGGGTAAGGAAGATAAAGTTTTGGAAGTAAGTAAATGTCTTAAAATTTCTAGAAGATTGTATTAGGGTAATTTTTCTTAATTCAAAAGTTAAAGTTCCTAAGTTTAACATCTCTACCCATACATTGGGCTTTCATCTATGGACACTTCATATAGAGTTTTTCTATTTCACATGAGTTTTTAGTAAGCCAAATGGATAGCCCAAGCCAGAGATATAACATAGACTTGGACTAGAATATAGAGGTTAGACCAATAGCTCAAAAATCATGAAAATGTGGCCAAGCCCTCCATGAGAGGTAGTAATTTCAATCAAAGCAAAGGAAATGGGAAAGAATAAGCCCAAATCCAAGAGAAAAAAATAAGAATCATGTGATGAAATAGTAGTGTAATAATAATCAAGACAAGGTCACATGGCATTAGGAAAAAATATTTATATCCTACACTCATAATTTCATCAAGCCATGTGATGATATAGTAGATAATAATACATGGCATTAAGACAAAACATCTATATCCTACATAAATAATTTTAGCCAAGCAAGGGAGACTCAAGGGCTGGAAATTTTCCACCTAGAAAGGCAAACCTATCATACTTAAGTGAGACAAGAGAAAAAGGAAATGAATCCCTAAATCAAAGGGACCTTGCCCCTTGTCTTGAGAACATTTTATCATAATTTTCAAATAAAAAATACTTATTTTGCTATACATATCTTGACTAAGGGAGAGGAAGACAAGAACATGATTTTTCTTCTCCCAAAAAGCAACTAAGTGCATCCTAATTATTATCAGAGCAAGTTGATCCTAGATGGCTAGTGGGTGGATGGTTATCTGAATCGATCTTATAGTATCTTGAATATGTTTATAGTTCTTTTGTGTTGGGGATTAATGATTTCATATAGGTAAGAAATTACTAGTGTTACCTATCTATATGCCGAGGTGGTGTTATGATTGTTGTAAATATTTTTGAACTAACTATTAGGCTTGATTACCTCGATAACAGTATAACTCTGTTTTTGCTATAATAGAATATGGCACCACCGAGGAGGAAACCTATAAACAATGTGGAAGAAACCCTACACAACTTGGCTACAATAATTTAAGACCAAGTCACAGCCACCAATCACATTTTGCAACATCTCTAAAACAGTAACAACCTAAATGGAGAAAATAATGCAAACAATCGAGTGGCTAGAAATGATAATGGCCTATCTGAGTTCTTAAGAACTAGACCACCTTCTTTCCAAGGTGGCTATGACCCAACGGTAGCTGAAAGGTGGATAAGGGAATTGGAGAAGATCTTCAAGGTGATGAGCTGTACTAATGAGCAGCAAGTTATCTTTACTGCATATATGCTGAAGGATGAAGTTGAGTGTTGGTCGCGAGGGGCCAGAAAACTACTAACTCACCAGAGGAGGCAAATCACCTGGCAAGTGTTTAAGGATATTTTCCTAGAGAAGTACTTTTCAAGTACTGTGCGAGCCGAGAAGGAGATCAAATTTCTCCAACTTAGATAGGTTAACAAGTCGGTGGACCAATACGTCGCTAAGTTTAAGGAATTGTCTAAGTTCTCCTCATACTTGAGGTTTAATCCTGATGAAGCATGGAATGTTAAGTTTGAAGCAGGACTGAGCCCAAAAATCAGGAATGTAGAGATAGCCTTAGAAATAAGGGAGTTTGTGCCCTTGATAAATAAATCTAGACTTTTGGAGAAGAGTTTAAGGGCAGTGAAGGACGAAAAGCGAAGACAAAACCTGTGGAAGAGGAAGAAAATTTTCCACAACCCTGGCAAAAATGTAAGGGGAAAAGGATATGGAGTTGGTAAGAGGCCATTGACTCCAGGTCCCTGACCTTTCCAACAAGGCCTCACCACAATCAAGTGCACTAAGTGAGGATGTATGCTTGGTAATTGGGTATGCTACATAGGACTAGATGTCTACTTTAAATGCGGATAGAAAGGTCATTTTGTAAAGAACTTCCCATAAAATGTGGAGAAGCAGCTGGAACAGATGCCTCAAGTTAAAGGAAAGGTTTTTACCTTGGGCGGCCAAGAGGCAGCTCAATCCTTCGAAATGATTCAAGGTACGTGCTACATCTATGGATTTGTTCTTATGGTTTTGTTTGACTCTGGTGCTAGTCATTCATTTATATCAGAAGAATGTATTAGGGAGCTTCAGTATCCTATTTTAGAAACCCCCTATGAGCTATCTATAGTAACTCCCACAGGGAAAAGGGTCTTAACTTCCTCTGTATGTAAACACTGTCATGTCATCATTTAGGAGAAAACTTTTTCTATAGACCTTGTCTATCTACCTTTAAGAGGTATTGATGTCATTCTAAGGTTAGACTAGATGTCTAAAAATTGGGTCTTGCTAAATTGTCACACCAAGACCGTTGAATTTCTACCTCCTACTCTACAAGAGGAGATGCAGTTATTGAAGCTAAATGCCAATCAAGTCAATCGGGAGTTGAAGAGTGAAGTACTTAGTTACATTCTTTTGTGTTTATCAAACCTAGAATTCAAACTGTAGCTTGATGAAATTCCAATAGCTAATGAGTTTCCTAAACTATTTTTAACATATATTCTAGGCTAACCTCTCGAGATAGAGATAAAGTTATTTATTGATCTCCTACTTAAGACAGGGCCTTTCTCTATTGCACCTTATAGAATGGCCTTGAAGGAACTATAGGAACTCAAGAAATAGTTTAAGGAATTATTAAACCGAGTGTATCACCTTGGGGAGCTCTTGTATTGTTTGGTAAGAAGAAAGATGGGAGCCTGAGACTATGCATAGACTACAGACAGCTGAATAAAGTGACTATAAAAAATAAGTACCCTCTCCCTAGGATAGATGACTTATTGAATCAACTAAAAGGAGCCTCCATCATTTCTAAAATTGACTTAAGATCAGGATACCATCAGATTAGGATCAAGGAGGAGGATGTACCAAAAACAGCCTTCAGGACTAGGTATAGGCACTATTAGTTTCTCGTAATGCCGTTTGGATTGACAAATGCACATGCAATTTTCATGGATTACATGAATCACATTTTTTGACCCTACCTAGATCAATTTGTGGTAGTTTTCATTAATGACATCTTGATATACTCTAAGAGTTAGAAAGAACATGAACAACATCTCCGAATCGTGCTGTAAAAGTTGAAAAAGAAACAGTTATATGCCAAATTGGAGAAGTATGGATTTTGGTTGACATAATTGAAGTTTCTTGGATATGTCATCTCCAATAGAGAGGTAGCCGTAGACCATAGCAAGGCGAAAGCAGTGATTCAGTGGAAAAGACCAAAGACAGTTACAGAAGTTAAAAGTTTCTTGGGTTTGGTAGGATACTACATGAGGTTTATACAAAACTTCTCTCGTATAACCTTGCCATTGGCTAAATTGACCAGGAAGGGAAGTCCTTTCAAATGGACTGATCAATGTGAAGCTAGTTTCCAAGAGCTTAAGACAAGATTGATCACTCCTCTTATTTTAATTATTCCAAACCCCACAGGACATTTTGAAGTGTATAGTGATGCTTCAAAGAAAGGGTTAGGATGTGTGCTTATGCAAGGAAAGAGAGTAATTGCTTACACCTCTAGGAAATTAAGAACCCATGGAGGAAATTATCCAACCCATGATCTTGAATTGGCAGCGGTGGTGTTTGGCTTAAAGATTTGTCAACATTATTTATATGGAGCAACATTTGAAGTATACTGTGATCATAAGAGTCTTAAGTACCTTTTTTATCAGAATGAGTTAAATATGAGGCAATGAAGATGGGTAGAATTTGTCAATGACTACAAGTTTCATATAAAGTATCATCCAGGAAAGGAAAATGTTGTAGCTGATGCCTTGAGTTGAAAATATCTGCACATGGGTCAGATGATGGTGTATAAGATGCAAATGCTAGAGGAGTTTCAAAATTTGAAGCTGGCCACTACTCTTACTCTAAAGGAGCTAATCATCAATAGGTTAAGTATAGAGTGTGATCTTAGATTCTAGATTAAAGAGGCATAAGCTCATAACCAATACTTACAGGATCACAAAGATCAAGGCAATTTTTTTGTCTTGGAAGATAGAGCAATCATGTATCAGGGAAGGATTTATGTCCCTTAAGAACAAGAGTTGAGGACTAAGATCCTGCAAGAAGTACATCAAAGTAAGTACATAGTCCATCCTGGATCCACTAAAATGTATCAAGATTTAAAGAATATGTACTAGTGGCCAGGGATGAAAAAGGATATTGTTAAGTTCGTGGCAAAATATTTAATTTGTCAAAAGGTGAAATTGGAGCATCAAAAGTCAGTAGGATTTGTACAAACTCTTAAGATCCCTGAATGGAAATGAGATAGTATTTTGATTGACTTTGTAGTGGGTTTACCTAAGACTTCAGTTGGACATGACTTTATCTGGGTAATAGAAGATAAATTAACAAAATCTGCTCATTTTCTGCCTATAAAGATTAACTATTCATTAGACTAGTTGTACGTCTATGAAATAGTTAGGCTGTATAGAATTCCCTTAAATATCGTTTCTGATAGAGATCTGAGGTTCGCGTCGAGATTTTGGAAGGCGTTGCAGGAAGCTTTTGGAACCCATTTGCGGTTCAGTATTGCCTACCACCTCAGATTGACAGGTAGACAGAACGGACCATTAAAAACCTAGAAGATATATTGAGGGCCTGTGTGATAGAGCAAGGTAAAGGATGGGATAAGTACTTACCTTTAATGGAGTTTACCTATAATAATAGCTATCATTCTAGTATTAAGATGGCCCCCTATAAAGCTTTATACACTAGGAAGTGCCTATCTCCACTCTGTTGGTTTAAGGTAGGAGGAAAGCACTTGTTGGGTCCTGACTTAGTTCATTAAACCACTGAGCAAATCAGGATGATACAAGACAAAATACTTACAACTCAGAGTCAGAAAAAGAGTTACTATGATAAGAGACATAATTAAAAGTAAACTAATAATCAAATCCATTACATAATTCATCAATGTTCAACACAAAACTAAGAGAAAGAGTAGAAGTAGAAGTAGAGATCTAAAGTAGAAGGATAAAACCTAGAGTTCAGAAGATGAATTAAGAATACAAGCTTGAATCAATCTCAAATTCTACTCTAAGAACATAAATGAACAATGATTCTAATAAAAACCTAGTTTAATGGTGTTTCTTAAGCCTAAAATTGAGTAAAAATAGGTCTCAATATGTCTGGATGGTTTTCTCTATGTTTCTCCATGTATATATATCCCTTTGGCTACTTGAAACTCTAAAAAATACGAAGTGTACGGACACGAAGCACAGCTGTGCTTCGAGCTAGAAATTTGGGAATTTCTCCTCTTCTTGCACAGAGCATAGCTTGGTTGTGCTTCATACAACACCAAGTATGGCCTGGTCGTGTTTGAGGCTGCCAAGCTCAAATTTTTCCAATTTCTTCTAGGCTTGCTCCTTACTTCTTCCTCAACGTGTTCCGAGTCTATATGGCTCTTCACATGATTGTTTTCCCTTGCTTCTTAGCCTCTTTTGCTACCTACAAACATAAAACAAACCAAAGCAATATCCAAAGCAAAGCATAACCAAAAGCAGGGAAATAATCACAAGTTTACTATTAATTAAGGAATAAAATATAACCATTAAACACTCAATTTTTCCTTTTATCAATATTCATGAACAATAAGCTTAAATAAATTTGGAATTTACTTATAACCATCATTCCATAGTACTAATTATTTTCATTCAATGTAAATTACAAAATATGATGGCATGGGTGGCATGGATGCATTTTCTTATTTGAAAATGATTGATATACATCCTAGTGTTAATTCTAATTTGTACTAATATATACATAAAACAAGTTGAAACTTTTTGAGTTGAATATATGGTATATATGATATAAGTGACAAATTGTTCTTGGCATAGTTATGTTACCATATGTTGGCTGTGAAAAGTGACATAATTTCTTGGTTGTTTATGTAAAGAAAAGATATAGTGGGGGACAATCCATGATAGTGACCTAGGTCACATGGCTTCTGTGTCAGTACCAGATAAGGAATGCCCTATTCACGGATAAGATAAGAGATTTTGGAAATGCCTAGATGGAGTAAGGCAAACTCATTTTGGAGTGAGAATGGTAAGGCTCATATTGATCTAGTGATAATGAAATGTGAGATGCAAATAAACAGCCATGAGATGAAAAGATGATAAAGTGAGATATACTGAATTGGTGATGTCCATATGAAACAATAATACATCCAATTATTTTATAAATGATATCTAACACCTGTACATATGTGACTAATTAATATCGTGGCTATGAGTACAATATATATATATATATACATATATATTTGATTTACGTGGCTAATTAATATCTGTAGTTAATACAACTAAACATGACATGATATGCATAATGTGTATTATCTATGAATATTGTCTAACCTATTTCATATTGTGTACTATCTGTGATTATTGTTTAACTTATTTCATATTGTATTCAGATAAAGAAAGATATGATACTAATATTTACCTTGACTATGCAATTTGCCATCCACAGGGTAGAGTTGTCATACTTTAGGTATATCACCATAGTACAAGACCTAGTAGTGGTAGATATACATGTACATGTACATGTAAGAAATTACTAGTTGTGTAGGGATATTTCGTATGGTCTTAAATATGTTAATAATTATGTTGTGTAGGGATATACATGTACATGTAAGAAATTACTAGTGTTTCCTATTTGTATGCTTAAGTTGTGTTATAACTACTATTAAACATTTTTAATTAACTATTAATTTTGATTGTAACATTTTTATCCATAAAAAATTATATAAATATGTTTCTTAAATATTTAAAAGGGAAAATTAGCTAAAATGAAGTGATGGAAAGCTTTGGAAAAATGCTAAAGGAAAAATGTATTAAAAGTTTTTCAATATGAGACTTAAAAAACATCAAATTGAAGTGATTGGATCGCTCCCAAAGATTCACATAATGTTTTCTCAACTAGGTAGTTGATTTCGTCAACTATAGTGGTTCACCCACTCAAAGTGCTAAATCAAGGTCCATACACCCCAATGTAAGGATAATTTCGCCTTTCAGTTAGAATAGTTATTACCACTAAAAATTTTGAACTATTGCAAAAATAAACAACAAGTTTACTACACATGCAATGAAACCAAATATGGAATATTTACCCATGTAAATTATTCCAAGAAAATAAATCAATAAATCATCATTATATTTCTTGTAAGCTTAAATTATAACACAAAGTGATTTAATTTCTTTATGCTCGGACTAAAACGAGACTATAAATAGTTATCTATTCCTTCATACAATTAGAATTTAAATATATCAAATGTTACTATCTCATCCTAATTAATCACTTAATTATAATAATTACCTTGTGGAGTTGAATTATTATATATCCATGATTAATTAAAATTATTAATATCATTAACTTGATGCGACTAAACTTAATGTCACTTTATATTTTTGTAATTAAAAATGTTGTGACTATTACTTAACTACTCAAATGTTAACTTAAATATGACATCAAAATTATTGACTAAACTTTATGTCGATTTTTAATTTTTTATATTTAGGAAGATCAAATATATGCATAATGGATACAATCCTAAATAAATATAAATAATTAACTAAATTGCAAAATCAAAAATAAATTCTACAAATAAATCCCAAAAAATTTCAAGTGAATCAATTATAAATATAATTACAGCATTCAAATTCACAAATGTTCTAATAGCCTTGTTGGTGAGAAGGAACCTTTTGTCTAAAGAGGTGTGGTTTTATATCCTGTATGTGCGCCTTCTCCTCTTAAATTTGTTTTTAACTCCAGTATAAACCATGGGACTCCATAGAAGGAGAAAATAAGGACTAATATCAGGAACATCCCTTTATCAAAGTCTTACTATATTTAACACACGCACACGTACACTAACAGAACTAATTTTTCAAATAAATTTGATATTCTTTATTATCTATTGCCACAATTTTAGTTTCTCAAATTAATGAAGAAAAACACTTAATGAACCAGAAATATGACTAGAAGCATGGCTCTAATACCAAATATAATCAAAAAAATTTCATAAATGTGATAAACTAAAAGCGGAAGTCTAAAGCATATAACTCCAACCATAGTAATTAATTTTTTCAAAAATACAATCACTAGATATAAACCAGAATAACGATAATTTTTCTAATATATCTAAGATTTTGATTCGTGTACTTAATAGAAAATCACAAACTTTCTTGTAGATTAACGACCCTTAACTAGAAAAAAAATTTGTGTATCTCATTTGTATCCTTTCCATCAAAGAATGGAGATATTTATAATTTTTTAATGGTTGCTATAATCACCTTGTACCATTTAACATAGCAATACCTTTTTACATAGGGACACCTTTTCATATTGGACACCTTTCCATAAGGTCACCTCTTCACATAGGATTACATTTTCACATAGGGTCATCTTTTCATCTACAGAAATAACCAACGTATAAAAATGGGCTACATATATTTTTAATATAATTAGCAATTTTCTCTTCTAGCTTAAAGTTATCTAGAGGTAAGCTTTCTTATGGGTGTGTTGGGGCTTGGTTATGGGGTTAACAGTAATGGGTAGTGTTTAAAGGTTGTTGGGCTCAGCTATTCTAACCTGGGGTGAAGTGTTTTGGTTAGATTTACATGTTTAATAGATTTTGTGAATTATAAGGGAACTTTTTGTGCATGGGGTTGGTATACGACTTGTAGGAGTTGGGTTTCCGAGCTTGCTAGAATTTTCCTTGGTTTTGTTCTTACAATTTAGCTAAAGACATAGCTTAAAAATATAATTCAGGTTAAACCAGCATCAATTCACACTTAAGGTAATCCAGCAATCCAGTAATAAAAAAAACTAACCAACTATTCTTCTCCAAGGCCATTCAACTTTGTTGAGAGCTCTTCGAACTTGGATTGATATTATGAAATTGTGATGATTTGCTTCAGCTCCTTTAAATATGCTTTGGAGTCATCATATGGGCTTGCTCTAAATCTCAATAATAACACCTCAATAAACTCCTCCCGTGTATAGATAAAGTTGTTCTTCATGATCCATTTATACCAATAACAGACTCAACTCGACATGTGAAATAAAGATACACGGATTCTTTTATCTATAATGGTATTGTGTATCTCGAGGAACTCTTGTACTTTCAAGCTTCACTCCGCTGCATTTATAAGCTCAAAATGAAGAATCTATATCCTTATGCCTTTGCTTAAGTCCCACACAGCTTCCCATGACATGGTTCTAACGCTGTGCTTTGTTGTTCCTTCCCTCCTTTGGCATTGCCACTACTAGGTTTTCTCTACTATAATTGGAAGAGCCAATTTTTTTTGTCTCCTAGGATTATTATGGAAACAATTAAAACATACCAAGCATCAAATAATACACATGTATATAAGCAGAATTTATTCCACTACCATCATACCCAAAAACTACATCAGTGATTAGTGTTCATACAGGAGTAACACTGAGTCACATGCTTATATTAACCTAAAATAAGTCCTTATACAGCACATCACCCCTGGGGTATAAAGGGTGGAGGAGGTGGTGCTAGAATTAGGATCTCCATAACCTTTACTACATAATGGTGACTGACCCAAGTTGGGTAGTTCCACCATTTTGAACTCCAAGATAGTAATAGGAAGATTTGCCAACATCTCAACTAATTTTATCTGAACATAACACTAAACATTAATGACAACAAAGTCTCAATAGGTTCAACATTAAACAAGTCAAATAATACATAATCATCACAGTATTATGTTCAGTTGTATAAGCTACAGAAAAATATTATTTACTAATAGCATGTGCGTACTACATACATATAATATGATTAAAAAATATTATACACATATACTTAATTGTTATGTTAATAAAATAACAAACCAGCATGCATAATTGCTACTTACTCATCAACTTATCTATCTTAATAACAGGATAATGTGAGTCATTTCCCCCAGCTAGTCATATAGCATAGTAATAAGGTAATGTGAGCCATTCCCCCCCAGCTACTCACTTACCCTAAAAACACAACAATGTGAGCCATTCCCTCCTCGGCTACTCACATAGCTTAGCAACAAGGTAATGTGAGCTATTCCCCCACTACTCACTTGCCCCAAAAACACAGCAATGCAAGTCATTCCCCCCGTTACTCACTTACCCCAAAAATGCAGCAATGTGAGCCTTTCCCCCCTCCCCAACTACTTACTTACCATTGGCATTCATATCTTTTCTTTTCTCTCTCGCAACAACGAGGTACAAGCCATTCCCCCCACAACTCACACTTCACTGTCGCATATCGGTAAGTCATTTCCCTCCTGCTACTTAACCACCACGGTAGGAGTGGCCATACGACCTGTCTAGTTAACTTACTATTGTAAGGGTTATCCCAAAGAAATCTGTTTGTTTCTTATATTTAGTCATATGTATAACATCATTCTCTTTATTTTCAATACAACAAATATACATAAGTCGATTCATCACCAACATCATTCTTACCATCATCATCACATTATCACATTGGGGTGAAGCATTAATCGAGTTCATTACTAATATCACGCTTGTTATCATCACCACATCATTTAATAAATATATATTAATACAACTACCATCATGTAACAATGCATACATCATATCATCTAATCATCATGCATTGATGCAATAGCGTAGGCATTACATCATCACCTTCATCATTTAATAAATATGTATTAGTACACAATATATGTCATGCTTGTTATTACAATAAATAGTGAAATTCAGTATTATATCACAAAAATTATAGGGAATTCTTTTTCAATTTGGTTTCTATAATTACCATTTAGTTAATGAGGTTCATTTAAGATAGAATGCAATTGAAACTACGTTAAACCAGCACCCAACACAGCCTGGCCAAATCCTAGAACACGGCCATGCTCGGGTTGCACAAAACTCTCACTTACACTGAACACAACCTAGCCATGTCCTGGAACACAGCTAAGTTCTCGATTGTCCCCTTCTCTAGGTTTTCAACTAGCCTAAACATCCTTTACTAATCAGGCCATAACTTCCTCAATTCAACTCCGAGTAAGACAATTCTGGTGCCTATGGAAATTAAGACAATTTTATATAACTTTTATGTTTATCACTTTGGCTAATTAGGATTAGAAACAAGTGTAATTGGGTTTCAAAAACAACATTGTGAATCTACACGTTAAATCTGACCTATCTTCACTCACTAAGGTATAAATCTTTCATATTAAATCCGATTGAAGTAATTCTAGAGGGCTTAGAAAGCTAAGACATAAGGCTATAACTTTGTTGTTAAACATATTTCCAAATTCGACTTACATTTTGAATCTTATAACTATCCATTCAAAGTATCGATTTTCACCCTTTTCAAGCAAAAAATTCAACATAATACATGTATTGCATATGCATTCAATCTTTTACACTACATGGCTATTCATATGGTCATTCCAAATACATGCAAAAGCTACATTAAACAACAACAACCCATATGTATAAATGTGTGTGTGTGTGTGTGTGTGTCTATATATACACACACACACACACATATTTATACATATGGGTTGTTGTTGTTTAATGTAGCTTTTGCACGTATCATTAAGATTTCAAGCTTCATGGTTGAGTTAATGTTAAATATACCCACAATCAACCCTTAGCCTTCTTCTTTGTACACTTGTTTTTCTTTTTCTTTACCCTAAAATTTTCACATTTACCATCAAGATAATTTCTTTGGGAGCCTATTAAGAGAAGAAGAAAATATTAGGGAGGTTAAGCCATAGGAAAATTACCTTAGCTTTCCCTTCTATTACTTTCTCTCTCCTCTCTCTCTCTCTTTCTCTCTTCCTTCCTCCTCTTCTCCTTCTTTCTCTTCTTCTTCTTGCCCGTGCACCTCCTCTCCCTCTCCCCTTAGCTTAGTCTACTTTTTCAAGAAGTCTTTGGGAAAATATTTGAAAAAACAAGACTTGCTCAAGAAGTCATATTTCCTATGCCAACTATATTCCTTAACCAAATCAAATTTACAAGTATGCCATCTTATGACATTCTAACTATCCATTACATAAGGCCTTATTTGACTTCCTCAAATTTCCCAAATGCTTTAATTCCTCTCCTAAGAAAATGCCAAAGGGTTTTGGGGTCCCACCCAAAACATATCATGATGCTCGGTTCTAGCACCAAAGAATTAAGAAATTACAACTTCCTCCCTTCTAGTTTTACTTTTTTCCATTTAGTCACTTTATCATTTTCTAGAGTTTACTTCACTATTTTATTTCATTCTCTCTCCTTCCGTTCACTATTAAAATTATTTATTATTTAATAAAATCAGGGGATGTTACAATTCTCCCCCTAAAAAGCAATTTTGTCCCCAAAATTCAAGCATTACCAGTTGTTAAAGAGTTGGGGATACTTCTGTCTCATATCATCTTGTATGTCCCTTTCACCTACTGTCATTTTTCAGGCCTTCTTTCATCCCCTTGTAGGCATTGCAAAGCTAAATATCCTTTTTGTCCACAGTAATAACAAGTAATTTGACTGACATAACAAGGTTTATCCCCATGTGGCTGTCCATATTTCCCGTAATTGTCCATCGTAATGTTTAACATAAAAGATCTGGATCTCGTGGATAAGGGCTTTTTGCATTTTGTAACATACTTTCCTCTAATGTTCTTGCCGAAGTTCGGAGTCTCCCTTTTCCTGTTCCACAAATTCCATTTCTCCTTTTTTTTCTCTACTACCTTTAAACTTTTCTTTAGCAATCAACATTTATTGATTAAGGGGGCAAACTCTTGTATTTCCAAGGCAACTATAGCTTTTCTGATTTCATGATTCAAACCCACCTCGAATTTCACCGCTTTCTAGGCTTCATCTGGATGATATCTCAAATAGGTTAAGAACTTAGACAACTCTTCAAATTTAGTAATGTATTGCTCAATAGTCTGGTTACCTTATTTAAGTTGAAGGAATTCAATTTCCTTTTCTGCCCTCACGCTGCTGCAAAAAAACATATCCAAAAAAGTGTATTAGAACACTTGCCATGTAATCTATTTACCCTAATGATTTAGCAACTCTTTGGCTCCTCTCCACCGGTATTCAGCTTCCTCTTTCTGCATGTATGCAACAAAAGTAACCTTCTACTCATTAAGGTAGTTTAAGAATTCAAAAATATTTTCTAGCTCCGTCAACCACCTTTCAGCTACTATTGGATCATATCCACCCACAAAAGAAAGAGGTCTAGTCTTCATAAATTTTGCCCAGCCATTTCCATTCCCCATATTCCTTTTGTTTCCTCTAACCTCACCATCATTATTATTATTATTCTATATATGACGCAAGATTTGATTTGTGGAAGCCACTTGGTCTCGAATAGATGTGGCTAAATTATGCAAGGTAGCCTCTATACTTTTCATCAAATCTCTCCTTGGAGGTGCCATCATCTACTATATCAATTAAAAGAAGTCAATTGTTGTTAAGGTGATCAGGCTAAATAGCAAATTAAATATTTTACAATAGTCATTACACCACTTAAGTATGCATATAGGAAACACTAGTAATTTCCTTACTGACAAAATATGCTTCCTTACTGACAGTATATGCTACCTTACAAAACTTAGTCTCATACTTACTCAAGACATCCTCATATCAATATTGGTAACCGTCCGATCACACGTTCAACTAGGATCGACTTGCTGATACTAACTTTGTAAAAGCCATTTTTTTGGGTCTCCTAGGATTATTATGGAAATAATTACAGTATACCAAGCATCAAATAATACACATGTATATAAGTAGCATATATTCCATTACCATCATACCCAAAAACTAAATCAATGATTATTGTTCATACAGGAGTAACACTGAGTCATATGGTTACATTAACCTAACATAAGTCTCAATATAGCATATCATCCCTGGGGTATAAAGGGTGAAGGAGGTGGTGTTTGCATCTGGATCTCCGTAATCTTTATTGCATAATGGTGACTAACCCAACTTGGGATAGGGTATATCCACCATCTGGAAGTCCAATACAGCAACAGGAAGATTTGCCAACATCTCAACTACTTTTATCTGAGCATAACACTAAACATTAATGAGAACAAAGTCTCAATAGGTTCTGTAACACCCTAAATTTTTTTTAATTATATTCACAAAATGGAATATTAAGAAAGGATTAAAAAGGATTAAATGGGGTAATTTTAAGGAAATAATTGTGAATATTTAATAAGAGATTTCTCATTTTTGGAGAAGATAATTAAGAAGGAAGTAGTAATTTCTTTATCTATAGGGCCATATTTGGGAAGTGAACATAGAGATAAGGAGCTATGAAGAGAGTGACATTAAAACACATTGGAATATGTCTCAAGAAGGAATTAAACACTTGGTAAGTTTCCCTACAACCAAAGAATGCCTTAGCTAACTAAATAGTTCCATTTTAATAGAGTGGCATAATGGTTATTGTTAGCAAAAGGGGTGTGGGTTAAAGGAGAAGAAACTTCTCCAAGAAGCTAGTCATATTTTATTACTTCTCCCTTGACTTGATGACCAAGTCGTCAGCCAGCCCAAGGAAAAGAAACTATAACGCCCCCAATTTACGAGCATATGAAACAAACATATTTTTTTTCTGCAATCAAAAATTTTTCATAACATGCATAACACTATTCTTTGTCATAGAAATATATACATATAGGTTCTCTCATGTATATACATTATCTAAACCAAGTTATAAATGTCAAAGTAACAACAAAAGCTGGGATTCTATCCGTGGTGTTCAGAGCACACTCTAGAATACAAATATAGTATAATTCAAAATTGTGAGCCTTGAAAGTAACGTAGACTCACCCAGAGAATATGTCACCTAACTGATCAACTATCTACAGGATCAGAATCTGTATTCTTATCTAAAAAATATAGAAATATCATGTAGTGAGTTTGACAACTCAGTGAGCAGATAATACCTCCTATGACCTCTTAGGTCAGCATATGGATGTACTCGTGTTTTAAAATTTGTCACATAGAAAATACAGTTCAGAAGTACATCTATATGGGAACCGTATTTCAAATATTCTCAAATAAAAGGATATTCAGATATTCAAACCATATTCAGCATAGTATGATCATTAAACAAATGTTGTTATGTTCAATTGTATAAACTATAGTAAAATAATAAGCTTTTGAGATAAAGTTATAAACTTTTAAAATAACCTTCCTCATTCAGCAATCTGGTCAATCCAATTTAAAATGACCTACCTCATTCGGCGATCTGGTCAACCCACACACTCATTTGCTATACGTATAGTGACCGATCGACTACAGTTACAATAGTGATAAGAGAATGTGAGTCTATCACCCATTTTCCTCCTCATATTACCACTATCACCTGGTTGGATCAGCCCTCCCTCGGCTCACTCAAGCTAATAGGGCATCCCCTATTCGGTACTGTCACAAGCTATACAACCTATCGATATTCATCCATACATATAAATACATATATATAAATGCATATTCATTAAATGCAATGTAAAATTATCAAGCAACTCACCATGAGATTTACGCTTTCCATTCAATCATAATTAGTAACTTTATAGTTTTACAAATCAATGCCACATGCATAAATATTCACTTTATCATTTAATGAGAAATACATGTGAAATCAGATATACCATGAGTTCAGAAATCTATTTTCAAAACTATACTCTTCTCGAACTATATTCTAAATTGTAAGAAACTCTGATAATTTTAATGTATTTTAGAAACATTTAAAAGTATAAATATCTCATGAACATAATCAAATACATGCTTAAAGATCAAGAAGAGTATAGGACAAGTCATAAAAAAAATCATCTACTCACAAGTCAGGGCTCCAGGTTAGACAGCCCAAATGTAATTTTTCAAGTCAAATTTGATTTAATAGATTTGAAAAATAAGTCCAAAGGGTCCAAAAACCTAAGAAATGTCTTTGGGAGATTGGTCACTGTTCACGGCCGAAAAATACTATTCACGCGGGCGAAAATCATTATTCACAAAGAACAAAAAGTTGTCAAATGACTGAAAAATTTAATATACTAAGGTTTATTTAACTCCTGAATTCATCTACGATGTCAGATTTTCAATTTGAGGTCTCTAAGTAAGAGTTTTAGTGTTTACTTTTTTCTGAGATTTTCTACTTTTGATTTGCGGCGATTCTACGGCTGATTTAAAAAATTATTCAGTCAAAATCATAGTATTCTCTGTTCTGAATCTAGTGATACCCTCAGTTTTGATATCAAAAGCCAATAGGCACTCCAGATCTAGAGAAGAAAATGAAGGTTACTATTCACACTATTTATACTATTCATCGGTTACCAATACCTTCGCATTTTCTCTTCATCCGTCTCCTCCTCCCCCTTTTTCTTTCATTTTATTATTATTATTATTATTTAATAATTAAATATTTAAGATTATTTTTATTTTATTTTATATATATTCATTTAAATACTATTTTTCATCCTAAAGCATCCCAAAAATTTCTAAAAATTTACATTATTGCAAAACTTTAGTTGAACTCCTAAATCATGACTTTTCATGATAAAAATTTTAATAAAACAAATCACAAAATAAATATCTTTATGCATAATAAAAGAAAGAATATTTCTAAAAGTATAACAAAAATTTATTAAAGACTAATATAATTATTTTAAGCAAACTAATAATTATTTTAATTAAAAGTATACTTACTTTTAGCAAAACATAATCATTTAAAGTAAAAATATATTTTTTATCGTTAAATATTATTATTTAAAAATTATAGGATATTACAAAAACAGCTACGGCAAAAGGAAGAGAAAGAGAAGAAGGAAAAGAGAAAGAGAAGAAGATAGAGAGAGGGGAGAAGAAGAGGAGAGAGAAAGATGAAAACAAGAAGGAAAAAGGTAATCCAACTCCCTTTCTCTTGATTTTAACCTTGGATATTTGGAAATAAGTGATGGAGGATTTTTCTATAGCTTGAAATTAAAGAAAGAGAGAGGAAATCCAACAAGTTTAGTGAGAAAAACAAGAACGTTGTTGTATAAAGTAAGATCAACATCTAACCTTTAATGTTCTTGACTAAATGGCCTTGTTTATGCATTTATATGCATTTATAGTAGTATCATAGTATAGTAGATGAATGCCTTGATGAAGCTTCAATGATGATGATGGTTGGTTGCCATAAATAGGAGTAAGGGAAAATGTTTATAACTCTTTTATGAAAGATTTTGAAGTTTATGTTTCATGTTTTAGTGGATGAATATAGTCTTTGACTCATATTTTATATACCTAAAAATATATGCTTGGTGATTTTTTTTGGTTGGTAGGCGTTTTGGGAAAAGAAAGGAGAGTTTTGAGGTTACAATTCTCGAATTGGCACTAGAGAAGGAAAACACAGGTGCTTGGAACAAGTGTAACACCCGAACTTCTGTTAATAATATTCACAAAATGGAATAGTAAGAAAGGGTTAAAAGAGTTAAATGAAGAAGTTATAAGGAAATAATTATGAATGTTTAATAAGGATTTTCTCATTTTTAGAAAGAATTGTTAAGGAGGAGATAGTGATTTCCTTGTCTACATGGCCATAAATAGACAACAACAATAGAGATGTGGAGACATGAAGAAAGCTGCAAAAAAGTCCATTAAAGTAAGGCTCAAGAAGGAATTAAACACTTGGTAAGTTTTCTTGCACCCAAATAAGGCCTTAGCTAACCCCCTTAGTCACAATGTAATAGAGTGGCATTTTGGAAATTGTTAGGCAAAGCAAGGGTGAAGGTTAAGGGACTAGATGGCTTCTTGGAGAAGTTTTATTATTTTATAATATCCCCCTTGACTTGATGACTTAGCCGCCAGCCCAAGCAAGAAGAAGCAACAGATTTTCTTATGCCAAGGAGAGAAGGAAAAGGGGAAAGAGAAAGAGGTAAGAAATCTTCCCTAATCTTGTGTTTAGGACATGGTTTTTCATGGGTTTCATGATGGTGGGCAAAAATTTACAGTCTTGGTGAAGTTTCTAGAGAAAGAAAGAAGCTAGAACAAGAGAGAAAAAAACAAGCTTGTGGAAAGAAGGTAAGATCAACGTTCTCCTTCATACTTTATGGTTGGATATCTTTATGGCTAGATGTATGTGAGTATTTAAATCTGTGGGAAGGTAGATAGAGCTTTTATTGGAGTAGTTATGGCATCCATGGTTACTGTTCATGCATATCTATCTGTTAATGTTTTAGGGAAAACTTTGTGTAGTTGGTTTTGAGTTTTAATCCATGTTTTGGTTGGTGGGTTGCTCTAGAAAAATAGTACTTTTCATGCTCAAAATGTTCGTATTTTGATTGTTGGTTTTTCTTGGCTGATTTGAGAGAAAAAAGAAATTTTTGGTGAATTTCGTACCCAGAGCACGGCCGTGCTCTGGGCTGGAATCTTGAAGTTTTGAGAAATTTGGAAAATTGTTGAGCAAGGCCCGAAGCACGGCCGTGCTTGGAGCTGGCCTACGTGAAACACGGCCAAGTGAAGAGGGAACACGGGGAAGAACACGCCCATGAAGCACGGCCGTGCTTCATGCTGTGTTGGCCTTTTTCTTTATTTTCTGTTTCCTTTCTGAATCTTATTTAATTACCAACATTTTTGGGATGTTAGTGAAGGTTTTGTGGTGCATGAATGTTATATTTGCAACTGTTATATTTATTTCATCATGTATGGTTGGTAAATCATGTATATAAAGCATGAGGAATAATGCATGAATGCTATATTTGCATACTATAGACTGCTTGTATGTATAGCTGCAAGTGAGTTATTAATGTATGCACATTATGAAAGGTTATTAAGACATGTATGTTCATCCATGATGAGTTGTTGTAACATGTTTGAGGTTGAGCATGGTTTATGTGCTGGATAATTATTAATGTGCACACTCTTGTTATGTTAAGTCGCTGGAGAGACATAAAAGACTTAAGCTTTGTCAAGAGAACCCTCTCTGAAGTAGGGTGGCCTAGAAATAGGTGTCTCCCTTGCTATATTGAGGCGACTAACAAGTCAGAATGATCCTCTCTGAAGCAGGGTGGCTTGAAAATAGGTGTCTCCCTTGTTGTATTGAGGAGACTGACAAGTCCAGGATGACCCTTACCCATTAAGGTGACCCGGGAGTGTGGCACCTTATGAGGTAAGGCGACTGAAGGGTCGTGGTTTGGATACAGTACTGGGATAGAGGATGCCCTATAGCCTAGAGTGGTCAATACAGGAAGGACCCTCCGATCAATGACCCTCAAAGGGTGGGTGAGTAGTTTGAGGGGTAAGGCTCACGTCACATTAAGGATTGCAATTGAGAGAGAATATTGGCCTATAAGCCACTGTGAGTGATGATGAGCCACTGAGTGATGTATGAGCCATGGACAACAGCACAGGTAATTATAAATACATGTTTTATTTTAGCATGCGTGATATTGATGCATAACCTATAAAAGGCTGGCATGTATTTTACTGTACCTTTAATGTATAAAAAGAGAAAATGTTTTTTGTAGCTTATACAGCTGGACATAGAATGTATGTTTTCCGTATACTTATATGTTTTGGATGTTGACCTTGCTAGGATTTTATATCTCACTATATTTTGATGCTATGTTCAGATAAGTATAGATGTCCTTTATTGTGTTGACATTACTCCTGGAGTTACAGACAGTAGACGTCCCTTACTTGGGACAGTTCACAGTCATTGTGAACTTGATGGTGATTAGCATGATAGAGGTCCCCGCTCCTAGCCCACTATTGTGTGTATGTTTTACTAATTACCGCAAGCGCACGGCATAGCTGTAGCTAGTCCGGCGAGTACGGGTCGTATCCCACAGAGAACAATGTAAACTACTAGAACGATGCAAAATATGCTATCTAGATCAATGTAATTCGATTAGAGAGTGTCACAATTAAACGAATGAAAATAACCAATTAAACAAACCTAGGGTTACGGTTCACCACACTTATGATATTCAACATCCAATTTATACCTCTAATTGCAATTATCTAGGTTATTGGGGATGGTTTAGCCTTAATTAACTAGCAACCTCTTTCAAGCATTACTAATCGTACCTAGGTTAATCCAATTGCCTACTTTCATGGTTCTTAGTTCAACCTAAGTCCATTAAGTTCTATGCCAACCATGGAATACAATTAATCGATTTTCTCATGCCCACTAATTGATTCATTCCTAGAGAACCTTAAACTACTTTCGTGATTAAGATATCCCTAATTAACTATTAGGTTCCGGTATTAATCTTCACCTTAAGTGGGTTTACTAAAACCTTATATCAAAACTACTCAAGCATAATAGAAACAAAAACTAAAACCAAATTCATTAAACAAACCATAAGTGTTCAATACAATTCAGGAGAAAGAAGTAGAAGTAGGAGTAGAAGTAAAGATGGAAAGATAAAACCTAGATTGCTGAATGTAGAGATGAAATACAATGCTGAATCAATGTGAAATCTAACCTAGAACATGAATTGAACAATTAATCCTACTCTAAACCTAATCTAATGGTGTTTCCTAACCCTAAAACTGAGTAGAGAAGGTCTGAAATGCGTTTCTCCCTCTTTGGCTGCGTATCCCCTTCAATATATAACACTTTGGCCGCTCAAAACCCTAAAAAATACGGTGTGCGCAGACCCGTAGTACGGCCGTGTTCCAAGACACGGCCTGGCCGTGCTTCGGGCTGGATTCTGGGGAGTTTCTGCAGCTTTTGCCCATAACACGGCCTGGCCGTGTTACATGCCACCAAGCACGGCCTGGCCGTGTTGGGGGCTGTCATGCTTCTTTCTTGCTAATTTTTGGTGGGCTTCCTCCTTTCTTCCTTCTCATCTTGTTCCAAGTCCATATAGCACTTTTGATGACTGTTTTTCCTTGCTTCTTGGCCTCATTTGCTCTCCTAAAAACATAAAACAAACCAAGGCAGTATCCAGAGCAAAGCATAACCAAATGCAGGGAAATAATCACAAGTTTACTACTAATTAGGGGATAAAATCTAACCATTAAGCACTCAAATTTCCCCTTTATCAACTCCCCCATGCTTAAACCTTTGCTTGTCCTCAAGCAAATAACATATCATATCAGGAAAGGGGAAACATGCAATCAAATTCCATAAGATAGAAAAATGCAATATAGATAATTTGTCACTCAATCTGTGTGCACACAATAGATATATGAATAGATATTTACAAGATAGTCTATTTTCTTCTAAACTAAACCAATAATTTTTCTATTATATATCTACTTCTATTGTTACCATTGGTGGTATACATAAAATTGATTTTTGTACACTCAAGTAGGCCACCTCATCCTTTAGATCTCACTATGTTGCCTTGCCCTTATTTCTATTTTATCGCTCTTTTTCTCACTTAAACTCTTTTACTTTCCATCATCAATTTTTTTTTTCATTTTTCATTCATTTATTTTATTTTATTTTATTAGAAATATGCAGTGAGTGCATTTTATGCTCTATCTCACTAGGGTAAAGGCATCTAGGTACTCATACTAAGGCCTTTTTGGTGCCTTGAAGGGGTACTCAGAGTGAAAACTTTTTGGGGTGCACATTCCCTCATTTTTCACCTCTCCCTACCTCCAAACTCTCATAGTGTTAAAAATCAAAAATAGCATACAATTCACAGCACAAAAGAGAGATATTTTTCAAAAAAAATTAAAGGTTTAATCCTAGAAGAGAGAGACTAAAATAATAACTACTTATTTCATATCCTATTGTGCATCACATGTTCATGAGCTAAAAATTAACCTATATTACGTCAATCTATCTCTGAAATAGCAAACTTTATTATTATACAATGAAATAGGAGATACAAAATTCAATCAGTGAAAACTACAAGCCTAAAGTCTACTCCCCTATGCTTAAACTTGACATTGTCCTCAATGTCAATATAAATGAAAGTACAGGCAAAGGAAGAAGTAACTTACTTGCTTATTGGTCTTCTAAAGGAGGAGGTTGAGGGTTCTGACTCAGGTGCCAAGTGTATAGCATCAGCAATAGGTAAGCCAGATATAAGAAATGCAGTATTTTGAATTGAAGCTTAGTTGAAAACACAGACCACTTATGCTTTGGGTTGGATGGCCCCCTTCTCTTTTTTTTTGAAATACTTACCTGGGGCACGGTCGTGTTGCTGGCAGGTTTTCTCCAAAAATGCAGGATTTGGCCCATGCTTGAAGCACGGGCATGGTGGAGGACACGGCCTAGCCGTGTTGCTAGCTGAAAACCTTAATTCTTCAAATTTTTCCTCAGCTTTTGATTCTCCTTAATTTCCCTTAATTTTTAAGGCTTTTATATCACCTTGAGCACATGGGAATGCACCTAAAATACATTAGGAAACACTCATTAAACCTATAACCAAAGAAATCAACTAAAATTAAAGATAAAAACTAAACTAAAAACTAGAAAACAAAGCCAAAGGAAACTTTAAAAATTAAAATGTGGGTTGCCTCCCACAAAGCGCTTGTTTAAAGTCATTAGCTTGACTCTTTGGAATGCTTTCCACTCATGGAGGCTTGAAGAGAGTTTGAATAACTATCTTTGCTATCCATTGTGTAACATCCCGTAATTTTTAGATATTTTCCTTAGAAATTCTTCACCTTACATATATGCATAGAAATGTTCTAATATTAATGGAATAGGTAAAGAAAGAAAACCTAAGAGAAAATATTAGAAATAAACATGTTAAAGAAAGGTGAAATTCTTAGGTAAAGAAAGATAAATTTTTGTGAAGTAAGTAAAGGTCTTAAAATTTCAAGAAGATCGGATTAGGGTAATTTTTCTTAATTTAAGAGCAAAAGTTACTAAGTTTAGTATCTCCACCCGTAATTGGGCTTTAACCTATAGACACTTCATATAGAGTTTTTCTACTTCACATGAATTTTTAGCAAGCCAATAGGATAGCCCAAGGAAGAAATAAAACATAGACTTGGACTAGGATATAGAAATTGGACCGGTAGCCCACAAATCATGAAAATGTGACCAAGCCCATTATGAAAGGTAGAATTTTAACCAAAGTAAGGAAAATGGGCAAAAATGAGCCCAAATCCAAGAGGAAAAATAAAAATAAAAATAAAAATAAAATTAAAGTGATGAAATATTGGTGTAATCAAGATTAAGTGACATGGCATTAAGACAAAAATTTAGCAAGTGGTGTGATTCTAAATTCATCATTTTGGCAAGTGGCATAATAATACAAGGCTTTAGGACAAAAACATCTATATCCTACATTCATAACTTTAGCAAGTGGGTAATAATACATAGCATTATGACAAAACATCATTATCCTACACAAATAATTTTAGTTAAGTAAGGAAAATTCAAGGGCTAGAAATTTGCCACTTAAAAAGGCAAATCTATCATACTTGATTAAGACAAAAGAAAAAGGAAATGAATCCCTAAATCAAAGGGATCTTGCCCCATATCTTGAGAACATATCATCATAATTTTCAAAATACAAATCTCCTTTTTCTATGCATATCTTGACTAAGGAAGAGGAAGACAAGAACATAAGTTGTTTGTTTTCCAAAAATTCAACAAAGTGTATCCTAATTGTGATAAGGTAGACCCATGATCATGAAAGGTGAATTATTTGGTGGTCTATATAAGAAAACCCACCCTTACAACATTAGAATTTCGTCCAAGTGAGGGAGAGGAAAAATAGAAGCAAAGTAGTGCGAGGAAAGGAGAGGAAGAAAGGAAGAAAGAGGAAGGAGAAGTCTAGGGGACTAAGTGCTCCAGGTAAGTTTAACAATATTTCTTTTTGAAGAAAACCTTTGAAACTCATAATATTTATATGAGATTTTGATTTTAGAACTTTGATGATTGGTCATGGATGTTGCTATATCATGTTACATATTGATCTTGCATGTGATGTATGTTTGAATACTTAGGTTGGTGTAGATAGTTCTGCATGGGTATGGCTATAGTTGACAGAATTTTAAGTTTCGGTATTTTAATTTCTGGGAACAATCTATAAGGAATTAAAATAAATGGTTAACATAAGAATTAAAGATATATGTGTCACGGATTTTTACCCACTGGAATCATTCCATTTGGAGTCCATATGAGGTAGCTATGGTCTGATTAGTAGTCAAAGGTCAGAAAATGAATCATCAGGGAAGAATATGTTAGGATAGCTTCGGTAATTTAATTTCTGGGACTTATTGGTAGGGAATTAAAATAAATGGTTAACATAAGAATTAAAGATATGTGTGTCATTGATTTTTATCCACTGGAATCATTCAATTTGGAGTCCACATGTGGTAGATATGGTCCGATTAGTAAGCCAAGGTCAGAAAATGGTTCATCAGGGAAGATTATGTTAGGACAGCTGTTGTATTTTAATTTCTGGGAATTATCTGTATGGAATTAAAATAAATGGTTAACATGAAAGTTATATATCTATGTCTCATGGAAATATACCCACTGGAATTATGCAATTTGGAGTTCATATGAGGTAGATATGATCCGATTAGTAAGCAGATGTCAGAAAATGTTTATTCAGGGAAGAGTATGTTATTAATGCTTTAGTTTTTGAATTTCTGGGAATATTCTGTAGGGAATTAAAATAGCGTGCCAACATAACAATTATAGATATATGGCTCGTGGATTTTTACCAACTGGAATAACGCAATTTGGAGTTCCAATTTGGGAGATATGGTCTAATTAGTTAGTAAAGGTCTGAACCTATCCGAGAGGAACTATCCTGTACTTTGAGGGAGTAATATCACCTTAGTTTCTTAATTTTTCGCTACAATATTCAACATAATAGTTTTAGGTAATTGTTTTATCTTGAAATGGACACCAAGATCACCTACATCAGAGTTAAATTGAGGGAGTTATGCTCTGATTAGTAAGAGAAGGTTAGATAGGATGAAAACCTGCATCAAGAAAATAAAGAAATAAAATTAGTATTTAAAAAAGAAGATGAATCTTAATAAATGACTAGTATAGCCATAGCCATTGCCATTGTATGAACTTCTTACCATCTTAAGTATGAAATTTTGACATGAAAATATTTTATAAAGTGATATTTGAAATGGTTATGTTCATGGCATGATTACCAATGATTTATGGTAATAGTTATATTTTGATGAACATACTTGTTATTGAAAGCATATTTTTGGCTATCATTATGAAAAGAAAAGAAATAAGCACGGTCACATGGCAATCCGTGTGGTGCACCAGTAGGGGACGCCCTACCAACGGTTATGATCATGATAATGAGAAAAGAAAGAGAAAGTGAGCCATGTCGGACGGAGCGAGAAAAGCCCGTACCGGAGAGTAGAGGATACTCACCCTGACCAGGGTAGCTTGAAATGAGAATAAGTTGATGGCCATCATATGATATTTTGAAAATAGTTAATCATATCATACATATCATTATAGTATGATTCTTATGTACATAGATATAATGCATTCATGTGACCAAAGATATTTTCTGTAGTTTATACAGCTGAACATGACGTGATGAGCTTTACTGATGATAATTTATTGTTGAACTTACTGGGATTTAATTCTCACTATATTTCCATATCATGTTCAGAAAATTATTTATGCAGCTTTTGTTTCTAAGGCTCTGGCTTTTAGTGCACATTGGATCGAGTTACTTTATGTTGGGCAGATTTCAGAATCAAATAAGATGTTTGTGGTCGAGTTGGCTCAGATCCCGGTGAAGGTGCAACCACCCGCACCTGTATCTCCGGAATTGGTCAACCAAAATAAACAAGATGTAAATATATATGTGTTTGATATGTTATACGTCTGTTTTGATTAATGACATGTATGTGAACTCAATATTGTATAATAATAAAGGAAAAAAAAAGGTTGTTACACATTGCCTCTTAGTATGTTGCTTGAGGCTTTGCCTAATGCCCTTCAAAGATCCTCTTGGCTTATTCCTTTCTTCCTTTGCTTCATTCAAGCTTTGAGGAGGTGGTTTGGGTTCAAGCTTTGTATCTTTCACTTTATCCTCAATTTCTTGCTTTTCTTCCCTCTGTTTGACATAAACATAAGAACTTTCCACAGAGAATAACTCAAGTGGGTCAGAAGGAGAAAAATTCATGGCATTATCATTCACATTAGGTTCAGTTAAGCCAATCATGTTGCAAGATTCACCTAGAGATGGAGGGTGCATAGCATCATTCAAATTAAATTCTACTTTTTCATCCCCTACATTCAAAGAAAGCTTTCCATCTCTCACATTTATATTGGCACCAGCCATAGCTAGGAAAGGCCTTCCAAGAATGATGGGGATTTTGTCATCTTCCTCCATCTTTGGCAGTTCCAAGAACATCTAAAGCGCTTTCACGAGATGAGTGCGATAAGGATGTCTATCCTATAAATAGGGGAAGGTGTCACAACCTGACACATTAGTGCCACGTAGGCATGACGTGGACATAATTTGGTGCCTAACAAGCAACTTTTCCATGTGAGCATCTAGAAGGTTCTACAATGCTCTAGAACTTTCTAAACAATTTTTGTATATTCTAGTAGTCTCTAGAATCTAGTAGAAGTCTCTAGAATATATTAGAATACTCTAGAGTATAGTAGAATACCCTAGAATGTAGTAGAAACATCTTGTAGGTCCTAGAATACTCTAGAACAATGTGGAGACATCATGTAAATACAAGTAGGCCTAGAATGATCTAGAAGCTTGACGTAGACCATTGGATTAAATTAATCCTAGCCATTGATTTAAGGGGAGATGGCATATATAAACCCCTCACCCCCTCATTTGTAAACCATCCAAGAGGTTCTCATCAATAGAAGTTTTCTAGCATTCTCCAAGTTCTCTAAGTTCTCTTACTTTCTCTTTTGATTTCTCTTTGATCACTTTGCCTCTTGAAGATGTGTCTTGAGGAAGGTTGACTTAGTTAAACATCAAGAGGAGTGTCTTAGCTAAGTGCTGCAAGGTTCTTACTAAGGGAGAAAGAGTAAGTCCATGACACCACGATAACTTAGGTTAGCCCTTCAAGTCAAGACCCTACTAGTTGAAGAATAAAAAAAGTCTAAGGCCCAAATAACATTCCACCGCCGGTAATAAGCGATTACCTACTTTCATCAAGATTTATACCAAAATAAGAAAATGCACTTTTGAAAAAGGAAAAAAAAGGCACTGGAAAGTTTCTTAATTTGATATCTGTTAGGGCCAAATTTGTAACATCCCTAATTTCGCTTATTTTATTAATAAAAGTACATAAATATTGAATTAAGAAAATAAAATTTATTAGACAATTTTTAGATATATAAGGAAATATAAGCCTTAGAAATTCTTCACCATATGTGTATGCATAGAAAATATTTCTAACATTAAGGAAATAAGTAAAGAGAGAAAACCTAATAGAAAAAATTAGAAATAACATACTAAAGAGAGGCGAAATTCTTGGAGAAGGAAGACAATTTTTTGGAAAGTAAGTAAAGGTCTTAAAATTTCAAGAAGATTGGATTAGGATAATTTTTTCTAATTCAAGAGTTAGAGTTCCTAAGTTTAACATCTCCACCCATACATTGGGCTTTCACTTATGCACACTTCATATAGAGTTTTTCCACTTCACATGAGTTTCTAGCAAGCCAATAGGATAGCCCAAGCAAGAAATAAAACATAGACTTAGACTAGGATATAGAAAAGTTGGACCGATAGCCCACAAACCATGAAAATGTGACCAAACCCTCCATAAAAGGTAGAATTTTAGCTAAAGCAAAGAGAATGGGTAAGAATGAACCTAAATCTAAGAGAGAAAAATAAGAATCATGTGAGAAAATAGTAGTGTAATAATAATCAAGATTAGGTCACATGACATTAGGATAAAACATCTATATCCTACATTCATAATTTCAGCAAGTAGGTAATAATACATGGCATTAGGACAAAAAATATATATCCTACATTCATAATTTCAGCAAGTAAGTAATTATACATGGCATTATGACAAAACATCCTTTCCTACACAAATAATTTCAGCCAAGCAAGGGAGACTCAAGAGCTGAAAATTTTCCACCTAGAAAGGAAAACCTATCATATTTGAGTGAGACAAAAGAAAAAGGAAATTAATTTTTAAATCAAATGGACCTTGTCCCTTGTCTTAAGAACATTTTATCATGATTTTCAAAATACAAATCTCTTTTTGCTATGCATATCTTGACTAAGGGGAGAAAGACAAGAACAAGAGTTGTCTTTACAAAAAAAACAAAAAAGTGCATCCTAATTGTGACAAAGTAGACCCATGATTATGAGAGGAGAACAACTTGATAGTTTATTTAAGCAAAACCCACCCTTATACCATTATAATTTCATCCAAGTGAGGAAGAGGAAAAACAGAAGCAAGGTAGAGTGAAAAAAGGAGAGAAAGAGAGGAGAAGAGATGAAGGAACAAGAAAGAGAAGTCTAGAGGACTAAGTACTCAAGGTAAGTTAACTTAATCTCCATTTGAATCCATCTTTTCTCTTCATTCTTGGAGTTCAAAACTCACCCTCCTTCTCTTATTTAAGCTACTATAAAAGTTAAGGGAAGGGAGGAATCTTGCTACTTCCTTCAAGAGGAAACAATAAAAAGAATTTACTAAGTGTGCTGGGGAGATCTTTAGGTAGGTTTAACAATATTTCTTTTTGAAGAAAAGCTTTCAAATTTGTAATATTTATATGAGATTTTGATCTTAGAACTTTGATGAAATTTATAATATTTGCTACTTTGATGATTGGCCATGGATGTTGCTATATCATGTTACATATTGATCTTGCATATGATAGATGTTTTGAATACTTCAGTTGATATGGAAAGTTCTACATAGATATGGCAATAGGTGGCAAAAATTTAGGGCTTTAATACTGATGTTATGTATATTTGAATATTGTAAAAATGGATAAAAGATGGTTAGGTTGGTAAATTAAGTATGACCTAAAACAACTAGGGGAAAACTAGGAGAAATTTCTATTGAGAAACACCCTTAGTGATGCATGATTTGATTCTATTTTTCTTTTGAAGTGGATGATAGAATATCTTAAATTAAGTAAGAAATATAATTAAATGTTGAGATGAGTAATTATATGGTTAGGAGGAAATTTGGAAGAAAAATGAAAGATAAATTAATAAAAAGATGAACTAGGAATTTAGGAAAGGCTAGGCTAAGAAAACTGGATTTTGGAGTAACTAGAGAAGCTTCTATTTTTGAAATTCTGGGAAGAATCAGTTAGGAATTAAAATAAATGGTTAACATGAAAAATGTAGATATATGTCTCACATATTTTTAGCCACTATAATCACCCAATTTGAATTTCAAATGAGGGAGATATGGTTCGATTAGTAAGAAGTGGTCAAAAAATGGTTAACTAGGAAAGAATCTGTTAGATAAGCTTCTGTGTTTGAATTTTTTAAAAAACTCTATAGGGAACTAAAATAAATAGTTAACATGAATATATATATATATATATATATATATATATATGTCTCAACAAAGTTTAGCCACTAGAATCATTAAATTTGGAATCCATATTAGGAAGATATGGTCAGATTAATAAGCAGTGGTCAGAAACTAGCTAACCAGAAAAGAATCTGTTAAGTATGTTTCTATATTTGAATTTCTGAACAAAATTTGTAGAAAAATTAAAAGAAATTGTTAGCATAATATATATATATATATATATATATATATATGTGTGTGTGTGTGTGTGTGTGTGTGTGTGTGTGTGTGTGTGTGTGTGTGTGTGTGTGTGTGTATGTGCGCGCGCCCGTGCCGTGTGTGTGTGTGTGTGTGTCTCATGGATCTATAGGCTCTGAAATCACTTAATTTGGAGTTTATATGAGGGAGATATGGTTGATTAATGAGTAGAGGTCAGAATTAGTCTAGAATCCATGGTGGTAAATGTAAGCATTTATTTTTCGATTTTATGGGAATAATTCATAAGGAATATGAAGAAATGATAACAAAAAATTTGTAGATAAGTGTCTTAGATTTTTATAGGTTTTGGAATCACCTTAATTAGAGTTCATATGAGGGAGATATGGTTGAATAAGTGAGGAAAGGTCATAAAACATGGCTAGGCCATGTTCTGGGTTGCTTCAGCAAGGGTAGGGCGTGTTCAGGGCTATTTTTGAGTATGTTTGAAGTATTTTTCGAGCATGGTCGTTTCTTAGAACATGACCAGACTGTGTTAGGAGTTGGTAAAGCTTATTTTTAACATTTTCTTCCCTAAATGAACCTTATTAACTATAGGGTAATAATAGAAACCAAATTGGAGAAGAATGCCCTATAAAATTTTTGAAAACATGTGTTCGAAATGATAGAAGTAGGAGAAAAGTAACTAGAGGCCAAGCATAAAGAAAATGAAAAGATGAAAATAATATTTTTTTAAAAAAAAGAATCTTATAAATGAAAATAATAAATAACTAGTGTATGCCGTAGCCATTGCTATTGCATGAACTCCTTACCATCTTAAATGTGTAATTTTGATATGGAAATATTTTATAAAGTGATATTAAAAAATGGTTATGATCATGACATGATTGCATTTTACCAATATTTTTTGGTAGTGATTATGCTTTGATGATAAATTATGGCATGTGAGTATAATGAACATGTTATTGAAATCATATTTTTAGCTATTAATGTGAAAAGAAAAGAGATAAACACAGTCACATGGCGGTCCGTGTGGTGTACCAGTAAGGGACACCCTACTAACAACTATGATTATGTTAGTGAAAAAAGAAAGAGAAAGTATGCAATGTCGGACAGAGCGAGAAAAGTCTATACTGGAGAGTAGAAAGTACTCACCCTGATCGGAGTAATTGGATATGAAAATAAGTTGATAGACATCATATGATATTTTAAAAATAGTTATTCATACCATACATATCATTATTGTACGATTTTGATATACATAGATAAAGTGCATTCATGTGACCTAAGATATTTGCTATAGCTTATACAGATGAACATGACATGATGAGCTATATTGATGATAATTATGATTTATTGTTGAACTTACTGAGATTTAATTCTTACTATATTTATATATCATGTTCAGAAAACTAAATATACAGATATTCTCTATGACCGACTTTTAGCATACGTTGGGTCGAGTTGGCTAAGATCCCAGTGAAAGTTCAACTACCCGCACCCATATCCCTAGAACTTGTCAATATGGATGAATAAAATATAGACATATATGTATTTGATTTTTATACGGATGTTTTTAATTAATGATGTGTATGTGAACTCATAATTGTATCAGTGTTAATTGTATACCATAAATCTTAATTATGCTTAGTTAATTTAATTGAATATTATTATGAGTTAAATAGTTAGAAGTAAAGAGGTAATGACTTCATGAAATTTTAAATATATATATATATATATATATATATATATATATATATATATGTGTGTGTGTGTGTGTGTGTGTGTGTGTGTGTGTGTGTGTGTGTGTGTGTGTGTGTGTGTGTAAAAAAAATGGAGTTGTTACAAAATCTATGGTATAAATATGCACGATAGCATCCTCCAAATCCCACATTCCCAATCCACAGCCTTGTTGTCCATAGACACTAACTATCTATAGATAAAATTCTATTAGTAGGTAGAGATTTTCTCTTTTGTGCCCAGCTACTATTTAAAGCTATCCATGCTTCATAATTAATGGAACAATATTCAGTATATGTTGGTTTTCTCCCACTCCGCATGTTCCCTTCCATATATGCATTCTTTTTTTTTCTTGTGGTTCATAGCCCTTTTGCATTATAGTGGCGACAAATGATTACTATAACATCCCTAAAATTTAGTAATTCTCATTTATGTATGGATTATTAAAAGAAATAAAGGAGTAGGGATGTAATTGAAAGGTTTTAAGGATAAAAATGAAAACTTGTTAATATTTTTTGGGTCAAATTGTAATTTCTTAAAAGTTTAAGGGTCAAAATGTAAATAATGAAATTTGTAAGGACTTCCTCTAACAATTAGCAAATTGCTAATTGGTCCTCCATCATTTATTAAAAAAAAGAAGAGAGATAGAAGGATTTCAAGATGAATGAATAGTTATAACTAGTACTTTCTCTCTCCTTTATTTTTTTTTTCTAGATCTGGAGTGCCTACTGGCTTCCAATCTCAAAACTAAAGGTACCATTGGATTCAGGACGGAGAGTACTACGATTTTGACTAAACAATTTTTTCAAATCAACTTCAGAATCGCCGCAGATTGGAAGTAAAAAATCTTAGAAAAAGATAAAATCTTAAACTCTTATTTAGAGACCTCAAATTAGAAATTTGACACTATAGATGGATTCATGAGATAGATAAACTATAGGATATGAAGTTTCACAGTCATTTAACAATTTTTGGTGTCATGAACAGTAACTCTGACCAGCGTGAATAATGATTTCAGCCGATGTGAACAGTAAATCTGGCGATAAATAGTTTTTTCCGATCATAAATAGTACCCATCAGTTAACCAGTGTTGTCCAAGCTCCCGAAAGCCAAATTTCGCGATTCTAGAGTTATTTCCTACGTTTTTGGACCCTTAGGACTCGTTTTTGAAGTCTATTTGATCATATTTGACTTAAAAAAATATATTTGGGGCTATCCAACCTGGAGCCTTGACTTATGAGTAGATAATTCTTTCTATGACTTACCCCATGCTCTTCTTGAACTTAAAATGTATAATTGATTCTGTTTACAAATTATTTATGCTATCATAAGTTTATAAAATGTGTTAAAATATCTGTTTTGCTCATGAACTGGCACCTAGTTCAAGAAGAGTATAATTTTACAAATAGATTTTAAAACTCATTGAATATGTGGTTCTAAATGTATTTATCATTATTTAATGAAGTGAATATTATGTGCATGAGGCATTAATTTGTAAAACTATAAAATTGCTGATTATGATTGAATGGCAAGTGTAAAGTTCATGGCGAGTTGCTTAATAATTATACATTGCATTTGATGAATATGCATTTATATATATGTATTTATATGTATAGATGAATATCGACGGGTTGTATGGCTTGTGACGGTATCGAGTAGGGGATACCCTATTAGCCTAAGTGAGCCGAGGGAGGGCCGCTCCAACCAGGTGACAGTGGTACTATGAGGAGGCAGATAGGTGATGAACTCATATTCCCTTATCACTTATTGTGACTGTAGTCGATCGGTCACTATGCATATAGCAAATGAGTGAATTGAATGTATTGAGAGCTGTAACATATTTGAGCATTATATTAAAAAATAGATTTTCAGTGCATATATTGTATATTAATTATGCATCAACAAAAGTTATGACTTTATCTCAAAAGTTTAATATTTTACTGTAACTTATACAGCTGAACATAACATCATTCCTTGCTGTGTGCTTGGAAATATTTGATGGTTTTGATATGGGATCCTCCCAATGTTTTCATGAGAAATATTTTAATGCATAACAACATTTATTTAATGATCGTACCGTGTTGAATATGGTTTTGGATATTAGAATATCCTTTGATTTGAGAATATTTGAAATACAAATCTTATATTAATTTACTTCTGAACTGTATTTTTTATGTGACAAATTTTAAAACATGAGTACATCCATATGTTGACCTAAAAGGTCATAGGAGGTATTATCTGCTCACTGAGTTGTCAAACTCACTACACAATATTTCTACATTTTTCAGATAAAAATGCAGAGTTTAATCTGCAGATAGGTGATCAATTAAGGACATATTCTCTGGGTGAGTCTACATTACTTCCAAGGCTCACAGTTTTTGAATTATATTGTTTTTGTATTTTAAAGTGTGCTCTAAATGCCACAAGCAGGATCTCTGCTTCTGTTGTTATTTTGACATTTATAACTTAGTCTGTATAATTTGTATATACAAGAAAACATATATGTATTTATTTTTATGGCAAAAAATAGTGTTATGCATATTATAATAAATATCTTATTGCAGAAAAAAATATTTAATTTTTTACATGCCCATAAATTGGGGGCGTTACAATTATCATATTAGTAAATTAGTTAAGTGCTATCTTATCTTTATTAGATTTTTAGTGAGTTTGAACTTGTGTGTGTGTGTGTGTGTATATATATATATATATAGACACATATGATTTGGTCATTAGCATAGTAAAGTTGATACGGGCTCTACCTATGGTTAAAATGATTCATGATCTGTATAGAATTATTCTGACGATACATTATTAAATTTTGTAAAGAGTTTATTTTTCTCTGTTGTGTTTCAATTTTTTTTTTTTTGGGTGAAAATATTGTGCGTCATTTTAATTTATGGTTTCGCACGATATAGAGTTTTGGTGCTTTGGCTTTGAATTAATAGTTCTGTTTGTTTCCTTTTTTAGTTTTTGCGCACTACATATTTACATAGGAGTGGAATCTGCTTAGTTGGCCATGGTGAAAGGTTACTTGGAACCCAAAGGTTACTAGATACCATAGAGATAAAGATTATCCAAAACAGGCAAAAAGCTCAAAAAGGGACTAACAAATGAAATCAGGCAAGAACAAGTCAAACTTGAAATCTAGTAAAAAGGAAGCATCCAAAAGGTCCATTGATGCCAATGACAACCAAGGCTGAAAGGACGCCAAAAATAATCGGTTGGTCTACTAAATCTGACACTCTGAACTCTTCAAGCCATCCCAGAAGCTCATCAACACCAGCAGAAGTGAGTTTCAACAATGATCCTGCATCACTTTTTGCTAATAACGATGATAATGAGCTGAATGGATCGTTGGATGCCATGATCCATTATTTTAGTGAGGAAAACACTGAAGGTTGTCTCATAATGTGAGGTGTGGGTGCAAGTGGGAAATTGCCTTCCTTGACTTCATGCAGTTATTGGATGTTTCTGAAGTTTTTTTTTCTAATTTTCTTAGAAAATTTAGGTTTGGGCGCCTCAAGAATATTATTTGACTGATTTCGAAGCTATGGTTGTATTAAGTTTTATACATTATACTCTTTCCTTTCCCCAGTCTATGATCGTTACTTCATATATATTCTCATACTTCTAAATAACAGTAATGGATATTTGCACTCCTAAATTAATTTTGTAAACATGCATTAGAATAGGGCTTATTATTTTCTTTTATGAGTTTTCTTCAATATTTCATGCATCTATTTCTGTATATTAATTATAGTAAAATAACATTCACTAGTGTCACTATTTTATAAAAAAATTGTAATGTTTTAAAAATATACCGATCAAAAGAATAATTCACGATTTATTATGCAGTCCAATTATAGTCGAATCAATAATGAAATATATATAATAATTTTTACATTATATATTAAAAATATAATATAAAAATTTTGAAAATATCATTAAATAATTTAATTAGACATAAAAAATAATAATCTCATATATAATATTTAATTCTAAAAATTTTAAAACATAATAATATAATAGAAATATTATAAAATTTTTATTTAGTAAATTAACTCATCATTTATAAATAAAATATAGCACTAGCTTCTTAAATCGCAAATCTACTGTCCACATGCGTTTTGTTTTTGTTTTTGTTTTAAATAAAACAACTATTCTTCTCTCAATTTCATTTAATTTTCGTACGTTATAATAATTTTTTTTTAATTTCATGAGTTGTAATCATAACAAACTAACAACGTTATAGGCAAGGAACAAAATTTCGTGTAGTTTCGGTGGAAACGACCGAAATTTTTCAGTTTTAGAAAGTTAGGAAACGAAACACAGACTATTTTAAGAAATTCTTTCGTTTCCATCGAAATATTAGTGTTGCGAGTGTGTCGATGGAAATCGATGGAAAAGAACAAAATTTTGTTTCAAGATCGCATTCGATAGTTTCATTCCAAGGGTGCAAAATGGTGATGTTGTGGCTGTCGATAGTGTCTTCTGGAGTCTGTAACAGCACAACCTTCTCTACTAGCTCTGCGAGTTCTGTGTAATGCAAGTCTAGAAGAGCCACCAAAACAGAATTGGAGTTTATCTGACCCAAGCATCCTGAGTAGGAAGAAGAGGAGACCAACAACGCAAGAGGAAAGCCATAAAGCAGAATAAAAAAAAAGGGGCAGAAGATGCAGAACTTGGTAATGCCATAAATGCGACAATCCATGAAGACATGAGAAAATGCGGGGGAATCAAGAATTGAGAGAGAGAGCGAGCAAAAAGAAAAACTAAGCGAAAGAAGAAGAAAAACTTAAAATTTCTTTCAATTAGATTGAAGAATGAAAGATTTGAATCATAGACACCCACCACAAGAAGTGAATAGATGAGAGAGAAGAGCTTACAGGAAACAAAATACCACCCTAAAAACACAGGCAGTTTATCGCATCCCCCATTCAGAATTAGGGGTGTTCACAGTTCGATTCGGTTCGGTTTTGGAGTCTCAACCAAATCGAACCGACCATGAAGGAGATAAAAAATTTTGGACCTAATCGGTTCGGTTGGGGTTCATAAAACCGAACCAAATCGAACCAATAAAAGGCAGTTTGATTTGGTTCGGTTTTTTGAAGAAAAAAAAATTTGTCAAATTTTTTTAATTTTTGGCCCATTTGAATTTTTTTGGGCCTATTTTTTTTCTAAATTTTTGGGCCTTTTTCGAATTTTTTGAGCCCATTTCAAAAAGTGAAAAAAAATTATGTAAAATATTTTTAAAATATAATAAAAAATAAATTTAATAATATAAATTACATATATTAAAAATAATTTGGTCCGGTTCGGTTTGGTTTGATTGGGACTCTGTCCCAACCGAAAATCAAACCGAATCGGTCCATTTTTTTTTAAAAAAAAAAACGAACAAAACCGATTTTAATCGATTTAGTTCGATTTAGGCGGTCCGGTTCGATTTTGAACACCCCTATTCAGAATTGGAAAACAGTTGGCGAAAAAATATGAGGAAGTACAAGATTCATCCATTCTATGGGCAGTGCTGGTCCCACACTATTTTTATTTTTAAAAAAAATCTCATTTTGATTATTAGCCTATTGGGATCTTATTTTATGCAGGCTGAACTTATTTTTATCATTATCACATTATTTGAGTATAAATTGCCACTATTGATTTTGAGTTGTTGATATTTTTTTACGAGAGATTAAAATTTTAAAAAAATAATATTTATTTATTTTAAATTAGATTATATTTAAGTTTTATTGTTCATAATTTAAAGTTTTTAATAACTTTTGTTAATGTTATATTATATAATTTAAAATTTTAAGTATAATATATAATTTATATTATGTTTTATATATGTCAAATATTGTCAAAATTTATACACATTAATTATATTAATATTATTATTTAATATAATGTTATCTAATTTTATATATTTATACTATTAATATTTTTTTAAATAAAAAAATATTTAAAATGTTTTTTTAAAAATATTGTATTTTTATAAAAATTTTAAAAAAATTTCGAAATATTTTCTTTTTTTTAAGTTATTAAAACGATCTTAAAAACAAATTTCAGTTTTTTGTGCATAACAATATATATATATATATATATATATATATATATATATATATATATATATATATATATATATATATATATATATATATATATATATATATATATATATTAATTAAAATGGACATAGAATCATAATCAATATAAAGAGACTTAAAAATAAAGATTAGAAAAAAATTAAGAAGATAGAGAGATAGATATAAAAGAGAAATTATTGTTAAATATTGTTATAATTTAAGTCGAAATTTTTATCGTAATAACATATTTATTTATTATTCAATTATATATTTATATTATTATTAATAATATTATATTAAAATATTTTAAAATTTTAAAAAGAAATTATTCAAAATTATTTGAAACAATTTTTAAAAATTCTTTTATTTTTGACAAAATGTTTAAAATATTTGAAAACTTTTTTTCTTTTTAAGTCACCGTTATAGAATGATATTGCATTCTCTTTGTCCGTAAACAAAACTGATACATTAAGAACATTTACCAAAACATTACCAAGTCCGACTAAGAGAGTCGGTGAACTATGGGAGAGTCAAGCAAAGGGAGAGCAAGACCAAAGCCATCACTGTTTGCCTCCCAAATCCCGTCACCACATCGGATCCCATTGTTGCTACGGTGAACTTTCGGCTACATTGCCACTGGAATGTCTCTTTTCCCCTTCTCTTCTATTCTCACTGGAATGTTGGTGTGCGTTTCTTCAATTTTCAGCAATTTTTCTTTCATCTTGCCTTTTTGCCGAAATTCGATCTTGCAATTCTCGAAGCTGTTCCTTTCTGGTGCCAATCCAAACACATTCCTTCTGCTTTCTCTTCAAAATTTGCCCATTGTCCGGATTAACCACAAACAGTGGCACTGGTTTATGAAGAAAACTGGCCGGTTTTCTTCGGTTTAGGCTCGTTTTAAACTGATGTTTATCGGTTGTGATGTCATCCAGTTTTTTCCTTACAATTGAACCGATTAACAGACTAATTTGCTGATTTTTTAATAGAACCGGTCCATTTTTCACAATTTTCCCCCAAAACCCAAGTATTATATACATGGTATATTTTCTCCTATTATATTTTTTTTATAAAAATAATTAATTGTATTAAAATAATATTTTTTAAGTAATTTAAATAATATGTGAGGTACCTCAGTGTGGCTAGGGTTTTCCTCTTACGCTGTCTTCGTATGCTCCACTAGAATTTCTCTCTAGCAAGGCGAATTGTATCAGAGAGTAGAGATTTTTTGGCCCAAATCTTGGCTTTTTCGTCCTAGTTGCGATATCGTCCGAGTTGATTGTGTCTTCAATGGAGATTGAGTTTCTATTAGGGGTCCACTTGCGCTTAGGGGCCACTGCCAACGTCTGGCTTCATAATCTCTGATTTTTCATATTTCTTCCCTCATTTCCTTTTAATTGGGAGCTCCAAAATTGTGGCAAGAGTTTGGTTAGTAAGATAATTTTGCAAAAACTATGGAGGCTATTATAAAGAATATATGTGTTTTTCAAGGTATGTCAATGTGCTTGAAATAGATGCATATAACAGTGTCAAATTATAATCATATTTAAGATTCTAATAGTTAATGTCTAGTTATATTGTAATTTGTGAAAATTTTTTTTAGAGAAAATAAATATGGGTGTGAAAAAGTAATGTATTGTCAATTATTTAATGCAAAAGTGACGGTGTTTCCCAATGGATATACCAGCATTAGATCCTTTAAATTATTATTTTTTAGTTGTTTTTTGTTCTATTGATTAGTTGTATTTTAGTGTGTTTTGTTACGTTTTTCAGTTCATTGTGTCCATTAGATTTCAAAAAAAAAAAAATTGATATTTTAAAGAGGTTATTTTCATTTTTTAAAATTTTTTAGAATAAACTTATTTGTCATCGATAAAAAAAATTAAAATAATATATAAGAAAACAAAATCATGACTAAAATGTATATCATAAATATTTAAAAATACCAGCTAATAAATATTCATTTAGCATAAATTAATTAATAAATTTAATTCAATCATTTTTATGACACATTTCATTTAAAATCCTTACTGAACAAATTAAAACAATTTTATGGTCCCTTTGATTTTGGCTACTATACTGCATCTACTGTGAAAAAATATACTTTTAAACAAATATAAAAACATTTGGTAAAAAAAAAAATTACAAAAGACGCTTTTAAGACAAATTGATTTAGAAGGTCTTTGGTAATGATTTACAAGAGTTACTATGAACATTTTATGGAGACCCAATTCTTTTAAAATCTTGGTGTCTAAATTAAAGCGTCCACAAGGTTTATTTGTGAATGGTTGCTGTGTTTACGTGCTGTGAAAAAATTACTGTTAAAATATTGTAAAATAAATGTTTATAAAAATATTCACAAGAGCAATTTTTAAAATGATTTATTAAGAAAGTAGTTGATAATAATTTTTAAGTTTTTTTTTTAGCATATAAAATGATAATAACATACACTATACTTTGGATACTTGAAAAAAGTTATTTTATATTGATAAAAAAGAAAAATAGTCTTATTATTTAAGAATAATAACTATTATGTAAAGATAGTATTTAAATTTTTTATATTAAACTAAAAACAATTATTCCCATCATGAACAATATAAATATGACATAAAGATATTTTTGTAATAATTATACGAAAATAGAAATTATACAAGCGCACCATTTAACATGTGATTTAAATAATTGTTAGTAAAAAATTTATACTTAAAAAAAGGTGTTCTTGGAAAATTAAATTATTATTTATCATCATATATTATTATAATTTTTTGAATAAAATTTATTAGATGGTTCAAATTAAAGTTATAGTATATTTGTAAGTGTTTAATGTTTATAATTATATAAATACTTTAATATTTTTAATTTAAGACTATCACGTTACTTTTGAAATATTATTAATCATTGTCTTTCAATTTATTAAAATTCATAAAATAATATATTTAAAGAATTATTGTATAAATAAATATTTATAAATACTTATTAAATTTAAATATTAAATAATACAGTAAAAGAAATTATCATAATAATTTATTTAAAATATTTATTATACATAAAGGAATATATAGTTCTATAATAAATATTAATAGAAATTATATTTAATGCTGTATATTTTATTTTGATAAATTAATATATAAATATTCATTTATTATAATTTATAATTTATAACAAAAAATAAGATTGTTATTTTTTTTTATATTTATAATATTATAATTTTTTTTTCATTTATTTAAATAAAAAGAAAAACAATAAATGAAATATTTATGAATGAGGGTAAATGGTATAATATACCTCTATGCTTATCATCCAGACTTTTTTCATTTCTTATATTGAAAAAAGAAATCTATTGCAATAAGTCAAATACTGGTAAAGACCAGCATTATTTGCTCTGATTTACTATAAAATGGAACTCCTTACAATGTAAAACATACAGGCTTGCAATGGGTCCCATTAGTAATTAATAAATAATATTATGCTAAATTAAGAATTAAATATGTTCTAAATTAGTTTGGCTCAAGCAAATTGAGTAAAAAAACTCACCAATATAATGAAGCTTCATTGTTGTGGTTTGACTTGTAATCGATTTTGTCCTGTGAGGTTCGTTTTGCATACCATTTAACCCGTGTGCCATTTTGTTTATTAATTATAACAAAAAGAGTAAATTAAACTAACTTTCTATGGGATTTGGCTAAATTAGACTTGTCTCTCCTTCTTCTAAAAATAGCAACCTGCCATTAAACTTCAAAATTATGATATAAAAGCACTCTTTGTCATTAACTTTTCGTCAATATAATTAATGCTAGATTTTCAATGTGTGTCATCATATCCCTGTCTTCCAAACTTGAAAGCATTTTTTTTGCTTTTACTGTCCTTTTAAAAAGAAAACCCTATAATATTATGTATTGCAATTCGTCTATTTGAGTTAGAAAATTAATATAATATTAACCTTCATGGTTTGTTTTCTAAAAAGAGAAAATTGACATGCACTATTCATTATGTGTGGTGATTTTTACCTCACCATTGATGGTATAGCCTATGCTTAAAGTAAGATAAATTTAAAGCAAATTTCATTAATTTACTTTGCAGTTGGATATGTGTAACGCCCCCAATTTACGTTACGTAAAATAAATATTTTTATTATTTATTTTTCGTAATCAGATATTTTCCATAAAGATATATAATTCAATTTTTTTATTATGAGAACATATATGTATAGGATCTCTCATGTATACATAATATACAGACCAAATCTATAAACATCAAAGTACAGCAGAAATGGAGATTCTGCCTGTAGCATTCAGAGTACTCTAGAATACAAACACAGTATAATTCAAAGACCGTGAGTCGTGGAAGCAATGTAGACTCACATAGAGAATATATCACCTATCTACCGAATCAGACTTTGATATTCTTATATGAAAAATGTGAAAATATCATGTAGTGAGTTTGACAACTCAGTGAACAAATAATTCCTCCTATGACCTATTAGGTCAGCATATGGATGTACTTATATTTTAAAATATGTCACATAGAAAATACAGTTCAGAAATACATTCATATGAGACCCGTATTTCAAAATATTGTCAAATCAAAGATATTCAGATATCCAAAACCATTTGCACCATGTTATGATCATTAAATAAATGTTGTTATGCTCAGTTGTATAAACTATAGTAAAATATTATGATTTGAAGGTCAAATCATTACTTTTAATGTACCTGCCTCACTCGGCAATTTTGTTAATGCAATGAAAATATAACTCATTTGCTATGTGCATAGTGACCTCGACCCTAGTCACAATAAGTGATCAGGGAATGTGAGTACATCATCCTCCTGCTTCCTCACATTACTACTGTCACCCGATTGGAGCGGCCCTCCCCCGGCTCACTCAGGCTAATAGGGTGTCCCCTATTCGGTACCGTCACAAGCCATACAACCAGCCGATATTCATCAATACATAAATATACATGTAAAATATCAAGCAACTCGCCATGAGCTTTACGCTTTCCATTCAATCTCATTTATAATATGACATACATCATTTTCACAAGTATATAGCTTTACAAATCAATGCATCGTGCACATAATATTCACTTTATCAAATAATAATAAATATATTTAGAACCACATATTCAATCAGTTCCAAAATCTATTTCTAAAACCATACTCTTCTTGAACTATGTGCCAGTTCGTAAGTATAACAGATATTTTAACACATTTCAGAAACTTATAATAGTATAAATAATTTATAAACAGAAATAATAATACATTTATAGTTCAAGAAGAGCATGGGGCAAGTCATAGAAAGAATTATCTAGTCACAGGGTAGGTGTAACATCCCTAATTTTGCTTCTTTTATTGATAAGAGTACATAAATATTTAATTAAGGAAATAAAATTTATTAGACAATATTTTAGATATCTAAGGAAATATAATCCTTAGAAATTCTTCACCTTATGTATATGCATAGAAAATGTTTCTAACATTAAGAGAACAAATAGAGGGAAAACCTAATAGGAAAAAAAATTATAAATAACATACTAAAGAGATCCAAAATTCTTGAATAAGGAAGGTAAATTTTTAGAAACAAATAAAGGTCTTAAAATTTCAAGAACATTGGATTAGGGTAATTTTTCCTAATTCAAGAACTAGAGTTACTAAGTTTAAAATCTTTACCCATACATTGGGCTTTTACCTATGGACACTTCATATAGAGTCTTTCCACTTCACATAAGTTTCTAGCAAACCCATTGGATAACCTAAGCAAGAAATAAAATATAGACTTGGACTAGGATATAGTAATTGGACCAATAGCCCAAAAATTATGAAAATGTGACCAAGCCCTCCAAGAAAGGTAGAATTTTATCCAAAGGAAAGAAAATGGGTAGGAATAAGCCCAAATCCAAGAGAAAAAATAAAATAAAATAAATTAGGTGATGATATAATAATGTAATAATAATAAAGATTAGGTTATATGGCATTAAGACAAAAATTTAGCAAGTGGTGTGATTCTACATTCATAATTTTGGCAAGTGGCATGATAATACAAGGTTTTAGGACAAAAATATCTATATCCTACACTCATAATTTTAGCAAGTGGTATGATAATACATGGCATTAGGACAAAACATTCCTATCCCACACAAATAATATCAACCAAATAATGGAGATTCAAGGGTTAGAAATTTGCCACCTAAAAAGGCAAACCTATCATACTTGTTTAAGACAAAAGAAAATGGAAATGAATCCCTAAATTAAAGGGACCTTGTCCCTTATCATAAGAACATATCATCATAATTTTCAAAATACAAATCTCCTTTTCCTATGCATATCTTGACTAAGGAAGAGGAAGACAAGAACATAAGTTGTTTGTTTTTCAAAAATTCAACAAAGTGTATCCTAATTGTGATAAGGTAGACCCATGATCATAAAAGGTGTATTATTTGGTGGTCTATTTAAGCAAAACCCACCCCTACAACATTTTAATTTTGTCCAAGTGAGGAAGAGAGAGAAATAGAAGCAAGGTAGAGTGAGGAAAGGAGAGAAAGATAGGAGACGAAAGGAAGGAAGAAGTATGAGAAGTTTAGAAGGATAAGTACTCAAGGTAAGTTACCTTAATCTCCACTTGAATCCATTTTTCTTCTTCATCCTTGAGGTTCAAAAAACTCACCCTTCTTCTCTTACCTAAGCTGCTAGAAAAGCTAAGGGAAGGGAGGAATCTTTCTACTTCTTTCAAGAGGAAACAAGAAAACCAATTCACTAAGTGAGCAAGGGAGATTCTTAGGTAAGTTTAACAATATTTCTTTTTGAAGAAAACTTTTGAAACTTATAATATTTATATGAGATTTTGATCTTAGAACTTTGATGATTGGTCATGATGTTACTATATCATGTTACATATTGATCTTGCATGTGATGTATGTTTGAATACTTAGACTGGTATAGAAAGTTCTGCATAAGTATGGCTATGGGTGGCAAAATTTTTTGTTTCTATGTTTTAATTTCTGGGAATTATCTATAGGGAATTAAAATCAATGGTTAACATACGAATTAAAGATATATGGGTCACAGATTTTTAGCCACTAGAATCATTCAATTTGGAGTCCATATGAGGAAGATATGAGCTGATTAGTAGTCAAAGGTCAGAAAATGGTTCATCAGGGAAGAATATGTTAGGATAACTTCTGTATTTTAATTTCTAGGAATTATTTGTATAGAATTGAAATAAATAGTTAACATAAGAATTATAGATATGTGTGTCACGGATTTTTAGCCACTGGAATCACTCAAGTTGGAGTCCATATGAGGTAGATATGGTATGATTAGTAGGTAGAGGTCAAAACCTATCCGAGAAGAAATAACATATACATTTAGGGAGTAATATCACCTTGATTTCTTAATATTTCGTTACAATATTCAACATAATAGTTTTAGATAATTGTGTTATCTTGAAATTGACACCAAGATCACCTATATCAAAGTTCAATTGAGGGAGTTATGCTCTGATTAGTAAGAGAAGGTTAGATATGATGAAAACCTGCATCAAGAAAATAAAGAAATAAAATTAATATTTAAAAAAGAAGACGAATCTTATAAATGACTAGTATATGCCATAGCCATTGCCATTGTATAAACTTCTTACCATCTTAAGTGTAAAATTCTGACATAGAAATATTTTATAAAGTGATATTTGAAATGGTTATGTTCATGGCATGATTACCAATGATTTATGGTAATAGTTATATTTTGATGAACATACTTGTTATTGAAATCATATTTTTGGCTATTATTGTGAAAAGAAAAGAAATGAGCACGGTCACATGGCAATCCGTGTGGTGCACCAGTAGGGGACGCCCTACCAACGGTTATGATCATGTTAATGAGAAAAGAAAGAGAAAGTGGGTCATGTTGGACGGAGCGAGAAAAGCCCGTACTGGAGAGTAGAAAATACTCACCCTGACCGGGGTAGCTTGATATGAGAATAAATTGATAGTCATCATATGATATTCTGAAAATAGTTAATCCTGTCATACATATCATTACTGTATTATTCTTATGTGCATAGATATAATGCATTCATGTGATCAAAGATATTTTCTGTAGTTTATGCAGTTGAATATGACATGATGAACTATATTGATGGTAAATTATGATTTATTGTTGAACCTACTGTGATTTAATTCTCACTATATTTCCATATCATGTTCAGAAGAATAATAATGCAGATTTTTTCAATGACACTTATTATTTCCGTACGTTGGATCGAGGTGCCCTACCTTGGGCAACTACCAGTTATATCAGATGTATCTATAGTAGATGTGACTGAGATTTCGTGGAGGTGCCACCCGCACCAGTGTCCCCAGAAGTAGTTGATATAGATGATTAGAGCTAATATGTATCTTTGTACAAATGTTTGTAAAATAATGGTGTATATGGAAACTTAGTATTGTATCACTGTTAATAACAATTATGCTTGGTTAAAGTGATTATTATTACGAGTTAAGTGGTTAGAATTAAAGTAGTAATAACTTCATAGAATTTTACAAATATAAAAAAAATTGTTACATTTACATAACTGGAGTTGTTACAGTAGGGCTTCTGGTTGGACAGCCCTAAAATATACTTTTTCAAGCTGAATTTGACCAATTAGACCTCAAAAACATGTTCGGAGGGTCCAAAGACTTAGAAAATGATTCTGGGAGTTTGGTCACTATTCATCGCGGGAAAATACTATTCACGACGAACAAAAAGTTGTCAAATAGCTGAAAATTTTCATATCTTAATGTTTAACTAGCTCCTGAATCCATCTACGGTGTCAGAATTTCAATTGGAGGTCTCTAAGTAAGAGTTTCAGAATTTACCTTTTTCTGAAATTTTCTACTTTAGATCTTCAGCGATTCAACGGTTGATTTGAAAATTTGATAGATCAAAACCATAGTATTCTTCGTCCTGAATTCAGTAACACCCTTACTTTTGAGATCAGAAGCCAATAGGCACTCCAAATCTAGAGAAAAAGTTGAAGGTTACTATTCACTCACTATTCATCTTCTCAAATATTTTTTGAAATTTTCGCCGTCTCCCGCCTTCCCCCTTCCCTTTTTATTTTATTTATTTTTTTCAATAATAATAATAATTATTTAATAATTAATAATAGGATTTTCTTTTATATAAATTCATATAAATTTCGTTTTTATCCTAAAACCTTCCAAAAATTTCTAAAAATTCTCATTCTCATAAACCTTTAGTTGAACTCTTAAATCATAATTTTTCTTGATAAAAATATGAATAAAACAAATCACAAAATAAATATCTTTATACATAATAAAAGAAAGAATATTTTTAAAAATACAAAAAAATTTATTAAAGGCCAATATAATTATTTCAAGCAAAACAATAATTATTTTAATTAAAAATAGACTTACTTTTAGCAGAACATAATCATTTTTAAACAAATAAAAATATATTTATTTATAACAAAATATTATTATTTAAAAATACCAATTATGGGATGTTACATTTTTCCCCCCTTAAAAAATTCGGTCACCGAATTTCAGCCCATCCTACTACATGTAAGGAATAAAATCAAGGTATAATTCAGAGTTACCAACTTTATTATTCAAATAATTGTGGATATCTTTTCTGTATAACATCTTTAATTTTAAAATGTCTCTTCACTTGAGTGATTTTGCCATATAACTTAACTATAGGAATTTCTTTCATCCATAAGTTCTTCATTTGTCGATTAACAATAAACATCAATTGTACCCATAGTTAAGTCAAATTTTTGTCTAATTGAATTTCTTAGAATTAGGTAATATAAGAAGAATCTAATATGTACTTCTTTCCAAACCTCATTACCTCTTTCATTGGTGATTCCTTTAAAAATATGTGGTTATCAACTGATAATTTCTAGTGCTCAACATTCATGATTCCTTTAGACTTTTGGTCTGTATTGAATTATTTGTATTCATTTTCTAATCAATCTCGCATGGATTATCTATGGATCGATATTAGAAAACACACTCATAAAAAAAACATATTCACATCCATTTTGGGATAACTATCTTTTCTTATTTCAAACTTCTATCAAGTCATATTTGAATTCTCACATGTCATCATCCCATGAATATCATCATCTTAATCTATCATCTATTTTTATCCTAAAATCCATTAATCACAATATATAACATTTATGTACTATTGGCAGATGTCTAATAATTCTACTTACCTCATCACAATAACTCTATACCTTCTTATTAACACAAAAAAAATTCATTATAAAAAATTTCAAGCCTTTCTCTATCATATCCAAAAGCACCTCATTCTAACTTATGTCAATCTCATTTAATTCACCCAATCATTTCAAGAAGATTTTTTTTTCTCCAACAATTACTCATACATGAATTCTCAATTTCAACATAATTCGCATCCTAGATACTAGACTCAATTTAGTATAATATAAACCTTTAACACAAATATCTTAATCACTAACATTATTTTTGGACATGATTCTCATAGTATTCTCCATATTTTCAAATTAAGAGTTCAAAGATTAATTTAAATCCTACTTCCCATATTTTATTCCTCAAGAACTTCAACACCACTAATTCTCTTGATTATATTCATCAAAACACCATAAGATTGTCATCCGTCCACTCCTTTCAAAATTTTTATTACTTTAACCTACTAACCAATTTGGACACCATAATAACTGGGTTTCAAAGAAAAAAAATTAATCTTCCTTATAATATGGAAAAAGAATTTTGTATTTAATACCAAATATTAATGTCGAACAATGCAGCAGAAAATGTGGAATACTTAATAGAGCATGGTGCCAAAATAGAAAGTTAGAAATTTAGACAAAACATTGCAATAAAATTAAAATCGGTGGCCGTAAATCTTGACAATCTGTAAACAAAAATCTAGCTGTTATATCAGCAAAAATCGGTGGCCACAAAGTTTGAATATACGTGCCAAATTCTACTTTAAATATGTTAGTATTCGGTGGAAAAATAACACATGAAAAAAAAAATTTCCGAGCTTATAAAAGTATGTGAAAATCACAGAATATATAGTTAACTGGTAGGATGCAGTTGATTGCTTCAAAATAGATGTAACCAATCAATTGTAAAATAACTAGTTCAAATTAAAATTTCTCAAAATAATTAGTCGATTTAATAATACCGATAGTCAACTGGCAAGAACATTGGGAAAATAAAATAAATCATTTGATTATCCCTCTTCAACAACTAACTTGTTTGCATTTTAACTATTTTTTTTTTCAATTATAGCTATCACTTACAACTTTCCTACAAGAATCAAGACATCAATGCTTCATCAAGAACAACAAGAAAAAGATAAATTTCTGGTGATATCTTAACCTTATTCTCTTTATATGCCTAATATAAGCGACTATCACAACTACTGTACTTATACATGCTTGTCGTCATTTCTGAAAATTTCACCTTCAATTTAGCTAATATCCACCAATCACTCACATAATATTCTAATTATTCTCGGCCTATTCACATAGCTATCATAAGTATTCCATTCTCTGAGTTCTATAAATGCACAAGTTAATTTCTTTACTTTCATACTTCAAGTTAAGGTGTGTGTAGCTATGGAGGGAATCACATTTTGTCAATTTCAAAATATTTGTGTCTTTTGTGGTTCCAGTCCTGGAAAAGATGGAGAGTATGTGAAAACTGCACAAAACCTGGGTATGGTACTGGCCAGGAGAAAAATTTATTTAGTCTATGGTGGAGGTAACCGTTGATTAATGGGGTGTGTGTCTACAGCTGCTCATGTAGGTAAATGTCAAGTTCTAGGTATTATTCCTACAGCTCTATCTGCATCTAACATTGTAGGAAAGACAATTGGAGAAGAATTTAAGGTTGCATCCATGCATGAGCGCATGGCTAGAATGATGAGCAATGCTGATGCCTTCATTGCCTTACTAGGAGGTTTTGGTACTTTAGAAGAGATTTTTCAAATAGTCTTTTGGGCACAACTAAATATGCATCACAAACCGATAGGTTTGTTAAATGTTAAACACTTCTTTGATGGTTTGTTGTCATTCATTGATTATGCTATGGAACAAAGGTTCATCTCACATTCAACACGACAAATTCTCATCTCAGTTTCAAATGCTGAGGAGTTAATTGATGCTTTACAAGCATATGTTCATGTACCTGATCCAACTATGGCTCAAATAGAATGGACGGCAGGCAACCGCAGAAAGCGCAAATTGGATTTGGATCTTCATCTTTAGATGTAGTAAAACGTAGCTATTATTGTACCACTTTTACTTTCTTAGAGTCTATTTGGATACTATCTTTACCAACCATACTCCCTTAGAGTTGGTAAAACTATCTTTGAATGATGCTTATGATCCTCTGAACTTTTGAAATATTCTAGTATATCATCAATAAATATAATAACAAGTTGATCCAGAGATGACCTAATTACTATTCATTAAATCTATAAATACAGTTAGGATATTTGTCAAACTAAATGACATCACCAAGAACTCATAATGAGTCCTAAAAGAAATTTTTCATACATCCTCTTCTCTTATCCTCAATCAATGTTACTCATATCTCAAATCAATTTGTGAAAAAAAATATTGAGTACCTTGTAATTGGTCAAACAAGTCATCTATATGAGGTAATAGGTTTTTATTCTACACTGTCACCTTATTCAACTGTATTAGCTAAAACGCATTTCAAAACACTTAAACGAGGTCAACCCATTTTGACTTTGTTCTTTAACATTCTTATGCAATGTCTTAACAATCGATCATTAAAAACTTATTTCTATCCAAGAGCCCTTCACATGAATTACCCATTTTGCATACCTTAAATTTTAAATTTCCATGGATAAACCTTCCCTTATCATAATGCTTATACATAGTATTATTGAAAACCAAACTGTCTTCGAATTCTTTATATCAACAAAATATATCATTGAAAATATTATCTTCATAGATTCTCTGCTCTTAAATTCAATCCAACCCACAACTTACCAAATCCATTTATATATATAGATTTCAACTCATCCATCCAAAAAGAGATTTAAATCTATTTTCAAAACACTCACTTTATTTCAAATCATTATCTTAGAGTTAACAACCTTGATCACATCATAACCCACTGTCAAAATTGTATTAACTATTCGTCATATTGTTTCACATAAACAAATCAAACAATCAATTCAAAACTTATTGACATTCGAACACGCCATTACCCTTGTGTTTGGATGAAATCTTCTTATTTTCAGCTAAGTCTTTTTCTTTACACCCAAGAGTGTTCTCTTTATCATTGTTCATCAACACGAGTTCAAAAGCTGAACTAGTAGTCCACACTCAAGAAACATTATCTAGGACATATTTATTGGTTCTTAAACATCGCATATCTAAGGAAAAGAGTCAGAAGGAAGAAAAGGACAACACCCTATAGAATTCCACAGCAGCACTGTGAGTATAAATATGTCTGTAGTTACATACCCATACTCAAAGTCCTACTACAGAATTCTTTGGTCTGTTAGCCACAGGGAAGCTTAATGCTCTGATACCAACTTGTAATGCCCCCAATTTACGTTACGTAAAATAAACATTTTATTTATTTATTTTTCGCAATCAGATATTTTTCATAAAGATATATAATTCAATTCTTTATCATGGGAACATATACGTATAGGATCTCTCATGTATACACAATATACAGACCAAATATATACACATCAAAGTACAGCAGAAATGGGGATCCTGCCTGTAGCATTCAGAGCACTCTAGAATACAAACACAGTATAATTCAAAGACCGTGAGTTGTGGAAGCAATGTAGACTCACTTAGAGAATATATCACCTATCTACCGAATCAGACTTTGATATTCTTATATGAAAAATGTGAAAATATCGTGTAGTGAGTTTGACAACTCAGTGAGCAAATAATTCATCCTATGACCTCTTAGGTCAGCATATGAATGTACTTATATTTTAAAATATGTCGCATAGAAAATACAGTTCAAAAGTACATTCATATGAGACCCGTATTTCAAATATTCTCAAATCAAAGATATTGAGATATCCAAAACCATTTGCACCATGTTATGATCATTAAACAAATGTTGTTATGCTCAGCTATATAAGCTATAGTAAAATATTACGATTTGAAGGTCAAATCATTACTTTTAATGTACCTGCCTCACTCGGTAATCTGATCAATGCAATGAAAATATAACTCATTTTCTATACGCATAGTGACCTCGACCTTAGTCATAATAAGTGATCAGGGAATGTGAGTACATCACCCTCCTGCCTCCTCACATTACCACTGTCACTCGGTTGGAGCGACCCTCCCCCGGCTCACTCAGGCTAATAGGGCGTCCCCTATTCGGTACCGTCACAAGCCATACAACCAGCCGATATTCATCAATACATAAATATACTTGTAAAATATCAAGCAACTCGCCATGAGCTTTACGCTTGCCATTCAATCTCATTTATAATATGACATGCATCATTTTCACAAGTATATAGCTTTACAAATCAATGCATCGTGCACATAATATTCACTTTATCAAATAATGATAAATACATTTAGAACCACATATTCAATGAGTTCCAAAATCCATTTCTAAAGCCATACTCTTCTTGAACTCTGTGCCAGTTCGTAAGTATAACAGATATTTTAACACATTTCAGAAACTTATAATAGTATAAATAATTTATAAACAGAAACAATAATACATTTATAGTTCAAGAAGAGCATGGGGCAAGTTATAGAAAGAATTATCTACTCACAAGGTAGGGTTTCTGGTTGGACTGCCCTAAAATGTACTTTTCCAAGTTAAATTTGACCAATTAGACCTCAAAAACATGTTCTGAGGGTCCAAAGATTTAAAAAATGACTCTGGGAGCTTGGTCACTATTCATCACTGAAAAACACTATTCACGACGAACAAAAAGTTGTAAGATAGCTGAAAATTTCATATCTTAATGTTTAACTAGCTCCTGAATCCATCTATAGTGTCAAAATTTCAATTGGAGATCTCTAAGTAAGAGTTTCAGAATTTACTTTTTTCTGAGATTTTCTACTTCAGATCTTCGGCGATTCAACAGTTGATTTGAAAATTTGATCGGTCAAAACCATAGTATTCTTTGTCCTAAATTCAGTAACATCTTTAGTTTTGAGATCAGAAGCTAATAGGCAATTCATATTTAGAGAAAAAGTTGAAGGTTACTATTCATTCACTATTCACTCACTATTCATCTTCTCAAATGTTTTCTGAAATTTTCGCCGTCTCTCGACCTTCCCCCTTCCCTTTTTATTTTATTTTATTTTTCAATAATAATAATAATAATAATTTAATAATTAATAATAGGATTTTCTTTTATATAAATTCATATAAATTTCGTTTTTCATCCTAAAACCTCCCAAAAATTCCTAAAAATTCTCATTCTCATAAACCTTTAGTTGAACTCTTAAATCATAATTTTTCTTGATAAAAATATGAATAAAATAAATCACAAAATAAATATCTTTATACATAACAAAAGAAAGAATATTTTTAAAAATACAAAAAAATTTATTAAAGGCCAATATAATTATTTCAAGCAAAAAAATAATTATTTTAATTAAAAATAGACTTACTTTTAGCAGAACATAATCATTTTTAAACAAATAAAAATATATTTATTTATAACAAAATATTATTATTTAAAAATACCAATTATGGGATGTTACAATATGCATGAGTGCATGCATATATGCAGCTGAGTATAAATAATATTTTGTATCTTATATTATGAAATATAAAACAAATTGAATTAATTTGTGGTTTTTAATGCCATACAATTTTTTCTTTGGTATTCATCTGAATATCTTTATATTCATTTGAATACAATGTAAAAAATTACATGACATCAAGAATCATAAATAAGTTCAATTTTGCTTTATATTTTTGAACAAAAATAAAGTATTTTCAAGTTTGGAGGGATGGGATTTTATGCTGATTGACAATCTAACACTAACTATATTGATGGAAAGCTAATGACAAGATATGTTTCTATATCATAATTTCGAAGTTTAAAAGGTAGGTTGTTATTTCTAAAACAAGGGGAGATATACGAGTTAGAAAACCCTATAATATTATGTATTGTAATTTGTCTATTTGAGTTAGAAAATGAATAAAATATTAACCTTCATGGTTTGTTTTCTAAAAAGAGAAATTTGACATGCACTATTCATTATGTGTGGTAATTTTTACCTCACCATTGATGTTATAGCCTATGCTTAAAGTAAGATAAATTTAAAGCAAATTTCATTAATTTACTTCGCAGTTGGATATGCATGAGTGCATGCATATATGTTGCTGAGTATAAATAATATTTTGTATCTTATATTATGAAATACAAAACAAATTGAATTAATTTGTGGTTTTTAATGCCATACAATTTTTGCTTTGGTATTCGTCTGAATATCTTATATTCATTTGAATATAAAGTAAAAAATTACATGACATCAAGAATGATTATCAATTCAATTTTGCTTTATATTTTTGAACAAAAAAAGTATTTTCAAGTTTGGAGGGAAGGGATTTTATGCTGATTGACAATCTAACACTAACTATATTGTTGGAAAGCTAATTACACCCAGCCTATAACATCCCCAATTTTATTAAATAAAAAATAATTTTTAATGGTGAAGAGAAGAAAAGAGAATGAAATGGAACATTGAAGAAACCCTAGAAAATTATAAAGTAACTAAATAGAGAAAGGGAAATCTAGAAGGAGAGAAATTGTAATTTTCTTAATTTCTTAGGGCTAGAACCGAACATCCAGAAATAAACTAAAGATATATTTTCGGTGTGATCCAAAATCCTATTTTCATTTTCTTAAAAAGTGTAATTAAACTATTTGGAGATTTGGAGAAAGCCAAACAAGGCCTTAGTCAAGGGGTTAGTCACAATCTTATAGAGTGGCAAACTTGTAATTTTGGCTTGGTTGGAGGACATAGTTGGCATGGAGAAATTGAGCTACTAGAAGAACTATTATTTTGATATTTTCTTGGTGACCTCTTGAAGAAGTTGACCAAGAGGGTGGGAGCCAGAGAAATACGTAACCAAGAAGAGAAGAAGAAGGAAGAAGGGGAGAGAGAGAAGAGAGAGAAAGGCAACAAGAAGGAAGATCTAAGTTGATTTTCTCTATGGACCTGCCCCTAAATTATCCCTCATCTTCATTCTAAGCTCCTAAAACGATGGTTTTGATGGTGGTTATGCACGTTTTGTGGTGGGAGAAGAAGATCTAGGTGGAGCTCAGGCAAAGGAAACCAAGGGAGGGTGCTTGTTAACAAAGATGATAAGTAGAGCTGGGTAGCTTTAACATTAATTTGTCATTTAAATTCCATGTCTTTTGGAAGATATAAAGTATTTCAAATCTCATATTTTGATGATGCATGATGCATGATGCATATTTGTGATTATCCTTGTAAAGTGAAAGTTTGAATGCATATGTGATACATGTTTTGTTCTAAAATTTGGCTTTGAATGGATAAAATTCGATACTCTGAATACATGCTTTGGGGAGTCATTATTTCTACCGAATTAGATAATGTATTCAACGTAAAAGTTGTAGTCCTATGTCTTACCATTCAAAGCTCTCTAGAATCACTTCAATCGAACCTTATATGAGAGAGTTATTCTCCAACGAGGGAAGAGATGTCAGATCTAATGCGTAGAATCACGATGTTGATTTTGGGACACTTTTATGATTAATTATGGTTGTAACTTTGTTAACGTGGTAAAGATAACAATTGTAGATAATTGTCTTAACTTTCCAAAGATGCTGAAATTTCCTTAAAAAAAAGCTAAAATGAGAGAGTTATGACCTAAATAGTGAGGGAAGGTCAAGCTGATTGAGAACCTAAAGCACGAAACACGGTTGTGTTTCAAGGCAAGACAAGGCCCTGTTTTGGGCTGTTTGAGAGGTTGCAACATGTTTGAGACAACCTCAACCACGACAGTGTTCTAGGGCACGGCTAGGCCGTAAGTTGTTTTTGCCTGTTTTAACTACAAATGGCATTAAATGAATCCCATTAACTAGATGGTAATTAGAGAAACAAAATTGAAGAAAAATGTCTTATAATCTTTGTGATATAATACTAGTTTTCACTACTCCTTGTGATAACAAGTTTGATATACATTGGGAATTAATACATATTTGCTAAATGATGAAGGTGATGATGTGATGCCTGTAATAGTATATCAATATATGATTAGATGATATGATGTATGCAATGTTACATGATGGTAAGTGTATTAATACATATTTGTTAAATGATGATGTGACGATGATAGCAAGTATGATGCTAGTGATGTACTTGACTAATGCATAACCTTAGAGAGTATGATATGTAACATCCCTAATTTCGTTTCTTTTATTAATAAAGGTACATAAATATTTAATGTAACATCCCTAATTTTATTTCTTTTATTAATAAAGGTATATAAATATTTAATTAAGGAAATAAAATTTATTAGAAATTTTTTAGATATCTAAGGAAATATAATCCTTAAAAATTCTTCACCTTATATGTATGCATAGAAAATGTTGCTAACATTACGAGAACAAGTAAAGAGAGAAAACCTAATAGAAAAAATTAGAAATAACATACTAAAGAGAGGCAAAATTCTTTGGAAAGGAAGATAAATTTTTGTGGAGTAAGTAAAGGTCTTAAAATTTTAAGAAGATTGGATTAGGGTAATTTTTCCTAATTTAAGAGTTAGAAATTTCTAAATTTAACATCTTCAACCATAAATTGGGTTTGCACCTATGGACACTTCATATAGAATTTTTCCACTTCACATAAGTTTCTAGCAAGCCCATTGGATAGCCCAAGCAAGAAATAAAATATAGACTTGGACTAGGATATAAAAGTTGGACCGATAGCCCAAAAATTATGAAAATGTGACCAAGCCCTCTATGAAAGGTAGAATTTTAGCCAAAGCAAAGGAAATGGGTAAGAATGAGCCCAAATCCAAGAGGGAAAAAAAATAAAAATCATGTGAGGAAATAGTAGTGCAATAATAATTAAGATTAGGTCACATGACATTAAGACAAAACATCTATATCCTACATTCATAATTTCAACAAGTAGGTAATAATACATGGCATTAGGACAAAACATCTATATCCTACATTCATAATTTCAATAAGTGGATAATAATACATAACATTATGACAAAACATCTTTATCCTACACAAATAATTTTAGCCAAGCAAGGGAGATCCAATGGCTAAAAATTTGCTACTTAGAAAGGCAAACCTATCATACTTGATTAAGACAAAAGAAAAAAGAAATGAATCCCTAAATCAAAGGATCTTGTCCCTTGTCTTAAGAACATATTATCATAATTTTCAAAATACAAATCTCCTTTTGTTATGTATATCTTGACTAAGGAAGAGGAAGACAAGAACATGAGTTGTTTTTCCCAAAATAAAAGAACAACCAAGTGCATCCTAATTGTGATAAGGTAAACCCATGATCATGAAAGGTGAACCATGATGAGTGAGTTTTATAATCATAAATTAAATATTTTCATCTTATTTTTTTGCCATAATTAAACATAAATCTCCCTTACTTGTCTTTAGTTTGTGTATTTCTTACAGATGGAGAGAAGAGTAGAAAATGGACTTAATTGGAGGAATCAGAGCTAAATTATGGTTCTTTGAGAATGATGTCTATAAATCAAGTAGATAAAACAAATTCATTAAGGATGGCTGAGTAAGGAGCATTATCATATTGACTCTTGAGATGCATCCTAATGGAGATATGCACAAATTTATTCTTGATTTATGATCACATTTCCAAAAGAACTAGAACATAAAGATTCACGGCAAAGCACCCAATGTTGAGAATATGTTTGCTATTTGCAGTCCAGCCCAACCTTGCTGTAGTACTTGGGCCATATCTCCGAAAATACATATCCAATATGTATGCCATTTGGTAGCTGTGTAGCTGACACAATTAGGTACAACTTTCATGTTCAAGTGGTCAGAAAATTTGGACATTAAAAGGGCCAAAAGTGGGCTAGAAAAGAATTTGACTACTGTTGCAGTCTAGCCTGACTTTGCTCTAGTATGTTGACCATAAGTCACACATTACGTATCCAATTTGTCCACAATTTGTCTTGACGAAAAGCTAATGAAATTGTCTACAACTTTTGTGTTGATGAAGTCAGTAAATTCGGCGGATTTCAAGACGATATTCAAGGATCAATTTTGGTACACATGATGGAATCCAAATTGTCAACTTTGTACAACTTCCTACCTAACAATTTTGACAACTATCACAACTACCACACCTAAGTGTATCTATAAATAGAGGGCTTGTGGAGTGAGTGAGGAGACTTTTGGAGAGATCTTTGGAGAGAGCTTGGGAAAGCATTGTTGGAATTCTACATACTTGTAATGTTATTCTCTCTTTAGACATTTTGCATTTTTCATTTTCTTCCGTAATATTATCATGTTCCTTCATCTATCATTTTACTTTCTCGCTTTAATTATGGAGAACTAATTTCCTAATGCGAAGGTGAAAGGGTGAAACTCTTAGTATGAGAATAATAATTTATCTAACTCTTAATCTTAATGTTTATCTTTGATATTGTATTTACCTTCTTATTTCTTTTCTCATGATTATTTCTTAATGGCTGGTTTTATTTTACCACCGATTTCTTGTTATTTTATTGGCTGGTTTTATCACACCGCCTATCTCTTATTATTTTTATGGTTGGCTTCGCCACCTATCTCTTGTTATGTTTCTTCTTCTTACCTCTTTTCATTCTAATCTTTTAAACTTGGAATCTTTATACATTGTAGACAATCTTTGGCACAATGAATGCTTGAATCAATTTTGATTTATTGTAAACAATATAATGATTGGCACAATGTACGCTCGACTTTAAGTACAAGTTATCTTTTGCATTTTTGTATTTTTAATCTTGCGAAGTGTGAATCTTGATATATTGTAGACAACATGACAATTGGCACAATATATACTTGAATCTATTTTACAAGAATGTTTTAATTATTAGTGAGGAGGTAAATATAATTCATGTATAAACAAAGTTGAGCTTAAATTAACATATCATCCGATTAGAACTTCATTCGTGTAAGGATTCTAATTGAGTAACAAAAGAGTTAAATTTATCTTTATTCGATATACCAAGAGTGGATCCCCTAACCTTAGCATGCTTCTTTACTTTGAATACATCTTCATTTAATTTTAGTATATTAGTTCTTTGTGTAATTTGTTCAATATTCCTCTCACAAAACAAGATATCGAGAACTAGGTTAGAAGTATTTATTTCGGATCTATATTAGAATTTTCTCTCGATTGGCAATCTCTATGGGATCGACCTTGCATACCACTAAATCTATACTCCAATAGATTCGTACACTTGCGAGTTTTAATTAAAATAACAACAAGTTTTTAAGAAACAATTCTAAAGAAAAATTTAGTGGTCGCAATCCCCGGCAACGACGCCAAAATCTTGTTGTATCACCTTTACTTTCTTATGGTATATTTGGATAACATCCTTGCCAAACATACTCCCTTAGAGTTTGTAAAACTATCTTCAAATGTTGTTTATGATCCTCTGAACTTGGAATATTCTAGTATATCATCTATAAATATAATAATAAATTGATTTAGGAATGGCTTCAATACTTTATTTATCAAACTTGGAATAGAAAGAAAATTGAAATCTTATAGAATCCCTCAGCAGCACCTAAAGTATAAATATGTCAGGCTCATATCCATACTAAAGGTCTTACTAATGAATCCTTTGCTCCTATAGCCACAGGGAAGCTTAATGCTTTGATACTAACTTGTAACACTCCCAATTTATGAGCATGTGAAACAAACATTTTTTTTCGCAATTCGATATTTTCCATAACATGCATAACACTATTCTTTGTCATCGAAATAGATACATATAGGTTCTCTCATGTATATACATTATACAAACCAAGTTATAAATGTCAAAGTAACAACAGAAGTAAGGATCTTGCCTGTGGCGTTCAGAGCACACTCTAGAATACAAGCATAGTATAATTTAATAACTGTGAGTCTTGGAAGCAATGTAGACTCACCCAGAAAATATGTCACCTAATTGATCACCTATCTGCAGAATCAGACTTTGTAATCTTATCTGAAAAATGTAAAAATATCGTGTAGTGAGTTTGACAACTCAATGAGCAGATAATATCTCCTATGACCTCTTAGATCAGCATATGGATGTACTCATATTTTAAAATTTGTCACATAGAAAATACAGTTCAGAAATATATCCATATGGGACCCGTATTTCAAATATTCTCAAATAAAAGGATATTCAGATATCTAAAACTATATTCAGCATGATATGATCATTAAACAAATGTTGTTATGCTTAACTGTATAAGTTATAGTAAAATATTAAGTTTTTGAGATACAATTATAACTTTTGTTGATGCATAATTAATATACTATATATGCATTGAAAATCTATTCTTTTATATAATGCTCAAGTATGTTATAGCTCTCAATACACTCAATTCAATCAGTTGCTATACGCATAGTGACCAATCGACTACAATCACAATAAGTGATTAGGGAATCTGAGTTCATCACCCATCTACCTCCTCACATTATCATTGTTACCACATTGGAGTGGCCCTCCCTTGACTCACTCAGGCTAATAGGGTGTCCCTTACTCGGTATTGTCTCAAACCATACAACCCGTCGATATTCATCCATACATATAAATACATATAAATATATATATATATATATATATATATGTATATATATATATATATGTACATATATATGTACATATATATGTACATATATATATATATATATATATACATATATATATAAAGGCATATTCATCAAATGCAATGTATAATTATCAAGCAACTCGCCATGAGTTTTATGCTTGCTGTTCAATCATAATCAGCAACTATACAAATCAATGCCTCATGCACATAATATTCATTTTCCCAAATAATGATAAATACATTTAGAACCATATATTCCATGAGTTTCATAAACTATTTGCAAAACCATACTCTTCTTGAACTATGTGCCTGTTCGTAAGCAAAACATATATTTTAACACATTTCAGAACCTTATGATAGCATAAATAATTCATAAACATAATCAATTATATATTTTAAGTTCAAGAAGAGTATAAGGTAAGTCATAGAAAGAATTATCTACTCACAAGGTAAGGCTCCAGATTGGACAGCCCTAAAATGCACTTTTCCAATCCCAATTTGATCAAATAGACATCTAAAATGAGTCCAGAGGGTCCAAAAACCTAGGAAATAACTATGAAATCGCGCAATATGGCCTATGGGAGCTTGGTCAACACTGGTTAACTAATGGATACTATTCACGATCAGGAATACTATTCATCGCGCGAAAGTACTATTCATACCGACCAGATTTACTGTTCATGACATATAAAAAGTTGTCAGATGATTGAAATAGTTTATATTCTAAAGTTTATCTACCTCCTAAATCTATCTATAGTGTCAGATTTTCAAATTGAGATTTTTAAGTAAGAGTTTCAGATTTTACCTTTTTCTAAGATTTTGCAACTAATTTGAAAAATTATTCAGCCAATATCGTAGTACTTTTCGTCTTGAATCCAGTGGTACCTTTAGTTTTGACATCAGATGCTTGAAAGTACTCCAGATCTAGAGAGAGAAAATGAGGAGAGATAAAATTACTATTCATACTATTCATTCATCCCGAAAATCTTTTTGTCTTTTTTTTAATTAATGATGGAGGACCCATTGGCAATTTTTAAATTGTTAGAGTAAGTCCTTGAAAATTTCATTATTTACATTTTGACCCCTAAACTTTTAGAAAATTATAATTTGACCCCAAAAATATTAACAAGTTTTCATTTTCATCCTTAAAACATTTCAATTACACCCTTAATTCTTTATTTATTTTTTTAATCCATACATAAATGAGAATCACTAAATTTTATGGATGTTACATTTACCATATTCAAATATACATAACAACATCATTGAATCTCTAAATTTTTTCCACACATAGCCATATCTATGCTGAACTTTCCATACCAACCGAAGTATTCAAAACATCCATCCCATGCAAGATCAACATGTAACATGATATAGAGATATCTATGGCCAATCATTAAAGTAGCAAATATTGTAAATCTCATCACAGTTTTAAGATTAATATCTCATTTAAATATTAAAAATTTCAAAGTTTTTCTTCAAAAGGAGATATTGTTAAACCTAACTAATGATCTCCCTAGCTCACTTAGTGAATTCTTTTTCTTGTTTCCTCTTGAAGGAAGTGGCAAGATTCCTCCATTCCCTTAGCTTTTCTAGTAGCTTGAATAAGAGAAGGAGGGTGAGTTTTGAACCCCAAGGATGAAGAGAAAAGATGGATTCAAGTGGAGATTAAGCTAACTTACCTTGAGTACTTAGTCCTCTAGGCTTCTCTTTCTTCTTCCTTCCTCTCTTCTCCTCTCTTTCTCTCCTTTCGTCACTCTACCTTGCTTCTATTTTTCCTCTCCCTCACTTGGACAAAATTCTAATGTTATAAGGGTGGGTTTTGCTTAAATGAACTATCATGTGATTCACCTTTTATAACCATGGGTCTACCTTATCACAATTAGGATGCACTTGGTTGTTTTTTGGAGAAAGACAACTCATTTTCTTGTCTTCCTCTCCCTTAGTCAAGATATGCATAGCAAAAAGAGATTTATATTTTGAAAATCATGATAAAATGTTCTTAAGACAAAGGACAAGGTCCCTTTGATTTAAGGATTCATTTCCTTTTTCTTTTGTCTCACTCAAGTATGATATAGATTTTCCTTTCTAGATGGCAAATTTCCAGCCCTTGAGTCTCCCTTACTTGACTGAAATTATTTGTGTAGGATAAGGATGTTTTGTCATAATGGCATGTATTATTACGTAGTTGCTGAAATTATGAATGCAGGATATAGATGTTTTGTCCTAATTACATGTAACCTATTCTTAATTATTATTACACTACTATTTCACCATATGGTTCTTATTTTTCCCTCTTGGATTTGCGCTCATTATTGTCCATTCCTTTGCTTTGGATGAAATTCCTAACTCTCATGGAGGGCTTGGTCACACATTCATGTTTTTTAGGCTATTGGTCCAACCTCTATATCTTAATCCAAGTCTATGTTATATTTCTTACTTGGGCTATCCAATTGGTTTGCTTAAAACTCATGTGAAGTGGAAAAAAACTCTATATGAAGTATCCATAGGTGGAGGCCCAAATGTATAGGTAGAGATGTTAAACTTAGGAACTCTAGCTCTTGAATTAGGAAAAATTACCCTAATCCAATCTTCTTGAAATTTTAAGATCTTTACTTACTTTCAAAAATTTATCTTCCTTATCCAAGAATTTCGCCTCTCTTTAGGATGTTATTTCTAATTTTTCCTATTAGATTTTCTCTCTTTGTCTATTCCCTTAATGTTAGAAACATTTTCTACGCATACAAATAAGTTGAAGAATTTCTAAGGCTTACATTTGCTTAGATATCTAAGTTTTGTTTAATAAGTTTTATTTCCTTAATTAAATAATTATGTACCTTTATTAATAAAATAAAATGAAATTCGGGATGTTACATAAAAAAATCGGGTTTTGCCAAATTATTGCACGAAAACTATTGAATTTTGACCTCCTACCCTACGAGAGATACAGGCAAATATGCTTAATGCCAACCAAGTCAATTGGGAGTTAAAGAGTGGAGTACTTTGATGTATTCTCTTGTGTTCATCAAATATAGAATTTAAAATGAAGCTTGATGAAATTCCAATAGCTAACAAATTTCTTGAGGTATTTTTATTGGAGATTCCAGGCTTACTTCCCGAGAGAGAGATAAAATTCTCTATCGACCTACTACCTGAGACAGGGCCTATCTCTATTGCGCCTTATATGATATCCTCGATGGAACTACAGGAGCTTAAGAAACAATTGGAGGAGTTGTTAGAAAAGTAATTCATCATACCAAGTGTATCACCTTGGGGAGCTCCTGTGCTATTTTCTAAGAAGAAAGATGAGAGCCTAGGGCTGTGCATAGACTACAGATAGTGGAATAAGGTGACTATTAAGAACAAATATCATCTCTCTATGTTAAATGACTTACTAGATCAACTGAAAGGAGCTTCTGTCTATTCTAGAAGTGACTTAAGGTCAGGATATCATCAAATCAGGATTAAAGAGGAGGATGTTCTAAAGACAGACTTCAAAACTAGGTATGGGCATTATGAGTTTCTGGTAATGCCTTTCGAGTTGACAAATGCACTTCTAATTTTCATTGATTACATGAATAACTTTTTTTGACCCTACCTAGATCAATTTGTGGTAGTATTCATTGATGACATCCTAGTATACTTTAAAAATGAGAAAGAACACGAACATCTCAAAATAATGCTACAAGTATTGAAAGAGAAGAAGTTGTTTGGCAAATTGGAGAAGTGTGAAATCTAGCTAAAGGAAGTGAAGTTTCTTGGATATGTCATTTCCAATGAAGGAGTGACAGTAAACCCTAGCAAGACAAAAGTAATGATTCAATGGGAAAGGCTAAAGACAATCACAGAGGTCAAGAGTTTCTTGGGGCCAGTAGGATATTACAAGAGATTCATACAAGGCTTATTTAAACCTACTTGCCTACTTCCCTCAATTTCACTCTTATTCATTCCTTTCTATATAAGCCCATCTTTCACACCATGGTTATTTAAATTACATTGCCCTTTCGTTTATCTACGTTCTTTATCTTCCTAATTTTATTTAAACCTACTTCCCTACTATAACAATCATTGCCTTAACAATTACTATCACACTCATTATCGAAACTAACATATATATTATTTTCCTTTAGTAGACATGCATTAGGCCAAGCTTGAGGAAGGCTACTCCAATTACCTATTTCTTCCATTTTACCATCACTTCTTGCATCTATTTTAAAAAATATAATCAACTCAATATTTACCTTAAATTAAGGCCATGGTTACATACCAAAGGACCTTAAAATCTGAGATACTCGTAACAACATTTTTTTTACACACACACACACACACACACACACACACACACACACACACACACACACATATATATATATATATATATATATAAACTCCCATAAAGTCATTATCTCTTTACTTTTAACTATTTAACTCAACAATATTCAATTAAATTAACCAAGCATAATTAAGGTTTATGGTATACCATTAACACTGGTACAATTTTGGATTCACATACACATCATTAATTAAAAATGGCCGAACAAAAATCAAACATATATACGTCTACTTCTTATTAATGTATAATGACTAGTTCTGGGGATACGGGTGCGGTGGTTGCACCTTCACCAGGATCTTAGCCAACTTGACCCAACGTATGCTAAAAGCCAGTCATAGAGAATATCTACATATTTATTCTTCTGAACATGATATGAAAATATAGTGAGAATTACATACCAGTAGGTTTAACAATAAATCATAATTATCATCAATATAGGTCATCATGTCAAGTTCATCTGGATAAGCTATAGCAAATACTTTAGGTCATATGAATGCACATGAAAAATTGTACAGTAATGACATGTATGGCATGATAACTATTTTCAGAATATCATATGATGGCTATCAACTTATTTTCATATAAAGCTACTTCGGTCAGGGTGAGTACTTTCTACTTTTCAATCTAGGCTTTTCTCACTCTGTCCGACATGGCACACTTTCTTTTTCTTTTCTCATTAGCATAATCAAAGCCGTGAGTAAGGCGTCCCCTACTGGTGCACCACATGGACCGCCATATGATCGTGCTTGTCTATTTTCTTTTCATATTAATAGCCAAAAATATGATTTCAATAAGAAATATGTTCATTATACTCACATGTCATAATTTATCATCAAAGTATAATCATTACGAAAAATCATTGGTAATCATGCCATGAATATAATCATTTTCAAATATCACTTTATAAAATATTTTCATGTCAAAATTACACACTTAAGATGGTAAGGAGTTCATGCAATGGCAATGGCTAGGGCATACACTAGTCATTTATTACTTTCACTTATAAGATTCTTCTTATTTTATAAATATTGTTTTCATCTCTAACAAATAAGAGCATAACTCCCTCATTTTAACTCCAATTGAGTTGATCTTGGTGTCCATTTAAAGCTACGAATAACTTCTAAAACTCATATGTTTAACATTTTCCTAAAATAGTAATGATTCTTAGAGTTATTACTCCCTCAAATTCAAAGTTATTTCTTCCTGGGTAGGTTCTGACCTCTACTTACTAATATGATTATATCTCCCTCCTATGGACTCTAAATTGAGTGATTCTAGTGGATAAAAATTCATGATTCATATATCTATATTTGTCATGTTAACCATATCTTTTAATTCCCTACAAATTCTTCCCAAAAAATCTAACACAGAAGCTTACCTAACAAATTCTTCCCTGGTTAACTAGTTTCTGATCACTACTTACTAATATGATCATATTTTCCTAATATGGATTTCAAATTAAATGATTTCAGTGGCTAAAATTTATCAAGACATATATATTTTTTTTCATGTTAAATATTTATTTTAGTTCCCTATAGATGTTTCCCAAAAATTCAAACACTGAAGCTTACTTAACAGATTCTTCCCTGGTTAACTATTTTTTGACCACTGCTTACTAATCGGACCATATCTCCTTCATTTGAACTCCAAATTGGGTGATTCCAGTGGTTAAAAATCTATGAGACATATATCTACAATTTTCATGTTAATTATTCCCAGAATTCCAAAACAGAAGCTTCCCTGGTTACTCTGAAATCCAGTTTTCTTATCTTATCCTTTCCTAAAGTTCTAGTTCATCCTTTTATTAAGTCATCTTCCATTTTTCTTCTAAATTTCCACCTAAACATAGAATTACTCATCTCAAAATTTAATTATTTTTCTTACTTAATTTAACATATTTTATCATCCACTTCAAAAGAAAAATAGAATCAAATCATGCATCACTAAGGGTGTTTTTCAACATAAATTTCTCATGGACTTCCCCTGGGTGTTTAAGACCATACTTAATTTACTAACCTAATCATCTTTCATCCATTTTTACCACATCCCAATATGCATCACAATAGTGCAAAATTCCCTAAAAGTTTGCCACCCAAAGCCATGCCTTAGAAGAAAATTTCCATACCAATATATGCATTCAAACATCAATCACATGCAAGATCAACATGTAACATGATATGGCAACATCCATGGCCAATTATCAAAATTCTAGGATAAAAATCCTATATACATGTTATAAATTTCAAATATTTTCTTCAAAAAGAGATATTGTTAAACCTACCTAAAGATCTCCCTAGCTCACTTAGTGTATTCTTTTTCTTGTTTTCTCTTGAAGGAAGTGGCAAGATTCCTCCCTTCCCTTAACTTTTCCAGTAGCTTAAATAAGAGAAGGAGGGTGAGTTTTGAACCTCAAGGATGAAAAGAAAAGATGGATTCAAGTGGAGATTAAGCTAACTTACCTTGAGTACTTAGTCCTCTAGATTTCTCTTTCTTCTTCCTTCCTCTTTTCTCCTCTCTTTCTTTCATTTCCTCACTCTACCTTCCTTTAATTTTTTTCTCTCCCTCACTTGGACAAAATTATAATGTTATAAGGGTTTTTCTTAAATAAACTATCAAGTGGTTCACTTGTCATAATCATAGGGGAAGACAACTCATATTCTTTTCTTCCTCTCCCTTAGTCAAGATATGCATAGCAAAAGGAGATTTATATTTGAAAGTCATGATAAAATGTTCTTAAGAAATGGGACAAGGTCCTTTTAATTTAGAGATTCATTTCCTTTTTCTTTTGTTTCACTCAAGTATGATAGGTTTGCCTTCCTAGGTGACAAATTTTCAACCCTTGAGTCTCCCATGCTTAGCTGAAATTATTTGTGTAAGATAAGGATATTTTGTCCTAATGCCATGTATTATTAACTACTATATCATCACATGGCTTGGTGAAATTATTACTGTAAGATATAGATGTTTTGTCATAATGCCATGTGACCTAATCTTGATTATTATTACACTACTATTTTATCACATGGTTCTTATTTTCTCTTATTGGATTTGGGCACATTCTTGCCCATTTCCTTTGGTTTTGCTGAAATTCTACATATCATGGAGGGCTTGGTCACATTTTCATGATTTTTGGGCTATCAGTCCAACTTCTATATCCTAGTCCAACTCTATGTTTTATCTCTTGCTTGGGCTATCCAATTGGCTTGCTAGAAACTCATGTGAAGTGAAAAAATAAACTCTACGAAGTGTCCATAGGTGAAGGCCCAATGTATGGGTGAAGATGTTAAACTTGGGAACTCTAGCTCTAGAATTAGGAAAAATTACCCTAATCAAATCTTCTTGAAATTTTAAGATCTTTACTTACTTCCAAAAATTTATCTTCCTTACCTAAGAATTTTGCCTCTCTTTAGGATGTTATTTCTAATTTTTTCTGTTAAGTTTTCTCTCTTTACCTATTTCCTTAATGTTAGAAACATTTTCTGTGCATACACATAAGATGAAGAATTTCTAAGGCTTACATTTTTTTTAGATATCGAAAAGCTTAATAAGTTTTATTTCCTTAATTAAATATTTATGTACCTTTATTAATGAAAGAAACGAAATTAGGGATGTTACACTCGTCCCTTTAGTTTCTATGTTTTTTGACTTCATATACATACTTCATTTAATATATCACTTGCTTCCTACCATTTCCTACCACTATACATACATAAGCGTACAAATACTTGGTTAAAAATGAAATGACTTATAAGCCATTCCACACGAAAAATCCAAAGCCATTCAAGCATGAATTCAATTAGTACATGTATGATACATCCACATCAAGACGTAGCTCACTAATTGCTAGCTGTAATAGCTTTAAACCAGAATTTCCAATAAAGCCTTAGGGTAAGAACTTCATGAAAACCAACTAGAAATTTTTTTCAGCTTCTAACAAAAACATATTATACAATAATTTTATTATTAAAACTGCCTAAAATTCACTTTCCTATAAGTTTCTCCTCTACACTTTGGTTTTATTCTTCTTTTCTCTTCTTTTCTCTTCCTTTCTCTCTCCTTCACTCCTCTTTCTCTCACCTTCCTGACTATTTTTCTCCACTTACTCATGAGCAGAAACAAGCTTATAACTAAAAGGAGGAAGGAAAAATAACCTTTGAGATGAATGACATCAACCTACCTTGGGTGGTAAAATCTTTCTTCCACTTCTCTTCTTTTTCTTCCTTCTTTCTTTTACTCTTTTCTATTAATATTTCTTTCCTATTCTAGTTCTTCTCTTGTTGGCTAAAGCTTATCAATAATTTCCTCATTAATTGGTTAATGAGGTGTCCCTAAAGTCATGATTATCTATAGCAAGGTGCCCTTAAGTATATACCTTATGCTATGTTTAGATATTTCTTAATTTAATTCTCTTTAATTCATTTGTAGAGAATAATTAGTAAGACTTATATCTTTAGTTAGGATAATTTTTATAACTTGGCTTCTTATCTAAAATGCTACATTTATTTATCTTAACTTTCCATTACATGATATTTTTAATTTTCTCTAAAACTGAAAAACCCATATGTCATTCCTTTAAAAATACTTTTCTAAAAAATATTATAATTAATACAACTCATCCTAGTTTTCTAAGAATAAAAGTCTTTGCTCATTTACTCTTTTTTCCTTAAGCATAGCGCTAATCTATCACTTATGTACTCCATAATCTATTTTAATACAAGTTCTTCTTTAATATTCTCCCTATACTTTCCAATTTTCTTCTATACTTTATAGAAATTTTTTTGGCTAAAGTTAGGACAAATAAAAATTTGAGAATGTTACAATTCTCCCGCATAAAATAAATTTTGTCCTCAAAATTTAGAAATTACCTTATTCAAACAAATATGGATATTTTTTTTCCTAATAATAGCTTCCAATTCCCATGTAGCTTCTTCTAGAGTCAGTCTTCTCTAGGGCACTTTAACTAAAGAGAGGGTCTTGTTCCTTAATTGCTTTACATATGTTTCTATAATAGATACAAGTATTGATTGATGGGTTATGTTTGCTTTTACTTGCATTGGTTCTTCCTTTATTACGTTTGAAGAATCTGAAAGATATTTTTGTAGCTGAGATACATGAAAAATATAATAGAGATTGGATAGGTCAGGTGGAAGTGCAATTTGATATGCTAGTGGCCTGATCATTTTAAGAATTTGATAGGGACCTAAAAATTAAGCACTCAATTTCTTCACTTTGAGGTCTTGTCAACACCACATATAGAGGAGATTTTCAAAATATATGATATCTTTCCTCAAACTCTAGAGGTTTCCTTCTCTTGTCATAATAACTTTCTTGTTAACTTTGAGTCGCAATCATTTTATTTTGGATCATTTGAATTTGTTTAGAGGTTTGCTGTACCAACTCAAGAACCAACAACTTCCTTTCTACTACTTCAAACCAATATAAAGAAGATCTATATTGCTTACCATATAGTGCTTCATAAGTTGCCATATTAATGCTTGGATGGTAACTATTATTATAGGAAAATTATACTAATGGTAGGTATTTGTCCCATCCTTTGCCTGATTCTATTACGCACGCTCTGAACATATCTTCCAAAGTTTGAATTATTCTCTCCACCTGTCCATTAGTTTGATGATGATATGCTATTCTAAAACATAACTTAGTGCTAAATGCCTCTTGTAATGATTGCTAAAATCTAGAAGTAAATCTAGGGTCTCTATTAGGAATAATGTTAGAAGGGATTCTTAGTCTCACACCCCCAATTTAAGAGAACGTGATTAACAAAATCTTTATTTAGAACATATTTCATATAACCATCCAAAATATAACATAAAATATTTAACATAACCAAAATCATAAATTCATAAGTTTCCAAGTAACACCACATATACATGCCAAGTCTATACATCCATATTACAGCAAAAGCAATGATCCTGCCTGTGGTATTTAGAGCACACTCTATATTATAAAATACATTATAAACCAAAAGTTGTGACCTGTAAAACTCCATTTAAGTAACAATTTTTTTTTAAAAAAAATACTATGAAGTTATTACCTCGTTACAACTTAACTCAAAATAACATTTATTTAATTTATACAATACAGAGTTTACATACATATCATTAATCAAAAACATTCGTACAAAAGTCTAACATACATATAATTACATCTTATTCATCCCTGTTGACGAGTTCCAGAGATACGAGTGCGGTTGGTTGCACCTTCACCTGGATCTTAGTCAACTCGACGACAAACATTTTATTTGATTCTGGGATCTGCCCAACATAAAGTAACTCGATCCAACGTGCACTAAAAGCCAAAGCCATAGAAAAATCTACATAACTAATTTTTTGAACATGACATGGAGATATAGTGAGAATTAAATCCCAGTAAGTTCAACAATAAATCATCATCAATATAGCTCTTCACGTAATGTTCAGCTATATAAACTACAACAATTATCTTTGGTCACATGAATGCACTATATCTATGCACATGAGAATCATACAATAATGACATGTATGATAGGATTAACTACTTTTAGAATATCATATGATGACTATCAATTTATTCTCATATCAAGCTACCCCGGTCAAGGTGAGTATTTTCTACTCTTCGGTACAGGCAATTCTCGCTCCGTCTGACATGGCCAACTTTCTCTTTCTTTTCTCATTAACATGATCATAACCGTTGGTAGGGCGTCCCCTACTAGTGCACCACACGGATTGCCATGTGACCGTGCTCATTTCTTTTCTTTTCACAATGATAGCCAAAAATATGCTTTCAATAACAAGTATGTTCATCAAAATATAACTATTACCAAAAATCATTGGTAATCATGCCATGAACATAACCATTTCAAATATCACTTTATAAAATATTTCCATGTCAAAATTTCACACTTAAGATGGTAAGAAGTTCATACAATGGCAATGGCTGTGGCATATACTAGACATTTATTATTTTCATTTATAAGATTCTTCTTCTTTTTTAAATATTAATTTTATTTCTTTATTTTCTTGATGCAGGTTTTCATCCTATCTAACCTTCTCTTACTAATCAGAGCATAACTCCCTCAATTTAACTCCGATGTAGGTGATCTTAGTGTCAATTTCAAGAAAAAACAATTATCTAAAACTATTATGTTGAATAGTTTAGTGAAATATTAAGCAATCAAGGTGATATTACTCCTTCAAAATACAAGTTATTTCTTCTCAGATAGGTTCTAACCTCTACCTATTAATCTATCCATATCTCCCTCATAAGAATTCTAAATTAAGTTATTCCAGTGGCTAAATATCCATAACACATATATAAATAATGTTTATGTTAATCATTTATTTTAATTCCCTACAGAATGTTTCCAGAAATTAAAACAGAAAAGCTATCATAAAATATTCTTCCCTGATTAACCAATTTCTGACCACTGCTTACTAATCGGCATATCTACCTCATACGGACTCTAAATTGAGTGATTCTAGTGGCTAAAAATCTGTGACACATATATCTATAATTCTTATGTTAATCATTTATTATAATTCCCTACAGAAAATTCCCAAAAAATAAAACACAGAAGCTATCTTAACATATTCTTCCCTGATTAACCATTTTCTAACCACTGCTTACTAATTGGACCATATCTACCTCATATGGACTCCAAATTGAGTGATTCCAGTGGCTAAAAATTAGTGAGACATAAATCTACATTTTTATCTTAGCCATTTGTTTTAATTCCTAACCTATTATTACCATAATTTTAAAAATAGAAGCTTAAAATTTTGCCATCCATAGCCATACCTATGCAGAACTATTTACACCAGCCTAAGTTTTCAAACATACATAATATGTAACATGATATAGCAATATCCATGACCAATCATTAAAGTTCTAAGATCAAAATCTCTAATAAATATTATAAGTTTCAAAAGTTTTCTTCAAAAAAAAATTGTTAAACTTACTTGGAGCACTTAGTCCTCTAGACTTCTCCTTCCTCTTTCTTCCTTTCTTCCTCTCCTTTCCTCACTCTACCTTGCTTCTATTTTTTTCTCTCCCTCACTTGGACGAAAATTATAATGTTGTAAGGGTGGGTTTTGCTTAAATAGACCATCAAATAATTCACCTTTCATGATCATGGGTCTACCTTATCACAATTAGGATACACTTGGTTGAATTTTTGAAAAACAAACAACTTATGTTCTTGTCTTCCTCTTCCTTTTTCAAGATATGCATAGTAAAAAGAGATTTATATTTTGAAAATTATGATAATATGTTTCTAAGATAAGGGACAAGGTCCCTTTGATTTAGGGATTCATTTCCTTTTTCTTTTGTCGTAATCAAGTATGATAGGTTTTCCTTTTTAGGTGGCAAATTTCTAGACCTTGAATCTCCATTATTTGGTTGAAATTATTGGTGTGGGATAGGAATGTTTTGTCCTAATGCCATGTATTATCATACCACTTGCTAAAATGATGAGTGTAGGATATAGATGTTTTGTCCTAAAGCCTTGTATTATCATATCACTTGCTAAATTTTTGTCTTAATGCCATGTCACCTAATCTTGATTACACCATTATTTTATCACTTTACTTTTATTTTTATTTTTATTTTTTCCTCTTGGGTTTGGGCTCATTCTTGCCCATTTTCTTTACTTTGGTTAAAATTCTACCTTTCATAATGGGCTTGATCATATTTTCATGATTTTTGGGCTACCAGTCCAATTTCTATATCTTAGTCCAAGTCTATGTTTTATTTCTTCATTGGGCTATCCTATTGGCTTGCTAAAAATTTATGTGAAGTAGAAAACTCTATATGAAGTGTCCATAGGTGAAAGCCCAATTTATGGGTGGATTACTAAACTTAGTAACTTTTGTTCTTAAATTAGGAAAAATTACCCTAATCCAATCTTCTTGAAATTTTAAGACCTTTACTTACTTCACAAAAATTTATCTTCCTTACCTAAGAATTTCACCTTTCTTTAGCATGTTTATTTCTAATATTTTCTCTTAAGTTTTTCTTTCTTTACCTATTCTATTAATATTAGAACATTTCTATATATACACGTAAGGTGAAGAATTTCTAAGGATTATATTTCCTTAGATATCTAAAACTTGTCTAATAAATTTTATTTCCTTAATTAAATATTTATGTACCTTTATCAATAAAAGAAATGAAATTAGGGATGTTACTTTGAATACTCTTGTACTTTTATTAATACATGAAACAAAATTAGGGATGTTACATGAGCCATGGAAGCAAAGTAGGCTTACTTAGAGAATAAGTTGCCTAGATGATCACGTATTTGAAGGGGAAGGGACACACTCTGTATTTTTGTTTGAAAAATATGAAAATATTGTGTAGTGAGTTTGACAACATAGTGTGCAGATAAAACCTACCATGATGTTCTAGGTCAATAGATGGATACACCTATATGACAAAATTGTCGCTTTTCTTCAAGGTAAAATATAGATCAGAAGTACATCTATAGATGACCTATATTTTCAATATTCTAACTAAAAAGGTAATATGAAACTTAAGAATGAGTACAATGCAGCATGTTCATGAACATTTTCATAATAAAAGGTTTCACATGTTCTTCAATGTAAAAACTTTGAAGTTTAGGAGGACTCCCAATAAGAACCATTATTTAATTCCAAGCACACAGCAAGGGAGGGAAATCAAAAATTAAATGGTTGGCATTTTGCCTAATAATAGGAGGCATCCCGCTCTCCTTTACATAACATGTTCCTTGTGTTGGCCCTCATTACGAGGCTAATAATGCCTCTGTTAACTAAGGTTTCAAGGTGCGCTAGGGCTAGCATCTACTACTACTAGCAAATAGTGTTTTCGAATAGGATTCCTCCATAGAAAATAATTGCATAAAATACATTGTCATTCAAAATTAGAAATACTATTCAAAGTCAATTTCCTTGTTAGAGATTTGCAATCAAAGTGTAACATGTGTTCATTTTCAAATAACAATATATATATATATATATATACAAGCTAGTAATCAATTAGGACAATATAAACTATTCTTAATGTCAAATAATAAAAATAAACTCATATGCTGGATTTGACTAAATTTGACTAAAAATAAACCATTCTTAGGTTCACATTTATAGTTCAAGAATAGCATAGGGTAAATCATAGCAAGCATTATCTACTTACATGGTAACAATTCCAAGTTGGACAGCCCCAAAATATATTGTTCCAAGCCAAATTTGACTAAATATGCCTCAAAAACAAGTTTGGAGGGTCCAAAAACTTGAGAAATGTCTCCAAAATCATAAAATTTGGCATTCGGGAGCTTGGTTAACATAATAGGGTTTAGTGGTACACATGTTGAATGCGCCAGCTGTAAGGGCTGCATGTGGTTTCCTATGCATGGAGGAAGGAAGCGTACTACGGCATGTGAGGCTTCTCTAAAAGTGATCGAGTCCAAAATTTGAGATCCCAAGGTTTTTCCACCTCCTGAATCCATCTATAGTGTTAGTTTTGCATTTCGAGAATTCTAAATAGTTGTTATGAAACTCACCTTTTTAGGGGGTTTTCTCTTCCATTTTTTGGCAAATTTCTGGCTCATTTTCCAAAATCCAATCAGAAGAATTTGTAGAGCTCTTTGTTTTGAGTTTGATGGTGGTGGTGGTGTCAAAATATGAAGTCTGAAAGTTTCAAGATCTTAGATAGAAGTTTTGAGGTGTTTTTTGGCGAGAGAAAGTGAATTTTGGAGAAGGTCTACAATTTTTTCGCCCACCTCCCTTGTACAGATTACATAATAATGTCAGGGGGGACCATTTTAAAAAAATTTAGTTTTTGGGTGAGGTCCTTGCTAATTTTCATTATTTACATTTTGACTCTTAAACTTTTATGAAATTATATTTTGGCCCTCAAAACTTAAATCCTTATAATATCTTTATAATTATTCAACCAATGTGATAAATAAATAGATTTCCAATGGAACTTATCTCTATTTATCATAATCCTTTCTTAAATTCATAATTTTTCTTTAACTCAGGGTTTTTCATTTATTTAGGGGTTTTCTTTAATTTAGGGCTATTACATTCTTCCCACTTTAAGAAATTCGGTCCCCGAATTTCATTACATTAATTGCAAATAAATAATAATCCCATCGTTCAAATAGATGTTGGTATTTGGTACCCATATCATTCTCTTTTTAGCAAATAGCCTCTTCTAAAGAATGATTCTGCCAAATCACTTTCACTGTAGGTATTTCTTTTGAATGCAATTTCTTCACTTATATGTCCACTATTACCATTGGTTGTTCCTCATAGGTTAAATCTTCTTTCAAATGAATCTATGGGCACTGAATAACATGTGTAGGATTTGGTAAATATTTTCGTAGCATAGACACATTAAAGATGGGATGGACATTACTCAATTCAAGTGGTAAAACAAAATGATAACCTACTAGGATGATCCTATCAAGAATTTCAAATGGACCTATGTATCGTGGACTTAATTTTCCTCTTTTACCAAATCTCACTACCCCTTTGATAGAAGAAATTTTCAAGAAGACATGCTCACCTATGACAAATTACAAGGGTCGGCGTCGATTATCAACATAAGATTTATGTTTACTCTGAGTTGCTAATAATCTTTCATTAATCAACTTTACCTTATCAAGTGCATCTTGTACTATATCACGACCTAAAATCTTAGCTTCTCGCAATTCAAACCATCCAATCGAAGAACGATAACGTCTTCCATATAATGCCTCAAAAGTGGCTATTGTTTATACTACCTTGATAGTTATTGTTATAAGAAAATTCAGCTAGGGGTAAGAATATTTCCCAACTTCCTTTAAAATAAAGCACACACAGCCGAAGCATATGTTCTATTATTTGAATGGTTCGCTCAGATTGTCCATCTGTTTGAGGATAGAAAATAGTACAAAGATTTAGCTTTGTGCCTAAAGCTTCTTCGAAGGCTCTCGAAAACAAGCTATAAACTGTGGTTCTCAATTATAAATAATCGATATTGGTACCCCAAGAAGCCTACTATCTTATTAAAATATAGATTTGCATACTAACCTACGTTGTAGGTGGTTTTCACTGGCAGAAAATGTGATGACTAAGTCAACCTATCAATGATCACCCATATAAAATCAAATCCTTTTGGTGTCTGCGGTAACCTTGTAACAAAGTCCATGGTTATTCTTTCCCATGTCTATTTAGGCATTTCTATTTATTGATGAAACCTTGCAAGCCTTTGATGTTCTTCCTTCACTTGTTGACATGTTAAACATCAAGAAACATAATAAGTTATATGCTTTTTCATATTGCCCTACCAATAGATTTCCTTCCGATCTTGATACATTTTAGCTGCCCTAAGATAAATGGTATATGTGGATCTATGAGCTTCCTCTAAAATCTTCTTTTTGAGTTTTTCTTTATTAGGTACACATAGACGCTTACTTAATCTCAAGAATCCTTCAGAATCTACAGTAATTTTAGCATCATTGCCATTTCTCACCTCTTCAATTCTCTAGCAAAAATAGTCATATTCTTTTTATGCCATCTTAATTTGTTCCACCAAGGATGATTGTGGCTTAATATAGGCCAATAGTATTCTAGGTTCTTTTACCTCCAGTACTACTCCATGACTTTCTAAATTATGAATTTCTTTAATCAACGGCCTCCTCAATTATGTTATATAGGCCAAACTACTCATAGACTTCCTACTCAATGCATCTTTCACTACATTTGCCTTGTCCAAATGATACAAACTAGTGCAATCGTAATCTTTAAGTAGGTTCATCCATCTTCTTTGTCTCAAGTTAAGATCTTTTTGCTAAAAAATATACTTGAGGGATTTATGGTCCCTGTAAATCTCACATGACTTGCCATACAAATAATGCCTCCAAATTTTGAGAGTAAAAATCACTGCTACCATTTCTAAATCATGAGTTAGGTAATTTTGCTCCTGCAGCTTAAGTTATCTGGATGCATATGCAATGACTCGACCATGTTGCATCAACACACACCCTAATCCAACTCTAAATGCATCACAATACACTGTATATCCTCTGGTATCTTAACAAATAGTTAGGATTTGTGCTGTAGTCAAGCATTCCTTTAGTTTATGGAAAATTTTCTCACATTCATTTAACTAGTCAAAATTTATTTCCTTCCTTGTCAACCTCGTCAAAAGAACAATAATTTTTGAAAAATCTTTAACAAATCTACGGTAATAACCTGGTAGAGCAAGAAAACAACGAATCTTTGTAATTGTAGTAGGGCGTGGCCATTGTTGTACCGCTTCCACCTTCTTGGGATCAACTTGAATACCATCTTTGATAACAATATGCCTAAGGAAAGTAACACTGCTAAGCCAAAATCCAAAATTTTAAAACTTAGCATATTTCTGATGCTCCCTTAGAGTCTATAAAACCATTCTCAAATGTTACTCATGCTTCTCTGAACTCCTTGAATATACCAGGATATCATCTATGAACACAATAACAAACTGGTCAAAGAAAGGTTTAAATACTATGTTCATTAAATACATTAATGTTACTAGGGCATTTGTCAAACCAAATGACATCACTAAGAACTTATAGTACCCATATTGAGTCCTAAAAGTTGTTTTCAGAATATCCTCCTTCCTTATCCTCAATTGATGATACTGATATCTTAAATCAATTTTTCAAAAACATTGAGCACCGTCTGTAATCTATGCAAAAGCATAGCAACCCATTCTTTTTTTTTTTTTACAAATAGGACTGGAGCACCCTAAGAAGAAGTATTAGGGTGTATAAATCCCGTGTCTAACAAGTCTTGTAACTGATCTTTTAGTTCCTTAAGTTCAGTGGGTGCCATTCTATATGAGGGTATAGACATCGATTTGGTTCCATAAAGTAAATAAATACCAAACTCAATTTCTCGTTCTGGGGGTAATCTTATCAATTCCTCAGGGAATACATCAGGGAACTCTCTAACCACTGGAACCTGATCTACATTAGTGTACTTCATATCAACATTTTTGACTACTGCCAAATATCCTTGGCACCCTTTTTGTAATAACTTATGGGCAGTTAAAGCAAAAATTAGATTATTGGGTATGTCACTACGGTCTCCTTGTATTAAGAAAAGAGATTCTCTGAGAATATTGAATTTAATCACCTTAAAGTAACAATCCAAAGTGGGATGGCATGATGCCAGCCAATCCATTCCCAGTATTACATCAAAGTCAACCATATCTAGAACTATCAAACCCATAAGAGTTTCTTTGTCTGCTATTGAAATCTTACACAACTTATACACATCATTCACTAGAAAAAATTGTCCCAATGGGGTAGCAACCATAAAAGAACAATGTAAGCTAACAGGATCTCTACCCTATCGCTTAGTAAAGCATGGTGATACATAAGAATAAGTAGAAACAGGTCAAACAATACATATGCATTATGGTAACATACTAATAATATACCTTTCATCATTGCATTAGAGGCCTAAGAATCCTATCGTGTTAGGACAAATACTCGAGCTTGATCTTAGCCTCGACCTCTTGATCCTTTTACCAAAACCACCACTATTTACTTAGTTTGAAGCTGCTCTAACTGGTCATGATGGTGCAGATGCAATGGGTAAAGTTGGCTTTACTGATGCTTGACATAAACTTTGTAATTATGGGCGATTCTTTACCATAAGCCCTACTTGTCCACACCTAAAACATTCACCTATTTCTCTATGATACTGTCTAGTATGGGGCCTACCATAATTGGGACATAGTGGAATCAATCTTGAGTCCTGTTGACTGAGTCTCATATCCCTCTAAATCATTCTTTGCTTATTTATATTAACTGATACCTGGCTAGAGTTACCAAATTCTTCTTGAGTCATACATTGTCGATTCTAAAATCTTGGTCCTTTTACATGAGGATTATAACCAGTCTGGACATTATTATCTCAATTTCTCTTCCTCCGTTTTAGACTCTTTATCTTTACTAACTCTCGTGTTTCCATCTTTCTAGCACAATCCACAATTACTGTATAAGTTAAGAAATACTTAATCTGGGGACCCACCGACTTGAATAATGGACGTATTAACCCTAAAACAAATCTCTTAATTCTATCTCTTTTAGTTAGAACCAAATAAGGTGCATATTTAGACAATTGAGTGAAACAGATATCATATTCAGAAACTGTCATGTTTGGTGTCTGTTTCAATTCTTTAAATTCTTTGGCATGCCTATCCCTTTCTCTTTTAGGCAGAAATCGACCCATAAATACTTCCTTAAATTCTCCCCACTCCATTGGTAGAGAGGTAAATGCTTTTCCTTGCATTGTAGTCTCAAACTAGACATGAAACGCATTCAAAAGCTGAAAAGACACTAACTCGAAGATCTTCTAGCAGAGCACCCTAGAGCTTTAAGAATTTTCTCCACAACATCAATAAATATTTGTGGGTCCTCATGAGTATCTAATCTAGTAAAAGTAGGTGGTTTTAACTTCAAAAATTATGAAAGTGTCACTTTAATCCCTGTAGACCTATCCTCATGTTCAATTGGTCTTACCTATTCTTGAACTACTGAAGCACTCACTAGTTCTGGATGATCTCTTCTACACTATTCTACTATCAACCCAGCTAATGTCTCTAAACTTTTGTGTATACCAGTCATCATCTTAGCTATTCTATCATATTGCTCTTTAGGAGTTTCTACTATTTCCTCAAGGGCTTTATCAAGTACATAACCATGTTCATCTTGTCGTGGGGTTTTCATACCCTATGTATGTTTTGTCTTTCTACTATTTGGCCTTCGGGAGCTCAGACTATTCTGGTCAACGCAACATGATTACTAGTACATGCATTGCACGTGCCACCTACAAGAGCTGTGCGTAAGCTTCACGCTCCTAGAGGGTGAAAGCGCTTGGTTAAACGTGAGGCTTCTTTAGAATTGATCTAAGTCCAAAAATTGAGATCCCACAGTTTTTGCACCTTCTAAATCCATCTATGATGTTAGTTTTTCATTTCAACAACTCTAAATAGGAGTTTCAGAACTCACATTTTTAGGGGTTTTCTCCTTGATTTTTCAGCCAATTTTCTAGAATCCAATTGAATGGATTTATGGAGCTCTTCGTTTATAGTTTGATGATGGTGGTGGTGTCGAAATTTGAGGTCCAAAAGTGATAAGATTTTTGAGAGAAGTTCTGGGTTTTTTTTAGTGAAATTGAATTTTGGAGAAGTTCTGCAATTTTTTTCCCACGCCTCCCTCTGCAGGTTGTATAATAATGTCAGGGGGACCATTTTGTAAAAAATTAATTTTTGGGAGAGGTCCTTGCTAATTTTCATTATTTACATTTTGACCCCCAAAATTTTAGGAAATTATATTTTGGCCCCCAAAATTTAAATCCTCATATTATCTTTATAATTCTTCAACCAATGTGATAAACAAATAGATTTCCAATAGTACTTTTCTCCATTTATCATAATCTTCTCTTACATTCATAACTTTTCTTTAACTTAGGGTTTTTCTTTAATTTAGGGTTATTACACCATGTAACTTGACAATCTCTTGTACATATAACTGGGCTAGCCTATTTAATGGACAACTGATCTTGATAGGTAAAAGCTTTGTAAAGTTGGTTAATCTATCCACTATTACCCATATAGTATCATGTCATATTGAGGTTTTGGGTAAACCCACAACAAAATCTATTAATATACTATCCCACTTTCATTCTAGAATTTCAAGAGGTTGAAGTAATCCTAATGGTCTTTGGTGTTCTACCTTTATTTTTTGACAAACTAAGCATTTTGCTATGAATTTAGCAATGTCTTTATTCATTCTTGACCACCAGTACATTCTTTTTAAATCATGATACATCTTGGTGGTTCCAAGATGAATAGTGTACTTACTTTGATGAGCTTCCTCCATACTCTTGGTTCTTAACTCTATTTCCTAAGGCATACACACTTTGACCTGGTATAAAATAATTCCATCCTCTATGAAAGAAAAATTATCTTGGTTCTTCTAATCTTGTAAAAATTTATCTTAAGTTTAAGCTTCTTTAATCTAACTTCTCAAATCACATTCTATAGTAATCCCCTAATAATTAAACTATTTATTGCCAACACAGTTGTTACTCTCAAGTCTTTAAATTCGTTCAATAGGATCATGTCACCTATAATTAGGTGAGTTAAATGTAGTGACTTTCTGCTTAAGGCATCAGTTACAATATTTGCTTTTCATGGATGATATTTTAATTCAAACTTATAGTCATTAAGGAACTTCATCCATCTCATTTGTCTCATATTGAATTCTTTTTTTTCAAAGAGGTATTTGAAACTTTTATGATTACTATAGACCTTAAAGACTGCTCCATATAAATAATGTCTCTATATTTTTAAAGCAAATACTATTGATACCAACTCTGGGCCATAGGTAGGGTAGTTTTCTTCATGGGGTCTAAGTTGTCTAGAGGTGTACAAAACTACCTTTTTGTATTGCATTAACACACATCCTAATTCATTCTTAGAGGCATCACTATACACTTCAAAATGTCTAGAGGGATTAGGAATTACTAACACAAGAGGAAACTATTTTCACATGCTAAAGTCCACTTATATGGATTTCCTTTCCTAGTCAATCGTGTTAAGGGTAAGGGTAAGGCTATCTAGAAAAATCTTTGAATGAATTTTCTATAGTACCTGGCTAATCCAAGAAAACTTTTAACTTCAGTTACTATTTTTGGTATTTCATAATTGACTACAACTTTAGTTTTACTAGGATTTACTACTACTCCTTCACTACAAATGACATGTCCAAAAGATTTCAACTCTTATAACCAAAAATCACATTTTTCCAACTTTGCAAACAACTTCTTTTTCTCCAACACTTGTAATAATAACCTCAAATGTTTTCATGCTCCTTTTCATCCTTAGAGTACACTAGAATATCATCTATGAACACTACCACAAATTTATCCAAGTATGGCCTAAAAACATGATTCATATAATCCATGAATATTGCAAGTGCATTGGTTAATCCAAAAGGCATCACTAGAAACTCATAAGGTTTAGACCTGGTTTTGAACGCAATTTTAGGTATATCTTCATTCTTAATTCTAATCTAATTGTAGCCTGATCGCAAATCTATCTTTGAGAAGATAATAACTCCCTTCATATAAGTCCATCCTTAACACCATGGTTATTTAAATTATATTCCCCTCTCTTTTATCTACTTTTTTCATCTTCCTAATTTTATCCTAACCTACTTGCCTACTACATCACTCATTTCCTTAACAATTACTATCTTGCATTAATTTTATAACATATAATCAACTCAATATTTACCTTAAATTAAGGCCATGATTACATCTCAGGAACCCTAAAAGCCATGATACTCATTCCGTAGGTTTCTATGTTTTTTTTACCTTTATATACATACTTCACTTAATCTATCACTTCGTTCTTACCACTATACATACATAGGCATACAAATACTTGGCCAAAAATAAAACGAGTAACTAGCCATTCCACACCAAAATCCAAGGCCAATCAAGCATAAGTTCAACAACAACATGCATAATACATCCACATGAAGACATGGATCACTCATGGCTAGATGTAATAGCTCCAAACTAGAATTTTCCATGAAGCCTTAGGGTGACAACTTCATGAAAACCAACCAGAAAGTTTTTCTAGCTTTTTACATAAAACTAATTATAGAATAATTTTATTACTAAACCTACATAAAATCACTTTCCTATAAGTTTCTCTTATATGATTTGGCTTGATTCTTCTTTCCCTTTCCTTTCTCTCTCCTTCACACCACTTTATATCACCTTCCTTACTACTATTATGCAGTTCCTTATGAGTAGAAACAAGCATACAACTGAAAGAGGAAGAAAATATAGGTGTAGAGATGAAAGGAATCAACCTACGTTGGATGGCAATATTTTTCTTCCATTTCCCTTCTTTCTTCTATGCTTTTTTATTGGTGTTTCTCTCCTATTCAAGTTCTTCTCTTGCTGGTTGAAACTTATCCAAATTTTCCTCATTAATTACTTAATAAGGTCTCCCTAAAGTCATGATTATCTATAGTAAGGTGTCCCCTAAATATATACCTTAAGCTATGTTTGGATATTTCTTAATTTAATTCTCTTCATTTGTTAAACATAATCAATAAGACTTGTATCTCTAGTTAGGATAATTTTCATAATATAGCTTCTTATCTAAAATGCTACATTTATTTATCTTAACATTCCATTACATGATATTTTTAATTTTCTTTTAAAAATGAAAAATGGATATGTCCTTCCTTTAAAAATACTTTTATAAACAATATTAGAATTAATACATCTCATCCTAATTTTCTAAAAAAAATATTCCATACTCATTTACTCTTTTTTCCTTAAGCTTGGCGCTAATCTAGCACTTACGTACTCTATAATCCATTTTAATACAAGTTCTTCCTTAATCTTCTCCTTACACTTTCCACTTTTCTTCTATACTTTTTAGAAATATTTTTGGGTAAATTTAGGACAAATAAAAATTTGAGGATCTTACACTAATCCATATCTTTTAAGGAAAATGGGAAAGCTCTCAATTTAATTTGTTCCTCAATTACCCTTATGGGTTTCATACTCACACATACCACATCAAACTCTCTGGATGCTTATGAGGATCTTCACTTGCAAGACCATAGAAATATGGTAAGAGATGAATTAAACCCGATTTTAGTTCAAAATTTACCATAGCATCTAAGGTTAGAAAATTTATCTGGATGATTTGTTAATTAAGATCAAGAGCAGCAAGCTCCTTTAATGTCTATTTTGCCACCTATACTTATTGCTCAATATTTCTCCTAGCTTTTCTCCTGGCTCTATTTAATGTCTATTCAAAATATGGGCTGACCTATAATACAATAGGGTTAATGGGTTGCAGTCATAAATAAAAATATACAACAGCAATAAATTAGCCTCACTCCCCAACAACAGTACCAAAATTTGGTATCTTATTTTCTCAGGCATGTCGAAAATAATTTAATACCTTGCCTTTTTTAAGGCAAATTAATACATTAGTAGGAGTAAGGGTCGATCCGATAAAAAGTGGAATTCACTACCATTGTAGTAAATTAGGGGTTGTCACAAACAAATAAAATATGCAATAAATGAAATAAGTAATATCAAAACTAAGGAAACTAACTCATAAGAGAATGCATTGGTTATGCTTTACTTCCACCTCTAGAGTAAACTACCAATCATTGATTATATGTTATCCAATCTAATTGAGATATTCATTGTTGGAATCTAACCCAAACTTTCCTTAGGTTTAGTTAATTTTCAATAAGAATTTTCAATTAGCCCTAATTATCGAATAACCTTGTCTAGGTTTGCTCAAATTCATGTGAAATTATAGACAGGTAGTGTTCATATAGTGGCCAATCATTTATCATTTCTACAATAGGATGATGTAAGCCTTTCTCCCTTGCTACTTAAATTTCATTGTCACAAGGTTAGTGTGAGCCTTTTCCATTCGCTGCTCACCCTAAACAAACCTTGCTCTGCCTAGTCATGGTCAAGTTCTCATATTTTTCTTTTACACATCTGTGAATAGGGCGTCTCTTATGTGGTACCAACATGGGAATCATATGACCCTTTCTTTGGTTTAGTCACATAAACAGCCATATATGATATTACTTTTCTGAGTCAATATACAACAACATAACTATATTATATTTTGCTTATAATATCATGCAATCTAAAGTAATTAATCTCAATATCTTATAACTCAAGTATTGTATATATAAGTGCAAATTATATATAATTGGAATTTACATAATCCAGACCATCATAATACGTTATGTGCATTTGAATGGAAAGAATGGTTACTATAGAATGATGTATAACTTAAATAAAATTATATTTTTATTTGAATTTAATATTTTTTATTTCCATTTTCATTTTCTTTAAAATTATATATAACTAATCCATCCTTAATTTGCTAAATTTTCCCCTTTTACCCTTATTTTTGTGTTAACATTGGTTATACTTTGAATTTAAACTCTTTAACCTTAATTTCTTTATATTTGGTTAGTCTATGATTTAGATATCTTTCAACCCTCTCTTTAGATTACCTTCTTTATTTTTGGTCTTTTAGTTTTCTTGGTTTCCTTTTTAAATGTATTAAATTAGCCTTCCTTTATAACCATGAACCCTATTTAATCTTATAACTTATTTGGTTTCGGTAAAGAATGTCATCTTTTTTTTGTCCTTTAAGATTTAAATTTTTAGCTCTTTCTCTCGTGTCTCTCTTAAATTCTCCTTAATTTAATGTGGTTTATAGCATGCCATCTCATTGAACATCTTTATACCATTTTATCTATTGTCAAGTGTTAGAAATCACTATTCATTTAGTAGAGTTACTATTCATTTGGTAAAAATCCTCCTTTACTTCTCCATTCAACTTCATTTATATGACGGTCCCTAATTTTATTTCTTTCTTTTACCTATGTTATCATAAGTTTCTTATGACATTTCACTTAATGGAATACCCATTCCACTTACACTTTATACTAAATTTCACTTGGCCATAAATTAAACACAATTTCATGTATTCAACCTTCACTTTCTCGTCTTAATACCAATTCATATCCCAACCACTTTCTTCTTCTTCTTTTTTCACTTTTTTTATATGACTTAATGTCAAAATATCATATGACTAAAAAGGGAGCCAAGTTTCGGTAAACCTCCCTACAAGAACAATAAAATATGATTTGTCACTTTTGTAAGTTCCAAGTTCCAAATTGTCCAAAATTCATGTTTCTTACACCAATTACTTCTACTTTATACATTCATATGATCATGTAAACAAGAGTAATTAGTTATATAATTGAAAACAGCCCTAAAGCCAACCATTTCAAGCAAGGATTCACAACCATTCAAAGCATACTTTGGAGCACCATACATACAACACATGTACATCCATTATCAACTTCACGTGGCTAATATAAGGCCAACATGTTCAATTACTCAAACCAAACAAAATAAGAGATTTAAGCTTCATCTTAACCTTGCCAAAAACATGGATTTTTAATCCTAAATCATTGTTAGACTTACCTAAAGCTAACTTCCTTCAACTCACTATATAGGTCTTCTTTGGTTTTCCTTAAATCTTCCATTCTAGTGTCACCTCTCCCTTCTTTTCCTACCTTTTTTCTACATTTCCTCATGGAAAATTGATAAAAGGGAAATTTAAGTACTTAATGGTTATATTTTATCTTCTATTTCATAGTAAACTTATGATTATTTCTCTGCTTTTGATTATGCTTTGCTTTGGATACTGCTTTGGTTAGTTTTATGTTTATAGGTGAGAAAAATAGGCCAAGAAACAATGGAAAACATGCATGTAAAGAGCTGTGAGGACTTGGAACAAGTTAAGGAGGAAGCAAGGAGGCAACACACCAGAAATTGGTAAATTCTAAGCTTGATAGCCCCCAACACGGCAAGGTCGTGCTTAGTGTACCTGAAGCACGACCAGGCCGTGCTCTGTGTAAGAAGTGGAGAATTTCCCAAAGTTTCAACCCGAAGCATGGCCAGGCCGTGTTATGAAGCATGACCGTGCTTCATGTCCATACACCACATGATTTTTAGGGTTTTAAGCAGCCAAGTTGATATATATACATTGGGAAACAAAGAGAAGATGATCCAGACACATTTAGACTTACTTTTACTTAGTTTTATGCTTAGGAACACCATTAGATTAGGTTTAGAGTAGGATTATTGTTTACTTTCATGTTCTTAGGTTAGATTTGAGATTGATTCCACATTGTATCTCTAATACATTCTACAAACTAGGTTTTATCTTTCTATTCTGCACTTATCTCTTCTTCTACTCCTTTCTTTTGGTTTGTATTGAACTTTAATGATTTACTTAATAAATATGATTTTAATTTCTGTTTCTATTATGCTTGAGTGGATTTGATCTAGGGTTTTGGTAAACCTACTTATGGTATGATGATATTGAACTATTGAATTGATTATTGAAACCATAATTTATTATCCATGGTTAATTAGGATTAGCTATTATGCATCGGTTCTATGAGTTGATGAATGTCTGGCCAACGTTTTATCATGTCTTAGGATATTAATTGATGAACTGAAAGGTAAAAATTAATACCGAAACTTAATAGTTAATTAGGGATATCTTACTCACGAAAGTAGTTGAAGGTTTTCTAGGAATGATCAATTAGTGGGCACGAGAAAACCGATTGATTGTATTCCATGGTTGGCATAGAATGTAACATCCCCTAAACTTTGTTTTTCATTAATAATGTTTTGTTATAAACAAATATATTTTTATTTGTTTAAAAAGGATTATGTTCTACTAAGAGGGAGTAACATCACCTTGATTTCTTAATATTTCGCTACAATGTTCAACATAATAGTTTTAGATAATTGTTTTATCTTGAAATTGACACCAAGATCACCTACATCGGAGTTAAATTGAGGGAGTGATGCTCTGATTAGTAAGAGAATGTTAGATAGGATGAAAACCTGCATTAAGAAAATAAAGGCCTACCATCCTCAGACTGACGGACAGACAGAACAAACCATTCAAACCCTAGAAGATATTTTTTTCGGCGATGAATAGTGCCCAAACTCCCGGAGTCATTTTCTAAGTCTTTGGACCCTCCATACACGTTTTTGAGGTCTAATTGGTCAAATTTAGCTTCGAAAAAGTACATTTTTAGGGCTGTCCAATCAGGAGCCTTACCCTGTGAGTAGAGAATTCTTTCTATGACTTGCCCCATGCTCTTCTTGAACTATAAATGTATTATTGTTTCTGTTTATAGACTTGGTCTGTATATTGTGTATACATGAGAGATCTTATATGAATTTGTTCCCATGATAAAGAATTGAATTATGCATCTTTCTAGGAAATATCTGATTGTGAAAATAATAATAAAAAAAATATTTATTTTATGTAACGTAAATTGGGGGCGTTACATAGAATTTAATGGACTTAGGTTGAACTAAGAACCATGAGAGTAGGCAATTGGATTAACCTAGGTACGATTAGTAACACTTGAAAGATGTTGCTAGTTAATTAAGGCTAAACCATCCCCAATTACCTAGATAATTACAATTAGAGGTACATATTGATTGTTGAATATCATAAGTGTGGTAAACCATAACCCTAGACTTTTATTAATTGGATTACTTATTAGTTGAATTGTGACAAACTCTCATTGAATTACATCAATTTAGATAGCATACTTTGTAAAGTCTAGTAATTGATAATTGTTCTATGTGGGATACAACTCGTACTCGCTGGACTATTTACAACTATGTCGTGCGCTTGCAGTTATTTATAAAACACACACGACAAAAATGGTAGATTTAGGAAACTTAAAAATGAAGAGGAAGATGAGTTATGGGAGTAAAAGGAAGATGACTTATCTTGGAACCTCATTCTTCCTTCTTTTCTTTTCTGTCTTCTTTCCCCTTGGATGCTTTGTCTACTCTCCCTTCTCCTTTGGCCAAAGTCTCTCCCTTAAGTGTGCCTTGAATTGCCTTCATGGGAAAAATAATAAAAAATTTTACTTCGACAACAATTCACCTCTTAATTCGATTATTGTCCATGCCACCTTTCTCATAATTCCATATTTTTTCTTTATCTCTTCCTTATGGCTTGTTTGGATTTCCTAATTTCCTCTGATGGCCTTAATTCTTTATTAATATAATTTTAATGAATTTTAACTTACTAATTAAGGTCATTTCCTTAACTTAACCTCTTAGTTAAAGCTTTAACCCTAATTAGCTCAAAATTCCAACTTTACTCTTCCTAATTCTCTTAAAGTATGAAACTCTTATACTTATTTCTTAAGAATATGTTTTTAAAAATGTTAGGGCCAACTCATTTCACACTACCCTATGAAAGTTGCCCTAACTAATGTCTTCCCCATTTTCTTAGCCAATTAAGTAACTTTAATGCTTAGGTATTTTTTATAAAATTTTAATGCATTTTCCTTTAGCATTTGTCCAAGGCTTCTTCCTTATTGTATTTTAATTATTTTCTTCTTCCTAACCATTCTAAAAATTACTTATTTATTATTTAATTTTTTAAAATAAATTTAAAACTAAGGATGTTTCACCGTTAATGAAAACATGTTCTCCGCCTTTTGGATGTTTTGGGAACAAAAACAACCCTTCCTTGTTTGTATTTTCTTGTTTTTAAGACAATGTTTTCAAAATAATTTTTCAAAACATGTAATAAAAAATAAACCTATCAAAAAAATTTTTTGTTTATTTTTTTTTCAAAAACAAAAAATAATTTTTTAAAAATTGACATCAAATAGACCTTTATTTTTTTCCTTACAGTTGCACCAATGTTGTGGTGCTACAAAGCTACAACTATGACACTCTTGCTCTCTAGAATTTTGATGGGCTTGCTACACAACTACCACCATGATGCTAAGCCTTCCCCTTTGACTTTTCCATACTTCTTCATTTTTTTTCTTATTCTCTTCAATTATCCTTATATTTTCTTCATCTTTGACTCCTATAACACAAAACATATAATTAATCTAATTCCTAACTTATTTCACTTAAAAAATAACAAAAATCAAGTTTTACAGTACTTAAAATATGTATAATTTGACACACATCACTAGGCTACCTCATAGCCCTAGAAAAATAAACTATTCTAAAATTAAACATCAACTTAATGATTTGCATTCAAGTAAAGTAAATAGATAGAAAATGATGAAAGAAAAACTCTTACAGATTTGTTCATGAATTTTTTAGCTTATACCCTTCAATTTACACATTTTTAAGCTTTAGTCTTTACTTGAATTTTTGCTTTAGCTGCTCAATTTGGTTCCAATTGGGCTCTATTCACGATCTAATGGCTACAGTTGCTTGCTAAATCTATTGCTCTCCAGTAACGAGCTTCTGTTTCTTTTTTTTTAAGTTACTATTTCTATTTTCTGCCTTGTGTACGATAACTTTGGGTTTCCAAGTTTACCTTCCTTTGACACTAGTGCCTCTCTTTAAAGAAGTAGCTACTTCAATTTAATTTGACAACTTCCATTTGGCTAGAAAAGCACACAACTACTAGGGTTAAGGATGTTGATTTGGATTACAATCCCAACTTCTCCACTTATGTAGTTTAGGATATAATATTTAATTCCTTAGAAAAATTGGTTCCCACTTGAATTCTTTTTTATATTAACTTGTTATGGATATAGATAAGTATTTATCTAGTATTTAATGTAAGAGATGAAAGCTTTTCAATTCAATTAAAACTAGATAACTCTTCTCTTAAAATAGCATGGCTAGGCTTATCTTTTGTAATTCCTCTTCCCATTTTATCCTTGATTTCTTCCTTATTTTTTCCAAAACAACCTCTTCTTGTATTTATAGATCTTATTCCTCAAAAAATGTATGTTCAAGGTTCAAAAGAAAAGAAAAGAAAAAATAAGCAAAAGAAAACATTGTGACCAAAAAAAGGTTATAAAAAGGCAATGTGGACATAAAGATTTGCTCATGAAAATAAAAGAATAATTGTAGAAAAAGAATGCCTAGGGTGAATCAAGCCAAAATGTATCCTTATCCTTCATTACCTTAACCATTCAATACAAGCCAATAAAGACCTAATAATTTTTGACTATGTGTGATATGCATTCATGGAAAGAGTAAAATAAAAGAAAACTTACAGAGTTGTTTGATGGTGCATGACTAAAATTTCTTTCCATATTATGTGTAATGTTTTAAAAGAAGCTTGAAGATGTTGTTTTAAGATAATTTTTCATTTGTGTTGACATGTTGATTAGCTACATCAATATTTTAATATGATTAGTGATTTAAGATGTAGTTGCTATGAAATTGTGGTTAGCTAAGTCTGTGCGTATTTTGGTTTGTTTTAAGATATGGTTTACTATTTTTTTGGATTTGATTTGATTGGGTATCTTCTAATTGATTCAAGCTCCTATTTTTCTTAGTTCTTGTTCTTATTTGTTTGAGGATAAATTAACGCTTAAGTTTAGGGGGTGTAATAACTCTCCATAAAATAGTTATGTTTCCTTAGTTTATCTCCCATTTTAGTGCTTTCTTGAGTAAAGTGAGAGCTTTTGATAGATTTATTTTATTTTTAATAATTGATAGATATTTGAACCAATGTTGCTTTCTTTTGTAGATTGATACTTGACAGCTGAGGAGAAAAGTATGTTTTCTAGTAAGAAGATTACCTCAGTTTTAGGAGTTCTTTGTATAAATTAAAGGGTCTAAAAAGAGCCTCCCAATAATATATATGGGCCTCGTAGCTCAACATAAAGTAGAAGATATAAAGGTGAAAAGTAAAATCTTAATAGTAATGCTACAACAAAGTTACCTACTTTGGGGCCTATGGTGTAGGTTTGTGGGCCTACAATGTAGAGTCCTAAATTGAGTAAAATTTTACCTATTTTGTTATGTAATATATATAGGACCTTTAGGGCTTTCTTTCATAACCTAAAGCATAAATTTTAGGGAGTTCTCTTGAGGAGAAATGTCTCCCAAAGCAAGAGGATTCCTTAAACAAAGAGAAGCTTCTAGGATTTTTTAGGACAACAAGATTCACATTATTCCATTTTACTCATTTCTTTCCCTTTTTATCTCTTTCTCATGTTTTGTTAAGATGTTGATTACCTACTTGATGGATTAGTTTTTTTATTTAGGGTTCTTAATTATGTAGTTTGGTTAAAAAAGATTACTTTTATTTGAATGATATATATGAATTACTTGTCCAATTCCATATTGATTTCTTTCTAGTTGCCTAATCAATAATTGGATTGTTAAGGTTCAATTAACTATTCTTGAATAGGATAATTAATTGAATAGAGGATGGGTACTATTGTAAGTACACCAAATATAATAAATACCTTACCTCAAAGTAAAAAGAGAATGATCACAAATAACAAAATATGATAGTGATTAATGATGAAAGAGTTGGTTTTGGTTGTTATCCACCATCAAGGAATTGTTTTGATCATTGACAATAAAATCAATTCTATATTAAGTCTCTACCATTGAGATGCTATCCTTGTTCCTCCTTACATTTAGTTAATTAACAAAGATCACCTCAACTAACCCTAATTAATAAGCAACCTTAGCTAATTCGTAAAATTCAATTTATTAACCATATAAAGAATTAGAGAAACTGATAAAGTTAAACAACACAAACACATCAGTTGTATTTAATCTAGTTAATCATTCACCATAAGTTAATAATTCATAATCATACAATTATTAATTATATTTGCCTCTTACATCATAGTGATGAAAACTTTGTTTTATATAAGATTTAGCAATAGATTAAAACAAACAATATACTAATAGACCTCCTAGAAATTATGAAGAAGAAGAACATATGAATAATCAATACTCAGTTAAAATTAAACCATTAAATACCAATATAAATCTCACAATGCATAAAAGATCCTTGAGGTTCCAATCTTCCTCATCCAAAAAAAAGGAAATCAGGCACGTATGGCAATAAGAAAATCTAAGAGAAGAGAGAATGCTTGAGAATTTGATGTTAGAACCTCCTTTTGTTGGTTGCTTTCACTTTTATTAATAGATTGAAGAGTTCTGAATGATATAGGACTGATTCTAGGTCAATTTCTAGCCTATTAGGCTTCAATTGGAGTAAAAAAGAACCTAAAATTTCATTTTTATGTTCTATAGCTATCAGTGGGCACTACAATGCTTTATTGTAGCACCATAGTGCCTGATAAAGGAGAAATTTGAATGTTTAATGGTTATATTTTATCCCCTAATTAGTAGTAAACTTGTAATTATTTCCCTGCATTTGGTTATGCTTTGCTCTGGATACTGCTTTGGTTTGTTTTATGTTTGTAGGAGAGCAAACGAGGCCAAGAAGTAAGGGAAAACACCCATGAGAAGTACCATATGGATTTGGAACATCCTAAGGAGAAAGCAAGGAGGTAATACACCAAAAATTGGCAAGAAAGGAGCATGACAGCCCCCAACCCGTGTCCTGGAACACGACCGTGCTTCGGGTTCGTACATCACATGATTTTTAGGGTTTTGGGTAGCCAAGTTGATACATATGCATAAGGAAACGCAGAGGAAGATGCATTCAGACCTTCTTTTACTTAGTTTTATGCTTAGGAAACACCATTAGATTAGGTTTAGAGTATGATTAATGTTTAATTCATGTTCTTAGAGTATAATTTATAACAATTCAAGTTTGTATTTCATCATTACATTCTTCATCTAGGTTCTATCTTTCTATCTCTAGACTCATCTCTACTTCTACTCTTTCTCTTGGTTTGTATTGAATAGATTTACTTAATGAATTGGATTATGCTTTTGATTTATCTTTCTATCATGCTTGGGTAGATTTGATCTAGAGTTTCGGTAAACCCACTTATGATTTTATGATACATTGTGATAATTGAATTATTGGAACCCTAATTGTGTTATCCATGGTTAATTAGGATTAGCTATTATGCATTGATTATATGAGTTGATGAATGCCTAGCCAACGTTTTATCACGCCTTAGGATATTAATTGATGAACTGAAAGGTGAAGATTAATACTAGAACCTAATAGTTAATTAGGGATATCTTAATCACGAAAGTAGTTTAAGGTTCTCTAGAAATGAATCAATTAGTGGGCGTGAGAAAACCAATTAATTGTATTCCATGGTTGGCATAGAACTTAATGGACTTAGGTTGAACTAAGAACCACGAAAGTAGGCAATTGGATTAACCTAGGTACCATTAGTAACGCTTGAAAGAGGTTGCTAGTTAATTAAGGCTAAACCATCCCCAATAACCTAGATAATTGCAATTAGTGGTACATGCTGAATGCTGAATATCATAAGTATGGTGAACCCTAACCCTAGGCTTTTGTTACTTGAATCCTTAATTTACTTAATTGTGACAAACTCTTCATTGCATTACATCGATTTAGATAGCATATTTTGCATCATTCTAGTAATTGACATTGTTCTCTGTGGGATATGACCCGTACTCTCTGGACTAACTAAAGCTATGCGTGCGCTTGCGGTAATTTAGTGAAACACACACGACAAGTTTTTGGCACCATTTCCAGGGAAAAATCGTCAATATTAGATATTTTGCGAAATAGCTAGAATAGATCACTTTTAATTTTTTTTTGCATAATTTTATCTTGTTTATTTTTGCTTCTTTTCTTCCTTTATTGGTGTGTTTCTCTTTTATGTGAAGAGAACGTGAGTTCGTCACTAAATTTGATCTGAAAATTGAACGCACACTACGAAGGAGAAGAAGAAGACAGCAGTAAGAAAATTCTGCACCTACCATGGTGGAGAGAGATAATCGATCTCTTAAGGATTTTACCGCTAGATACTCATGGCTTGAATCCCAGCATTGTAAGGCCTGTTGTTGAGGCCAACAACTTTGAGGTGAAGCCTTCTCTTTTGTAGATGGTTCATCAGAATCAATTTGGAGGGTCACCTACTGAAGACCCTAATCTTCATTTATCAGTCCTTTTAGAATACTATGACACATTGAAGATGAATGGAGTATCATCATATGCCATTAGACTGAGACTGTTCCCATTTTCTTTGAAGGACAAGGCCCGTGCATGGTTGTATTCCCTTCCATTAGGGTCCATCACTACATGGCAGCAGCTTTCTTGACCAAATACTTCCCACCAAGCAAAACTGACCATCTTAAAAATCAGATTACTACCTTTGCTCAGAAAGATGGGGAGTCATTATATGAGGCTTGGGAAAGATTTAAAGAACTCCTCAGAATATGCCCATACCATGGGTTGGATAAGTGGCTGATTGGTGTGTACTGTCATAGGTACACCCAAATTGATACCTTACCTCAAAACTAACCTGTAGTAGTGGGAGTAAGGGTCGATCCCATAGAGACTGGAATTACCTTATGTGATTGAGAAAGGGGGGATTGACAATTGCAAATAAAACCAAGTAAACAATAACGAAAGTAATTAAGAGAGTGATTAATGATAAAGACATTGGTTTCAGTTGATATCCACTGTCAAGGGATTGCATTGATCATTGACAACATAATCAATCTGTAATTAAATATCTATCATTAGGTTTCTAACCCTGTTCCTCCTTAAGTCTAGTAAATTAATGACAATCCCACCAATTAAACCCTAATTAACAAGCAATCCTTTAGCACATCGGTAAAGCATAACTTATTAACCGCATGAAGAACTAGAGAAACTGACAAAGCTAAACAAATATAAACACATCGGTTATATCTAATTTAGTTAATTATTCATTATAGGTTCCATGATTTATAATCCAAAATCCTTAAACCTATTTGCCTCATGAATCACAGAATTGAAGACTTTGTTCAAATTGAAAATAATAAAATCAAAACCACCTCATGATCCTAGCAACCATATGAATAATCATTGAGAAGAAGAACAAATAAATAATCAATACTTAATTCAAATTGAAAATAATAAAATCAAAACCAAATCTCACAATGCATGAAGATCCCTTGAGGTTTCAATCTACCTCAACCAACTAAAAAGAACTAGCCATGCAGGGCCATACGAAAATCTAAAGAAAAATTGAAGAATGTAACTAAGAACTTGGATGAATGATTGAATGCCTTCTCTGCTTGCTTTCCTCCCTTTTTATAGATTACCTCCTCCTAATCGAAGTAGGAGTGTTTCTAGGTCAAATCCCGATCCATCGGGCTTCAATTGGAGTCAAAAAGACCTAAAATTTGCGAATTCGACAAATTGATGCGTCGGTGAGCACCGCGGCACTACGGGAATACACTGTTGGGGCACCGTGGCTCCTGTGCAGCACTGTAGTGGATTGACTCGAAGGTGCTCGGGCGCCGGGGCGTGCTAGGTTGAGCACCGCAGCGCCCTTGTTTGGGTAGCTTAGCGCCGCGGCACTCCAGATGCCTTTTTTCGTGGCATCGCAATGCTCTCTTGTGAGCGCCACGGCTCCAGGAATCTTCTTGATTTTGCCAAAGTGCCAAACACTAAACTTGTAGATCTATGTCTCTTATTTCTATAGCCTCTAGAATAACCTCAATTGGAGTCCAAATGAGTGAGATATGCCTTAATTAGTGACGAAGGGTCAAAAATCAGCATTTTTCCATAATTTTCTCTCTTCTTTCCTTCTTTATTGTTCCTAAAACATAAAACAAAAAAATCAATTAATTAATATCTATTTTCTACTTAAATTAAATAAAAACTAACTAAAATAATGCTAACAATTTGCTTAAATTACAACATGTTACTGATAGTCCATACATTCTACAATGAACTGATTTACAACACCCGAATGTCTGTAGATGCTACAGCTGGAGGAGCATTGATGAATAAAATAGTAGATGAGGCATATGAGCTGATTGAAGATAAGGCTCAAAATCACTACTCTTGGTTTAGTGAGAGGCAGCCAAGAAAACTATCAGGTATGTATGAAGTTGATGCATTTAACCATCTAACTTCTAAAGTTGATGCCTTGTTTCAAAAATTAGATAAGTTAAGCATCAACAATGTTGGTTCCTCTTCATCATCTTCTATTTGTGAGATATATGGATGCATTGGTCACATGGCCAATGAATGCCAGCTTGGGAACTCTGCACCTCAAGATTGTGAACAGGTAAGTTTTGTGAACAACAATCAAAGAAATAGTCCGTACAACAACACATATAACCCAAGTTGGAGGAATCACCCGAATCCCTGTTACAAGCCAAATACAAATTAGTAGCCTCAAAATAACTTTAGACAACCTCTTAGATTTCAAAACTAGAGGCCATTCAACCCTCTTCCATAGCCTAAGTTAAATTTGGAGGCTCTGATGGAAAATTTCATCACCACACAGAGTAAACAAAATGATGAATTCAAAGCCCAGCACCACTCAATGAATGAAGCCATAAAGGATTTAGCCTTTAAAGTTGATTCGCTTGCGATGTTGGAAACTCAGGCGAGCCATTCTAACAGGAACTTTGGTAGACTTTCAAGTCAGACCGAGAATCCTAGGGAGCACTGTAATGTTATTACCCTGAGAAGTGGTAAACAATTGGCTGAATCAAAGAGAAGAGAAAACATAAAAAAAGATGATCCCTAGGCTGCATCTGAGAAGAGAAGAGAAGAGAAGAGAAGAGGAACAAATAGAATAGGAAAAGAAGGAAGAAGAGCCTAAATATGTGGCTCCTACACCTTACAAGCCACCAATCCCTTTTCCTCAAAGATTGGTGAAGGCTAAGTTAGAGAAGCAGTTTGGGAGGTTTCTGGATGTTTTGAAGAAGTTAAATATCAATATCCCGTTCCTAGAAGCCATCTCCCAAATGCCTTCCTATGCAAAGTTTTTGAAAGAGATCCTCTTAAATAAGAGGAAAATTGAAGAACATGTTGTTGTGGCACTGATAGAGGGATCCAGTGCTTTAATTCAGAATAAACTACCTCAAAAGCTTAAGGATCCCAAAAGCTTTTCCATACCTTGTTCCATTGAAGAAATGAAGATTGACAGAGCTCTATGTGACCTTGGAGCAAGTGTGAGTCTTATGCCTCTTTCGGTTTGCAAGAGACTTCATATGGGTGACTTGAAGCCTACCACTCTATCTCTTCATTTGGCTGACCAATCTATCAAGCACCTGGTAGGTATTTTAGAGGATGTTCCTCTAAAGGTAGGTAAATTTTTCATACCTATTGATTTTGTTATTTTAGAGATGGAGGAAGATGACAAAATCCTCATCATTCTTGGAAGGCCTTTCCTAGCTACGACTGGTGCCAATATAAATATGAGAGATGAAAAGCTTTCTTTGAATGTAGGGGATGAAAAAGAAGAATTTAATTTGAATGATGCCCTCAAAACCCCATCTCTAAATGAATCTTGTTGTATGATTAGCTTACCTAAACCTAATATCAATGATAAAGTCATAAATTTTTCTCCTTCTAATCCACTTGAGTTTTGTTCTGTGGAAAGTTCTTGTGTTTATGTCGAACAGGGAGAAGAAAATAAGGCTGTTGAGGAGGCAATCCAAGCTCTAAAAGTAGAACCTAAGCCACCTCCTCTCAACCTCAATGGAGCTAAGGAGGAAAAGAATGAGCCAAGAGGATCCTTGAAAGAAATTGGGCAAAGCCTCAAGCAACATACTAAGAGGCAATGGATAGCAAAGAGAGTTATTCAAACTCTCTTTAAGCCTCCTTGAGTGGAAAGCATGCCAAAGAGTCAAGCTAATGACTTTAAACAAGTGCCTTGTGGGAGGCAATCCACACTTTAATTTTTAAAGTTTCTTTTTATTTTGTTTTCTTGCTTTTAGTTTTGTTTTTTATCTTTAATTTTAGTTAATTTCTTTGGTTGTAGGTTTAATGAGTGTTTCCTTATGTTTTATAGGTAAATTCCCATGTGTCCAAGGTTGAATTAAAGGATGGAAATCAAAGGAAATTAAAAGGGATAAAAAATGCACTAAATTTTGAAGAATTGGAGGATCCAACAGCAAACACGGGCTGATTGTGTCACAGGACACAGCCGTGCCCCACGTCAAGCCTAAGCACACCTTAGCCGTGTTGCTTAACACGAGCTATTTTCTAAGAAATTCCAAATCCAACTGGCAACTCGGGTTGGCCCTGTCACAGGACACGGCCGTGGTGTAGTCCCAGTCCAAGCACCCCCTCCCCGTGTTGGCTACCACGGGCACAATCAATTTGTTTTTGGATTTCTAGTGCCAAGCACGGCCATGCTCTAGGTAAAAAAAAGGGCTGCTAGAAATTGAAATTAACCTACTAAGTTCACTGGCTTTGTTAGCAATCCTCTGCTTCAAGATTATCTTACACATTTCATTTACTTATGAATTTATAGGTTTCTTGCAATTGAAATTTGAAATTGGCCTTTAAGTTTATGGGTTGCTGAATAGTTTCTATTGATTTCTGATTTTTGCAATGCCTAAGTTGATTCTTTCTTTGATTAGTGCATTACTCCTAGATTTCTTTTATTCTAACTTGCACCTTGCTGGCTGAGATATAAATTGGCATTAAATTTGGCTGTAATTTATCTACTTCAATTTATGATTAGCTAGGTAAATCTCATTTAGAGTAGATACTTTGCATGCTAAAAATTGACTTACCCTATATTTGCTATTTGCCTCGAACTAAATTGAAAATTCCATGCTCCTTAATTTTGAAACCTATTGACCATACTTTAAGCCCCAATTTCAAAATGCTAAACTGCCTAAATCTGACCTACTTGTTACGGATGAAAGCATAGTACAATTGGCACTTCAGCGAGAACCCACCTCCACCTCTTTCAGAAGACCATTAAGCAAGTAAGTTACTTCTCCCTTTGCCTGTACTTTCAGTTATTACTGACATTGAGGACAATGTCAAGTTTAAGCATGGGGGATAGATTAGGCTTGTGGTTTTCTTTGATTAGTTATTATTGGCTGAATATTTCATGTTGCACTGCAAAATCATATAGTTTACTATTTCAGAGATAGATTGATGTAATATAGGTTGATTTTAGCTCATGAACATGTGATGCATAATAGGATATGAATTAAGTAGTTTAAATTTTAGTCTCTCTCTTCTAGGATTAAACCTCTATTTTTTTTTTGAAAAAATATATCTCCTATTGTGCTTTGAATGTATGTCTTTATTGATTTTTAACACTATGAGAGTGTGAAGGCTGGGAGAGGTGAAAAATGAGATAATGTGGATCCCAAAAAGTTTCCACTCTGAGTACCCCTTCAAGGCACCAAAAAGGCCCTAGTATAAGTACCTAGCTGCCTTTACCTCAGTGAGATGGAGCATAAAATGCACTCACGACATATTTCTATAAAAGAAAAAAAATGATGAATGAAATAGACAAAAGAAAAGGAAAAAGAAATTATGAGAAATAAAAAAAAAATTTCGTGAGAAAAATAGAAATAAGGGTAAGGCAACATAGGGAGATCTAAAGGATGAGGTGGCCTACTTGAGTGTCAGAAAATCAATTAAATGCATACATTCAATGGTACCAATAGAAGTAGATATATAATAGGAGAACTTTGGTTTAGTTTTAGAAGAATAGAGACTATCTGATAAATGTCTATTCATATATCTATTGTGTGCACACTGATTGAGTGAAAAATTACTTGTATTGCATTTTTCTATATTCTAGAATTTGATTGCATATTCCCTCTTCCTTTTGATATGACATGTTATTTGCTTGAGGACAAGCAAATGTTTAAGCATGTGGAAGTTGATAAAGGGAAAATTTGAGTGTTTAATGGTTATATTTTATCCCCTAATTAGAAGTAAACTTGTGATTATTTCCCCACATTTGTTTATGCTTTGCTCTGGATACTGCTTTGGTTTGTTTTATGTTTGTAGGAGAGCGAAAGAGGCCAAGAAGTAAGGGAAAACACCGATGAGAAGTTCCATATGGATTTGGAACATCCTAAGGAGGAAGTAAGGAGGAAACACACCAAAAATTGTCAAGGAGCATGCCAGCCCCCAACACGGCCAGGCCGTGCTCTGTACGAAAAATGTAGAAAACTCCCAGAATCTAGTCCGAAGCACGGCCAGGCTGTGTCTTGGAACACGGCCGTGATTCGGGTTCGTACAGCATGTGATTTTTAGGGTTTTGGGCAACCAAGTTGATACATATGCATAGGGAAATGCAGAGGAAGATATCCAGACGCATTTAAACATTCTTTTACTCAGTTTTACGTTTAGGAAACACCATTAGATTAGGTTTAGAATAGGATTAATGTTTAATTCATGTTCTTATAGTAGAATTTACAGCAATTCAAGTTTGTATTTCATCATTACATTCTTCATCCAAGTTCTATCTTTCTATCTCTACACTCATGTCTACTTTTACTCTTTCTTTTGGTTTGTATTGAATAGATTTACTTAATGAATTGGATTATGCTTTTGATTTATCTTTCTATCATGCTTGAGTCGATTTGATCTAGGGTTTTGGTAAACCCACTTATGATTTGATGATACATTGTGATAATTGAATTGTTGGAACCCTAATTGTGTTATCCATGCTTAATTAGGATTAGCTATTATGCATTGATTATATGAGTTGATGAATGTCTGGCCAACATTTTACCACGTCTTAGGATATTAATTGATAAATTGAAAGGTGAAGATTAATACTAGAACTTAATAGTTAATTAGGGATATCTTAATCGAGAAAGTATTTTAAGGTTCTCTAGGAATGAATTAACTAGTGGGCACGAGAAAACCAATTAATTGTAATCCATGGTTGGCATAGAGCTTAATGGACTTAGGTTGAACTAAGAACCACGAAAGTAGGCAATTGGATTAACCTAGGTACGATTAGTATTGCTTGAAAGAGGTTGCTAGTTAATTAAGGCTAAACCATCCCTAATAATCTAGATAATTTCAATTAGAGGTACATGCTGAATATTGAATATCATAAGTGTGGTGAACCCTAACCCTAGGCTTTTGTTAATTGAATCCTTAATTTACTTAATTGTGACAAACTCTTCATTAAATTACATCGATTTAGATAGCATATTTTGTATCATTCTAGTAATTGAAATTGTTCTCCGTGAGATACGAATCGTACTCGCCGGACTAGCTACAGCTACACCGTGCGCTTGCAGTAATTTAGTGAAACACATACGACAATGCCCCATTGTAGAAGTTTCATAGTGCTGTGGTGCTTTAGTATTTTTTTTTCCTACTGTGCATGACAATGCCATGATGTTAACTTTTGGGCACTATAGTGCTAATTTGATAGATATATGCGCTAATTAATGAAAAAATGTCAGGATTCACTTAGCTACACTACAGTTCTAAATTTTGGGCACCATATCGCTTTGATTTCTCCAGAATTTACCAAAGTAGTAAATAAGAAAGTTGTTGATTATTGTTTTTGATTTTCACATGAATTTGAATTACCTTAAGCGGAGTTCATATGAGGGAGTTATTGTCTGATTGGTTTTGAAAGGTCTAGACTCACTACAATTCAACATCTTTTCATGAATTTCTTCTCTTTTTCTCCTCTTTTTGTCTTAATGTACTCTTATAACAAAAAACACAAAACTAAGCTAATTCCTAATCATATTTTACTTAAACCAAACACAAAGTAAATTTAAAGGTATTAAAACATGCTTAATTATGCACATATCAATGGACCATTGAATTGAATAATGTAAAATTGATCTTAATAGTCATGTCACAAATGGATTAATTTATATGTAGAAATAAAAATATACCTTGATACCTTACATGATCTTAATCAAGCTTTGTGCCTAATTTCTAAATTACTACTTAATTACTCATGTTTCCAGGGTTCTATCTTATGGATAATTACTTCTATTTATATGGAAACGGTATTATAAATAATTAAGAACTTGGGTCAATAATTTGATATGTTGGGATTAGTTAAGCAAGATAGGTAAAATCGTATGAAGTAATTAAGTGAACTTAGATGCTTAGGCCTTTCTCATTGGTGAATTTTCCCTTAATATGCTTAAGAGTTTACTTTTATTATTTTCTTTTGTTTTTTTCCTACATCTTATTTATTTGACTTTTCATGAATAAAAGTAAGGGAAGTTAGGTTTGTTTATTTACTACTTAATTACTCATGTTTCGAGGGTTCTATCTTGTGGATAATTACTTCTATTTATATGGAAACGGTATTATAAATAATTAAGAACTTGGGTCAATAATTTGATATGTTGGGATTAGTTAAGCAAGATAGGTAAAATCGTATAAAGTAATTAAGTGAACTTAGATGCTCAGGCCTTTCTCATTGGTGAATTTGCCCTTAATATGCTTAAGAGTTTACTTTTATTATTTTGTTTTGTTTTATTTTTTTCCTACATCTTATTTATTTGACTTTTCATGAATAAAATTAAGGGAAGTTAGGTTTGATAATTAGCTGGGTAGAATCCCTATGAGAGACAATCCTTTACTCATCTACTATGTTTCTTGCAATATGTGCACTTGCCTGATTATATTTATAAATTTAACTAATAAGTTTTTGGCTAAGAAGAATCTTCTTTCAAGGTTGAAAGGTGAATGATTAGAAAAGTGTGTTCATTACTTGAATGGAAAATAGGAAAGAGTCTCCATTCAAAGCTATCCACCTTCTAGAAAATCTAATTTGCTTCAGTTCTTATAGTTTGATGTTTATGGTCTAATGAAGGTGAAGTCATATGGTGCTTGTTGAGTTAAAATTATAATCACCATGCAAGCACATATATCATATAATAATCCAACATCTGAGTAGTACGTCGTGTCTGACAAGGAATCCTTATCTTACCAATTAAGTAGCACACCCTAAACTTTTTTGTTTTATCCTAGAAATCAATTCTTTAAGAAAGTACAGAAACAAGAAAGAAATGAAGAAAATAAAAGAATGTAAATAACATTGTTAGGTTGAGAGAACTTTATGCAAATGGTCAAATTAATAAAGCTTAGGTATTCAATTTCACTTACCTATTTCATTTAACTTTGCTTCTTTCCTTTATCTTAAATTATCATAGTAAATTACTAATTTGAACCCTAATTTTTTTATTAACCTTTTCAAGTATAAATCACTCTAACTATCCACAAGATAAACCTTAATTAAATTAATGTAATTGAAGTATAGTTCAAAAACTAACCACATGTTCAATTAACTATGTATAGTAAAGGCTATGTTACACATCTTACATATAAATCAACTTTGTTCACATCAAGGGCTAATAGAAATCAATCATACACTACATAAATCAATGATCATATCATTCCTTTATAAATTGCTAATCATGATGAGCATAAAGAAGAGCTCCTGACCTTTTCTTTCTTTGAATAGCCATAACTAAGTCCCATTAAATTGATACCAAATCCTACTAATTTTGAGGTTATCTTTAAGGTCAAAATCATAATTTAATCCATTTATGTCAATATTCATTTTTTCACTTTTAGCATATATTGCTTGACTATGCATTTTTCTTATTCCTTTGCCTCTAATTAAGCATTGCATGTATTGCCATACCCCCAAACCAAGGGTACATAACCAGCACAAGTATTAGGAATAATATGTTCCCATAAGCCTATAATATGATGCAAACATAATATCAATATCTAATACTATCCAATAGCATAGCATGTAGTGAAATTCATATATACATATACATTGGAAAACTCCATTCTCTATACTATACCAGTTCAAATATCATAAAATCAAACATAACCATTACATAAACAGAAGTAGGGGTCTTGCCAATGGTAAATGAAGCACTTATAGAGTACAAATTTATAGTCTAGATGAATAATAAAATAAAGCCTATTAGAAAAAGGTTAGGCTCACCAAAGGACAATTTAATAGCTTGCTTTGCAACCAAAAATGGATTTGACTCTATATCCTTAATTGAAAAACATGAGTAACAAAGGAATACATTTTGCAACTCAGTGAATATATAATACACACTATAATAGAATGAGACAAGCCAAGGGCATGAGTTTTTTCTTGATAACATCATAATGCAAGCAAAAGATTAGTAGTAATAAAATATAAAATTAACAATAATAATCTAAAAATTTTAAATAAATCAAGAATTTAAAATTTTGTAAATAAAATAGCCACATAGTTGTTGTTGAAAATTTAACAAGTTTCTAAGATAATTTTATCACAAGTAGAATAAAATAGATTAGTTTAAATCAAAAGTAGTTAGGATGATTCTACATCAGAACCATATTATTATCTTAAGCACATAGCATGGGAGGGTAATCATTAAACTAACATGCATTTTGCTTGAATATCTATTAGGCATTCTACTTTAAATTTTCATTCAATTAGCACTAAGTTCCCTCAATTTCCTATGGGTAAGGTCAAAATTGTGGCTAAAGTCCATCATCCCTTCAACATTTGGGAACGTTCTTCATAAACATTTGACTATTCAAACCTAATGTCTCTTCTGGCCAATTTGGTTAGAAGGGCCATAATCTTAGCAAAATCTTTAATGAACCAACAAAAATATCTTGTCAATCCAAGAAAACTATAAATCTCAATGATTATAGTAGGGTATTTCCATTACTGCTTTACCTTTAACTTCTTTAAATTGATTGGAATACCATTCTTGGTAACTATATGTCTAAAGAAACTATCATTTTTAAACCAAAATTTACATTTTGAAATTTTAGTGTAATATCCTAAGTCTCTAATAAAGCTAGATAAATCTAAGAATAAGTAGAAAATACATATGACAAATAATTAAAATACTTAGTTATGTAACAATAAGGCATTTATAAAATAGGTGACATATAGTTAATCATGAATCATATAAATAAAATTCTTAAGAGCATAATGGATGTGGAGAAGATACAAACACATTTTTAAGACATTACTAATATAGGATTAGTAGTAAATTAAGGCAATATAAAACAACTAAGGAGCCGCCAAGTAGCACTACAAAGTTTTAGCCATAGTATGCCACATTGCCTATAGAATTGCAACCAACCTATAGCTACCTTGCACCTACAAAAGCATGCCACATTGCTCACAAAGTTTCAGCCATATAACATGCCTCATTGACCACAAAATTGCAGTCAACTTGCACCTACCAAAGCATGCCACATTGCCCACAAAGTTGTAGCCACCTTGCCCACAAAGTTGCAGCCACATAGCATGCCACATTGGCCATAAAATTGCAGCCACCTTGTAGTTACTTTGCCACATTACCCACAAAGCTACAGCCACATAGCATGCCACATTACCCACAAAATTGCAGCCACATTGTGTAACGACCGATTTTTTTATATATATTTATATAACAACCTATAACACATTCCTAGCAGCGAACCATACACATTTATATAAGCAACTAATATTCCATCATCATGATATACAAACTACATCAGAGATTAATATTTATACATAAGCGACACTGAGTGATGTGATCTTAATTAAGCATGATATTAATACCTTTAAACTTACTTTTTGTTTGATTTAAGTAAAATATAATTAGGAATTAGTTTAGTTTTGTGTTTTGTGTTGTAGGAACAAAGGAAGAAGAAAAGAGAAGAAAAAGATAAGAAATTCATGGAAAAATGCTACATTGCAGGGATTCCAGACCTTTTAGCACTGTTTTGAGCATATCTTCCTCTAATGAACTCCGATCAAAGTAATGCAAGTGGCTGTGAAACTATAACACAATCATCTACAACTTTTATGTTGAACACGTGGTCAAATTCGGGAGATTTCATAGCGTTACAGAGCTGGAAAATAAGAATCACAGTGTAGCAAGATGAATTATGACCTTTGGTCAATAATTTTGTCATATCTCCTTCAATTCAGATCCAATTAAGGTGATTCCAGTGGCTATGGAAAGAGAGACATAGAGCTACAACTTTTGTGTTGAGCACTTTCACCAATTCTGGAATTTACTGGGCGCCAAAGCGCTCGTAAAGGAGGAAAGCAAGCAGATAATTCATCCAATCCTTCATCCAAGTTCTTAGTTACATTCTTCAATTCTTCTTTTGATTTTCTTATGGCCTTGCGTGGCTAGTTCTTTTTAGTTGGTTGAGGTAGATTGAAACCTCAAGGGATTTTCATACATTGTGAGATTTGGATCTGTTTTTATTGTTTCAATTTGAATCGAGTGTTGATTATTCATCTGTTCTTCTTCTTAAATATTATTCATATGATTGCTAGGAGGCCTACTAGTATATTATCTGTCTTAATCTACCGCTGAATTGTGTTTTGAAGAAAGTCTTCAATTATGAATTCATGAGGCAAATAGGTTTAAGGATTTTGGATTATAAATCATTGAACCTATGATGAAAGATTAATTAAATTAGATATAGCCGATGTGTTTATATTTGTTTAGCTCTGTCAGTTTCTCTAGTTCTTCATGCGGTTAACAAGTTATGTTTTACCGATGTGCTAAAGGATTGCTTGTTAATTAGGGTTTAATTAGTGCGATTGTCATTAATTTACTAGACTTAAGGAGAAAGAGGGTTAGAACCCCAATGATAGATATTCAATTATAGATTGATTATGTTGTTAATGATCAATGTAATCGCTTGACAGTGGATATCATCTGAAACCAATGTCTTTATCATTAATTACTTTCTCTTAATTACTTTCATTATTGTCTACTTGATTTTATTTACAATTATCAATTCCCTCCTTTTTCAATCACATAAGGTAATACTAGTCTCTGTGGGATCGACCCTTACTCCCATTACTACAGGTTAGTTTTGAGGTAAAGTATCAATTTAGGTGTACCTAAGACAGGGCGCACCAAATTTTGGCGCCGTTGCCGAGGACTGTGTCTATTTACCTTTTGTGATTTTTTTTCTTTTCTTTTTGTTCATAACTTTGAATATGGCAGCCAATTTTCAACAATTTGGCACTAGGCTGGGCTCTTTATTAAGATATGCTGGTGAGGTATGTAGTTCTTCCCTTGAACAACAACTTGCAAATTTAACTTCTCTTGTTCGTCAACGTGTAGAAAATATGCAAAGAGAAAATTGCTATGGAAATTATTCAGCCATAGGGCATCCTTCTATTGGGTACCCAACTTTCTATGACGAGTCATTTGACCAGGAAAATATGGTTAGAGGTTTCCCTGAAGGACCATAAGTGAGGTATGATTCCTATTCAAACATATACAATCTTGGATTTAGAAATTGAGCAACTTGCAACATCAGTCAATCGGTTAGAAAATCAGAATTTAGAAATTGAAAGTCTAGCTCCAGCATCCTTAGTGCAAAAAGAGAAAAATTCGGCACTTAATGAAAAAGATGACTTAGAAGTTGACAATGGTAAGCCTACTAATAAAGAGGCTGTGGAATCTGTAACAACCTTTTTTTTCTTCTTATTATTATACAATATTGAGTTCACATACACGTCATTAATCAAAACGTACATGCAACATATCAAACACATGGATATTTACATCTTGTTTATTTTGGTTGACCAATTCCGGAGATACAGGTGCGGGTGGTTGCACCTTCACCGGGATCTGAGCCAACTCGACCATAAACATCTTATTTGATTTTGAGATTTGCCCAACATAAAGTAACTCGATCCAATGTGCACTAAAAGCCAGAGTTATAGAAAATCTGCATAACTAATTTTTTTGAACATGATATGGAAATATAGTGAGAATTAAATCCCAGTAAGTTCAATAATAAATCATCATCAATATAGCCCATCACGTCATGTTCAGCTATATAAACTACAGAAAATATCTTTGGTCACATGAATGCATTACACCTATGCACATAAGAATCATACAGTAATGATATGTATGACAGGATTAACTATTTTCAGAATATCATATGATGGCCAACAACTTATTCTCATTTCAAGCTACCCCGATCAGGGTGAGTATCCTCTACTCTCCGGTACGGGCTTTTCTTGCTCCGTCCGACATGGCACACTTTCTCTTTCTTTTCTCATAATCATAATCATAACTATTGGTAGGGCGTCCCCTACTGGTGCACCACATGGATTGCCATGTGACCGTGCTCATTTCTTTTCTTTTCACAATGATAGCCAAAAATATGCTTTCAATAACAAGTATGTTCATCAAAATATAATTATTACCAAAAATCATTAGTAATCATGCCATGAACATAACCATTTCAAATATCACTTTATAAAATATTTCCATGTCAAAATTTCACACTTAAAATGGTAAGAAGTTCATACAATGGCAATGGCTATAGCTATACTAGTAATTTATTAAGATTCATCTTCTTTTTTAAATACTAATTTTATTTCTTTATTTTCTTGATGCAGGTTTTCATCCTATCTAACATTCTCTTACTAATCAGAGCATAACTCCCTCAATTTAAATCTGATGTAGGTGATCTTGGTGTCAATTTCAAGATAAAACAATTATCTAAAACTATTATGTTGAAAATTGTAGCGAAATATTAAGAAATCAAGGTGATATTACTCCCTCAATGTACAGGTTATTTCTTCTCGGATAGGTTCAGACCTCTACCTACTAATCTATCCATATCGCCCTCATAAGAATTCTAAATTAAGTGATTCCAGTGGCTAAAAGTCCGTAACACATATATCTATAATTCATATGTTAAACATTTATTCTAATTCCTTATAGAATGGTCCCAGAAATTAAAACACTGAAGCTATCCTAACATATTATTACCTGATTAACCATTTTCTGACCATTGCTTACTAATCGGACCATATTTAACACATATGGACTTTAAATTGAGTGATTCCAGTGGCTTCAAATCCGTGCCACACCTATCTATAATTCTTATGTTAACCATTTATTTTAATTCAATATAAATAATTCCCAGAAATTAAAATACAGAAGCTATCCTAACATATTCTTCCCTGATGAACCATTTTCTGACCTTTGAGTACTAATCGGAACATATCTACCTCATAGGGACTCCAAATTAAATGATTCCAGTGGCTAAAAATCTGTGACACATATATCTTTAATTCTTTTGTTAACTATTTATTTTAATTCCCTACAGATAATTCCTAGAAATTAAAACACAGAAGCTAAAAATTTTGCCACCCATAGCCATACCTATGCAGAACTTTCTATACCAGTCTATGTATTCAAACATACATCACATGCACGATCAATATGTAACATGATATAGCAACATCATGACCAATTATCAAAGTTCTAAGATCAAAATCTGATATAAATATTATAAGTTTCAAAAGTTTTCTTCAAAAAGAAATATTGTTAAACTTACTTGGAGCACTTAGTCCCCTAGACTTCTCCTTCCTCTTTCTTCCTTTCTTCCTCTCCTTTCCTCACTCTACCTTGCTTCTAGTTTTCCTCTCCCTCACTTGGACAAAATTCTAATGTTGTAAGGTTGGGTTTTCTTATATAGACCACCAAATAATTCACCTTTCACAATCATGGGTCTACCTTATCACAATTAGGATACACTTTGTTGAATTTTTGGAAAACAAACAACTTATGTTCTTGTCTTCCTCTTCCTTAGTCAAGATATGCATAGGAAAAGGAGATTTGTATTTTGAAAATTATGATGATATGTTCTTAAGATAAGGGTCAAGGTCCCTTTTATTTAGGGATTCATTTCCATTTTCCTTTGTCTTAAACAATTATGAAAGGTTTGCCTTTTTAGGTGGCAAATTTCTAGCCCTGGAATCTCCATTATTTGGTTGATATTATTTGTGTGGGATAGGAATGTTTTGTCCTAATACCATGTATTATCATACCACTTGCTAAAATTATGAGTGTAGGATATAGATGATTTTGTCCTAAAGCCTTGTATTATTATGCCACTTGCCAAAATGATGAATGTAGAATCACAGCACTTGCTAAATTTTTGTCTTAATGCCATGTAACCTAATCTTTATTATTATTACATTATTATATCATCACCTAATTTATTTTATTTTATTTTTCCTCTTGGATTTGGGCTTATTCCTACCCATTTTCTTTGCTTTGGATAAAATTCTACCTTTCTTGGAGGGCTTGGTCACAATTTCATTATTTTTGGGCTATTGGTCCAATTACTATATCCTAGTCCAAGTCTATGTTTTTATTTCTTGCTTAGGTTATCCAATGGGCTTGCTAGAAACTTATTTGAAGTGGAAAAACTCTACATGATGTGTCCATAGGTAAAAGCCCAATGTATGGGTAAATGTTTTAAACTTAGTAACTCTAGTTCTTGAATTAGAAAAAATTACCCTAATCCAATGTTCTTGAAATTTTAAGACCTTTACTTGTTTCTAAAAATTTATCTTCCTTATCCAAGAATTTTGCATCTCTTTAGTATGTTATTTCTAATTTATGTTTTTCCTATTAGGTTTTTCCTCTTTATTTGTTCTCTTAATGGTAGAAACATTTTCTATGCATATACATAAGGTGAAGAATTTCTAAGGATTATATTTCCTTAGATATCTAAAATATTGTCTAATAAACTTTATTTCCTTAATTAAATTATCAATAAAAGAAACGAAATTAGGGATGTTATAGAATCTACCCTGAATGCCAAATTCCAAGAGAACAATTCAGCTGGAGATGGGCACCAAAAGTACAGCAAATAGGTAAGGATCTTTCTATTTTGTTACCAATTTATAACACAATGTCTGTACTTTTTATTTTTCAAAATCCTGACCTAGGCTTAAAAAGCTTCCCTAGTCACTTAAAGGGCATATACAGCGGAGAACCACCCCCAATGATAACCTCAAATAAATATGCCTTACTTAAAGATAGAGGAAAGCTGCCCCTTACTTTGACAAAAACTAAAAAAGATGGAATTAAATTTGATGCCCAAAGCTACCCAAGAAATCGATTATTCCCAGGTAAGTTGAGTTCTCATTTAATTAAACCTTTAACTAATGTTGACTTTCTTGCTCATGATACAGCTGAACCTTAAAATTTTGCAAACCCAATGGAAAGCCAATTCAAAGTAAACATTAAGGATCCTCCTTGAATGTCATAAGGAGCTTTGAGTCGAGCCAACGACATTAAACAAAGGCGCTTATTGGGAGGCAACTCAACATAGTAAAAAAGAAGAAGGTGAAAATTGGAGCAATTCAGGGTCCAATGATGTCACACTAACATGCTCATTCCACTCCAAACAAATTTAGGGAAGTCCACATAACTTATATGTTTTCATATATCCTTCCCTATTCTTATCTTTCTTTTACATTGAGGACAATATAAAATTTGAGTGTGGGGGTGGAAGTATATTTTTCTGAATTATTGTAACCCTATTATGAGCATTAATTTTCTGATTTTCACTATCAATGCACTTTTATTGCGTTTAGCAAGTTGAGTGATTGTGTGAGTGTTTAATTTATGTTTTTGGATGTTAGGCACAACCAACAGCCAATGATATGACTATCCAAATTTTTTTTTAGCTCTTGAAAAATGTAGAAACTTCATGGTTGTATGCAATTTTATCCCTTTTGCAATTTATTACTTTTGACTCTAGAATCCTGAAATATTTTTGCACAATAAATTTGGGCATTCAATTTATCTTTTACTTAGAGAAGGTTTATATAATTCAAAAATATTTCATGATCTCAACATGATTCTAGAACTTATTTAAATGCTGCATGAGGCAAAATCTTAGGTTAATACTATTATTTAGGAGATGATTTAGGCATTATTGGATAGATTGAGCCTTTCAAGCTTAACCTAAGTAATGAAATATCTTTAGTTCCTCTATCTTGAGCTTAATGGACTTTTCCTTCTAAAAACCATAAACAAGCCGAAAGCCAAATTTTGTATGAATATCCTTATTTTTGATCCTATTCACTCACTCCATGATTATTTTTCTGAATAATTGTTTTGTAGAGCTTTATTTACAGAAGGGTGGAAGGGTGGAGCAAGGAAAAGAAAAGAATTATAAAAAAGAAGAAGAGAATTACGCAAGGAAGAGAGAAGAAAAATCCAAAGAGCAAATTTTGTGGGTGAAAAAAAAGAATTTTTTGAGAACCAAGGAAAATGATGGATTAAACTTAATTGAAACAAGAAAATGAGTGTGGGGAAAAATCTCCCCAAATTTAGAAAAGCTCAAGAGATTAGATTTAATCATGTGGTGCTGGGTGATTAAGCCTAAATTTGTATCCTTTATCTTATCTTACACCCTGGCCACATAAAAGCTAAATAAAGTCCTATTGATCTTAGAGGTAGTTTTGGGATATATAAACTCATCCCGGTAAAAATAAAATTTATTGACCCAAAAACACACACACATTAGGGATTCAGAAGGATAAAATAATAGATTACATTTGTGTTAATCTTGTGCATGATTATGACCTTTCAAAATTTTTCTAGAGTATATTTTTGTGTTATGAGGAAAACGTTTGGTAAGCCTAACACTCACTACATTATTGATTGTTGTTTTTTTGTCTTTAGGGATTATTTTGCTTGCGGATAAGCAAAAGGTTGAGTGTGGGGGTATTTGATGTGATCTTAATTAAGCATGATATTAATACCTTTAAACTTACTTTTTGTTTAATTTTAGTAAAATATAATTGGGAATTAGTTTATTTTTGTGTTTTGTGTTGTAGGAACAAAGGAAGAAGAAAAGAGAAGAAAAAGATAAGAAATTCATGGAAAAATGCTACATTGCAGGGATTCCAGACCTTTCAGCACTGTTTTGAGCATATCTTCCTCTTATAAACTCCAATCAAAGTAATTCAAATGGCTTTGAAACGATAACACAATAATCTAAAACTGTTATGCTGAACATGTGGTCAAATTCGGGAGATTTCATAGCGTTACAGAGCTTGTAAATCAGAATCACAGTGTAACAAGATGAACTTTGACCTTTGGTAACTAATTCTTCATATCTCCTTCAATTCAGATCCAATTAAGGAGATTCAAGTGGATATGGAAAGAAGAGACATAGAGCTACAACTTTTGTGTTGAGGACTTTCACAAATTCTGGAATTTTCTGGGCGCCGCGGCACTGCATCATTGCAGGTCCGTAGCGTCGCTGTGCCGCCGTACAGGTCGTTAAAATCACGATTTTTAGGGTTTTTTGACTCGAATTGAAGCCCGATGGGCTGGGATTTGACCTAGATACAATCATAGTTCGATTAGGAGGAGTTAATCTATAAAAAGGGAGGAAAGCAAGCAGATAATTCATCCAATCCTTCATCCAAGTTCTTAGTTACATTCTTCAATTCTTCTTTTGATTTTTCTATGGCCCTGCGTGGCTAGTTCTTTTCAGTTGGTTGAGGTAGATTGAAACCTCAAGGGATTTTCATACATTGTGAGATTTGGATTTTTTTTTATTGTTTCAATTTGAATTGAGTATTGATTATTTATCTGTTCTTCTTCTTAATGATTATTCATATGATTGTTAGGAGGCCTACTAGTATATTGTCTGTCTTAATCTACCGCTGAATTTTGTTTTGAACAAAGTCTTCAATTATGCGATTCATGAGGCAAATCGGTTTGAGGATTTTGGATTATAAATCATTGAACCTATGATGAATGATTAATTAAATTAGATATAGCCAATGTGTTTATATTTGTTTAGCTCTATCAGTTTCTCTAGTTCTTCATGTGGTTAACAAGTTATGTTTTACCGATGTGCTAAAGGATTGCTTGTTAATTAGGGTTTAATTAGTGTGATTGTCATTAATTTACTAGACTTAAGGTGAAACAGGGTTAGAACCCCAATGATAGATATTCAATTACAGATTGATTATGTTGTCAATGATCAATGTAATCCCTTGACAGTGGATATCAACCGAAACCAACATCTTTATCATTAATTACTTTTTCTTAATTACTTTCATTATTGTCTACTTGATTTTATTTACAATTATCAATTCCCCCCTTTTTCAATCACATAAGGTAATACCAGTCTCTGTGGGATCGACCCTTACTCCCATTACTACAGGTTAGTTTTGAGGTAAAGTATCAATTTGGGTGTACCTACGATAGTGCGCACCACTGAGTCACATAACTACATCAACTTAACAATGAACCCTATACCGCACATCTCCCTTGGGTGTAAAGTGTAACAATTCCATTTATGTAAATTTTTTTTTTTTTAAAATACCATGAAGTTATTACCTCGTTACAACTTAACTCAATATAACATTTATTTAATTTACACAATACTGAGTTTCCATACACACTATTATTTTACAAACTACACACCATTATTTTACAAACATTTGTACAAAGATACATATTAGTTCTAATCATCTATATCGACTACTTCCGGGGACACTGGTTCGGGTGGCACGTCCACCGGAATCTCAGTTACATCTACAACAGTTACATCAGAAATAACTGGAAGTTGCCCAAGGTAGGGCACCTCGATCCAACGTACAGAGATAATAAGTGTCATAGAGAATATCTGCATATTTATTCTTCTGAACATGATATGGAAATATAGTGAGAATTAAATCCCAGTAAGTTCAACAATAAATCATAATTTACCATCAATATAGTTCATCACGTCATGTTCAGCTGTATAAACTACAGAAAATATCTTTAGGTCACATGAATGCACTTTATCATGCACATGAAAATTATACAGTTATGACATGTATGGCATGAATAACTATTTTTCGAATTTCATATGATGGCTATCCACTTATTCTTACTTCAAGCTACCCCGGTCAGGGTGAGTATTCTCTACTTTTCGGTACGGGCTTATCTCGCTCCGTCCGACATGGCACACTTTCTCTTTCTTTTCTTATTAACATGATCATAACCGTTGGTAGGGCGTCCCCTACTGGTGCACCACACGGATTGCCATGTGACCGTGCTCATTTCTTTTCTTTTCACAATGATAGCCAAAAATATGCTTTCAATAACAAGTATGTTCATCAAAATATAACTATTACCATAAATCATTGGTAATCATGCCATGAACATAACCATTTAAAATATCACTTTATAAAACATTTCCATGTCAAAATTTCATACTAATACCTTGGTAACTGGATAGTAATTGTAGTCTGTAAACAGCGCACCAGAAAAGTTCCCAGGAAAGAGAGGTGGGTCACTAATGGACACGCTTAAGTACCATGTATTTCCTTGCCAGAGCTTTCCTTAGACATGCACTTTTCACAAATCACAATTTTGTTTTCCAGTAACTAGAATAATTCTTTTCTGATGTGAAAATACTGCAACCACGGAGCATACTAAGATTTTTCAAATAAAACCGGCACTTTCAAAACTTCTTGTAAATTTATATGAGTACTAGGGTAAATTCCATGTTAAAAATTACACACTTAAAATGGTAGTAAGTTCATGCAATGGCAATGGCTATGGCTATACTAGTCATTTGTTAAGATTCATCTTCTTTTTAAAATACTAATTTTATTTTTTTATTTTCTTGATGGAGGTTTTCATCCTATCTAACCTTCTCTTACTAATCAGAGCATAACTCCCTCAATTTAACTCTGATGTAGGTGATCTTAGTGTCAATTTCAAGATAAAACAATTATCTAAAACTATTATGTTGAACATTGTAGCAAAATATTAAGAAATCAAGGTGATATTACTCCCTAAATGTACAGATTATTTCTTCTCGTGTAAGTTCTGACCTTTACTGACTAATTAGACCATATCTCCCAAATTTGAACTCCAAATTGAGTTATTCCAGTTGGTAAAAATCCATGAGCCCTATATCTATAATTTTTATCTTGGCGTACGATTTTAACTCCCTACAGAATATTTTCCAGAAATTCAAAAACTAAAGCTTTAATAACATATTCTGAATAAACATTTTCTGACCTCTGCTTACTAATCAGCTTATATCTACCTCAAATGGACTTCAAATTGAATGATTCCAGTGCCTAAAAATCCATGACACATTTATCTTTAATTCTTATGTTAATAATTTATTTTAATTCCTTACAGATACTTCTCAGAAATTAAAATACCGAAGCTATCCTAACATATTTTTCCCTGATGACCCATTTTCTGACCTTTGTCTACTAATCGGCTCATATCTCCCTCATATGGACTCCAAATTGAATGATTCCAGTGGCGAAAAATCCATGACATACATATATTTAATTCTTATGTTAACCATTTATTTTAATTCCATACCAATAATTCCCAGAAATTAAATTACCGAAGCTATCCTAACATATTCTTCCCTGATGATTCATTTTCTGACCTTTGTCTACTAATCGGCTCATATCTCCCTCATATGGACTCCAAATTGAATGATTCCAGTGGCTAAAAATCCATGACATACATATATTTAATTCTTATGTTAACCATTTATTTTAATTCCCTACCAATAAGTCCCAGAAATTAAATTACCGAAGCTATCCTAACATATTCTTCCCTGATGATTCATTTTCTGACCTTTGACTACTAATCAGACCATAGCTACCTCATATGGACTCCAAATGGAATGATTCCAGTGGCTACAAATCCATGACACATTTATCTTTTATTATTATGTTAACAATTTATTTTAATTCCTTATAGATTGTTCCCAGAAATTAAAATACCGAAGCTTAAAATTCTGCCACCCATAGCCATAACCATGCAGAACTATCTACACCAACCTAAGTATTCAAACATACATCACATGCAAGATCAATATGTAACATGATATAGCAACATCATGACCAATCATAAAAGTTCTAAGATCAAAATCTCATACAAATATTATAAGTTTCAAAAGTTTTCTTCAAAAAGAAATATTGTTAAACTTACTTGGAGCACTTAGTCTTTTAGACTTCTCCTTCCTCTTTCTTCCTTTCTTCCTCTCCTTTCCTCACTCTAACTTGCTTCTATTTTTTTCTCTCCCTCACTTGGACGAAATTCTAATGTTGTAAGGGTGGGTTTTCTTATATAGACCACCAAATAATTCACCTTTCATGATCATGGGTCTACCTTATCACAATTAGGATACACTTTGTTGAATTTTTGGAAAACAAACAACTTATGTTCTTGTCTTCCTCTTCCTTAGTCAAGATATGCATAGGAAAAGGAGATTTGTATTTTGAAAATTATGATAATATGTTCTTAAGATATGGGACAAGGTCCCTTTGATTTAGGGATTCATTTCCATTTTCTTTTGTCTTAAACAAGTATGATAGGTTTGCCTTTTTAGGTGGCAAATTTCTAGCCCTTGAATCTTCATTATTTGGTTGATATTATTTGTGTGGGCTATGAATGTTTTGTCCTAATACCATGTATTATCATACCACTTGCTAAAATTATGAGTGTAGGATATAGATGTTTTTGTCCTAAAGCCTTGTATTATCATGCCACTTGCTTAAGTGATGAATGTAGAATCACACCACTTGCTAAATTTTTTGTCTTAATGCCATGTAACCTAATCTTTATTCTTATTATTATATCATCATCTAATTTATTTTATTTTAGTTTTCCTCTTGGATTTGGGCTTATTCCTACCCATTATGGGCTTGTCCTATCCATTTTCTTTGCTTTGGATAAAATTCTTCCTTTCTTGGTGGGCTTGGTCACATTTTCATAATTTTTGGGCTATTTGTGAAATTACTATATCCTAGTCCAAGTCTATGTTTAATTTCTTGTTTAGGTTATCCAATGGGCTTGCTAGAAACTTATGTGAAGTGGAAAAACTCTATATGAAGTGTCCATAGGTAAAAGCCCAATGTATGGGTAAAGATTTTAAACTTAGTAACTATAGTTCTTGAATTAGGAAAAATTACCCTAATTCAATGTTCTTTGAAATTTTAAGACCTTTACTTGTTTCTAAAAATTTATCTTCCTTATCCAAGAATTTTGCATCTCTTTAGTATGTTATTTCTAATTTCTTTCCTATTAGATTTTCCTTCTTTATTTGTTCTCTTAATGTTAGAAACTTTTTCTATGCATATACCTAAGGTGAAGAATTTCTAAGGATTATATTTCCTTAGATATCTAAAATATTGTCTAATAAATTTTATTTCCTTAATTAAATTTTTTATGTACCTTTATCAATAAAAGAAACGAAATTAAGGATGTTACATAAAGGGTGGAGGAGGTGGCGCTGGCATCACGATCTGTACAAGGCATCGCCATCCACTGGATCTTCTATGATCAAGTGCAAGGAAGTAGCTAGCATATCGTTTGCTCTTATTTGAACATAACAACAACAATAATGAGAACGAAGGTTTCCAATATATTTAACATTAAAAGCATCATACAGTAAATAAGGAAAACACAGTTATGTCCAGCTGTATAAACTATAGAAAACATTTTCTTTTTGTATATGATAAAGTATCAAGAATGTATAGCATGCTTGCGTGTTCAATAGACAGATTATGCATCAATATCAGGCATGTATAATGACTAGGTTATACTTCAATACCATGCTTGTATATATATATATATCTCAACACTCAGTGACTAAACGTCTGTAGCCACGAGTTCAACCATGTACATTAACATGATATAACCATGTATACATCAAACAACTCACCTTTATCATCATGCTTGTCATCCACAATCAACTTTGTCTATTCATACATTCACTATGAAATAACCCCTCTATTGTCATATAATAATGTACACATCATATTATTTAATCATCATGACCATGACAATAGGAATATGCATTAACCAAACACATCACTAATATTATGCATAGTATCATCACCACATCATTTAACAAATATGTATTAATACACTTACTGTAACAACTCCATTTAAGTATCAATTTTTTTTAATACCATGAAGTTATTAGCTCGTTACAACTTAACTCAAAATAACATTTATTTAATTTATACAATACAGAGTTTATATACATGTCATTAATCAAAACATACGTACAACATATCAAACACATAAAAACATCTTATTTATTCTGGTTGACCAATTCCGGAGATACAAGTGTGGGTGGTTGCAACTTCACCGGGATGTAAGCCAACTTGACCACAAACATTTTATTTGCTTCTGGGATCTGCCCAACATAAAGTACTCGATCCAACGTGCACTAAAAGCCAGAGCCATAGAGAAAAAATTTGCATAACTAATTTTCTGAACATGATATGGAAATATAGTGAGAATTAAATCCCAGTAAGTTCAACAATAAATCATCATCAATATAGCTCATCACGTCATGTTCAGTTGTATAAACTACAACAAATATCTTTGGTCACATGAATGCACTATATCTATGCACATGAGAATTGTACAATAATGACATGTATGACATGATTAACTATTTTCAGAATATCATATGATGACTATCAACTTATTCTCATATCAAGCTACCCCGGTCAGGGTGAGTATTTTCTACTCTCCGGTACGGGTTTTTCTCGCTCCATCCGGCATGGCCCACTTTCTCTTTCTTTTCTCATTAACATGATCATAACCGTTGGTAGGGCGTCCCCTACTGGTGCACCACACGGATTGCCATGTGACCGTGCTCATTTCTTTTCTTTTCACAATGATAGCCAAAAATATGCTTTCAATAACAAGTATATTCATCAAAATATAACTATTACCAAAAATGATTGGTAATTATGTCATGAACATAACCATTTCAAATATCACTTTATAAAATATTTCCATGTCAAAATTTCACACTTAAGATTGTAAGAAGTTCATACAATGGCAATGGCTATGGCATATACTAGACATTTATTATTTTCATATATAAGATTCTTCTTCTTTTTAAATATTAATTTTATTTCTTTATTTTCTTGATGTAGGTTTTCATCCTATCTAACCATCTCTTACTAATCAGAGTATAACTCCCTCAATTTAACTCTAATTTAGGTGATATTAGTGTCAATTTCAAGATAAAACAATTATCTAAAAGAATTATGGTGAACAGTTTAGCAAAATATTAAGAAATCAAGGTGATATTACTCCCTCAAAGTATAGGTTATTTCCTCTCAGATAGGTTCTGACCTTTACCTACTAATCTGTCCATATCTCCCTCATACGAATTCCAAATTAAGTTATTCCAGTGGCTAAAACTCCGTTACACATATAGCAATAATTTTTATGTGAACCATTTATTTTAATTCCCTACAGAATGTTCCCAGAAATTAAAACACAGAAGCTATCCTAACATATTCTTCCCTAATTAACCATTTTCTAACCATTGCTTACTAATCGGACCATATCTACCTCATATGGAGTCCAAATTGAGTGATTCCAGTGGCTAAAAATCCGTAACACATATTTGCTATAATTCGTATGTTAACCATTTCTTTTAATTCCCTATAGAATGTTCCCAGAAATTAAAACACAAAAGCTATCCTAACATATTCTTCCCTGATTAACCATTTTCTGACCATTGCTTACTAATCGGACCATATCTACCTCATATGTACTCCAAATTGAGTGATTCCAGTAGGTAAAAATCTGTGAGACACACATTTTTCATGTTAACCATTTGTTTTAATTCCTTACCAAATCTTCCCAGAAGTTTAAAAACAGAAGCATAAAAGTTTGCTACCCATAGCCATACCTATTCAGAACTATCTACACCAACCTATGTATTCAAACATACATAGTATGTAACATGGTATAGCAACATCCATGACCAATCATCAAAGTTCTAAGATCAAAATCTAATATAAATATTACAAGTTTCAAAAATGTTCTTCAAAAAGAAATATTGTCAAACTTAGCAATGTCCTTTTTCATCGTTGGCCACTAATACATCTTCTTTAAGTCCTGATACATTTTAATGGATCCAGGATGGGCTGTGTACTTACTCTGATGTGCTTCCTGCAAGATCTTAGTCCTCAAATCTTGTTCTTGAGGGACACAAACCCTTCCTTGAACATGATCACTCCATCTTCTGACACAAAACAATTACCTTGATCTTTGTGATCCTATAAGTATTAAGTGATTCTATTGGCTAAAGTTCCATGACACATATATCTATAATTTGTATGTTAACTAGTTATTTTAATTCCCTACAAAATGTTCCCAAAAAGTCAAAAACAGAAGCTATTCTAGCATATTCTTCCCTGATTAATCATTTTTTGAGCATTGCTTACTAATTGGACCATATCTACCTCATATGGACTCCAAATTAAGTAATTCCAGTGGCTGAAAATTCGTGAGCCATAGATCTACCATTTCCATGTTAAACATTTATTTTAATCCCTTATTGGTTCTTTCAAGAATTTCAAAAACAGAAGCTTCCCTAGTTACCCCGAAATCCAGTTTCCTAACTAATCCTTTCCTAAGGTTTTAGTTCATCATTATAGTACATCCTCTTCCATTTTCTTTACATCTAATCATATTCCATCAATTTTTCACCACATTCAAATATAAAAAAATAGTAGCATAAAAAAATCATAAAAATTTTACCCACCATAGCCATACCTATGCAGAACTTTCCACACCAACCGTAATGTCCAAAACATCCATCATATGCAAAATAACATGTAACATGATATAACAACATCCATGAACAATCATCAAAGTAACAAATATTGTAAATTTCACCAAAGTTCTAAGATCAAAATCCCACATAAATGTTACAAATTTCAAGTCTTTTCTAAAAAGAAATATTGTTAAACCTACCAAAGGATCTCTCTAGCTCACTTAGTGAATTCGTTTTCTTGTTTCCTCTTGAAGAAAGTAGCAAGATTCCTCCCTTCCTTTAGCTCTTCTAGCAGCTTAAATAAGAGAAGGAAAGTGAGTTTTTTGAACCTTAAGAATTAAGAGAAAAGATGGATTCAAGTAGAGATTTAGCTAACTTACCTGGAGCACTTAGTCCTTTAGACTTCTCCTTCCTCTTTCTTCCTCTCTTCCTCTCCTTTCCTCACTCTACCATGCTTATGTTTTTCCTCTCCCTCACTTGGACGAAATTCTAATGTTATAAGGGTGGGTTTTGCTTAAATATACTATCAAATAAATCACCTTTCATTATCACAATTAGGATGCACTTGGTTGATTTTTGGAAAACAAACAACTTATGTTCTTGTCTTCCTCTTCCTTAGTCAAGATATGCATAGGAAAAGAAGATTTTTATTTTGAAAATTATGATAATATGTTCTTAATACAAGGGATAAGATCCCTTTCATTTAGGGATTCGTTTCCTTTTTCTTTTGTCTCATACAAGTATGATAGATTTGCCTTTCTAAGTAGTAAGTTTCTAGCCCTTGAATCTCCCTTGCTAGGCTGTAATTATTTGTGTAGGATATAGATGTTTTGTCCAAATGCCATGTATTATTATAACATTTGCTAAAATTATGAGTGAGGGATATAGATGTTTTGTCCTAATGCCATGTATTATTATACCACTTGCTAAATTTATGAGTGTAGAATATAGATATTTATCACACCACTTGCTAAATTTTTTGTCTTAATGCCATGTCACCTAATCTTGATTACCCTATTATTTCATCACATGATTTTTATTTTTCCCTCTTGGATTTGGGCTCATGCTTGCCTATTTCCTTTATTGTGGCTAAAATTCTACCTTTCATAATGGGTTTGGTCACATTTTCATGATTTTTGGGCTACCGGTCCAATTTCTATATCCTAGTCCAAGTCTATGTTTTATTTCTTTCTTGGGCTATCCTATTGGCTTGCTAAAAAATTCATGTGAAGTGGAAAAACTCTATATGAAGTGTCTATACGTGAAAGCCCAATTTATGGGTGGAGATGTTAAACTTAGAAATTTTTAACTCTTGAATTAGGAAAAATTACCCTAATCCAATCTTCTTAAAATTTTAAGACCTTTACTTACTTCAAAAAAAATTATCTTCCTTACCAAAGAATTTCGCCTATCTTTAGTATGTTATTTCTAATTTTTCCTCTTAGGATTTCTCTCTTTACTTGTTCCCTAATGTTAGAAACATTTTTTATGCATACACATAAGGTGAAGAATTTTTAAGGATTATATTTCGTTAGATATTTAAAAATTGTCTCAATAAAATTAGGAATGTTACATTAAATATTGATGTACCTTTATTAATAAAAGAGACGAAATTAAGGATGTTACAAAAACAACCCTGTCCCTTTTCCTAAGAACATTTTATCATAATTTTCAAAATACAAATCTCCTTTCGCTATGCATATCTTGACTAAGGAAGAGGAAGACAAGAACATGAGTTTTCTTTCCCTAAAAAACAACCAAGTGATTCCTAATTGTGATAAGGTAGACCCATTATTATGAAAGGTGAACCACTTGATAGTTTATTTAAGCAAAACCCACCCTTATAAGATTATAATTTTGTCGAAGTGAGGGAGAGGGAAAACATAAGTAAGGTAGAGTGAGGAAAGGAGAGAAAAAGAGGATAAGAGAGGAAGGAAGAGGAAGGAGTAGTCTAGAGGACTAAGTACTCAAGGTAAGTTAGTTTAATATCTACTTGAATCCATCTTTTGTCTTTATCTTTAGGGTTCAAAATTGACCCTCCTTCTCTTATTTAAGCTGCTAGAAAAGCTAAGGGAAGGGAGGAATCTTACTACTTCCTTCAAGAGGAAACAAGAAAAAGATTCCACTAAGTGAACTAGGGAGATCTTTAGGTAGGTTTAACAATATCTCTTTTTGAAGAAAAGCTTAGAAATTTGTAACATTTATATGGGATTTTGATCTTAGAACTTTGATGAAATTGATAATATTTGCTACTTTGATGATTGGTCATGGATGTTGTTGTATCACGTTACATGTTATTTTACATATGATGGATGTTTTGAACATTTCGGTTAGTGTGGAAAGTTTTGCATAGGTATAGCTATGGGTGGCAAAATTTTAGGATTTTTATGCTGCTATTTTGTATATTTGAATGTGGTGAAAAATTGATGGAAGATGATTAGATGTAAATTAGGAAGAAAATGGAAGAGGACGTAATAAAATGATGAACTAAAACCTTAGGAAACTGGATTTCAGAGTAACTAGGGAAGATTCTCTTTTTGAAATTCTGGAGTCGGTTAGGAATTAAAAGAAATGGTGAACATAAAAAATGTAGATATATGTCTTACGGATTTTTAGCCACTAGAATCGCTTAATTTGGAGTCCAGAGGAGCGAGATATTGTCCGATATGTAAGTAGAGGTCAGAAAATTGCTAACCAGGGAAGAATTTGTTAAGTATGCTTTTGTGTTTGAATTTCCAGGAAAAATATGTAAGGGATTGAAGGAAATTGTTAACTTAATAAATATAGATATATGTATCACAGATCTATAAGCTCTGAGATGACTTAAGTTGGAGTCCATATGAGGGAGATATGGCTGATTAATTAGTATATGTCAGAATCAGTCTAGAATCCAGGGTGGTAAATGTAAGAATTTTATTTTATTTTTTGGGAATAATTAGTAAGGAATCTGAAGAAATGATAAACATTAAAGTTGTATATAAGTGTCGTATCTTGTTACAGGATTTAGAATCACCTCAATTGGAGTTCTTAGGAGGGAGATATGGTCGAATTAGTAAGTAGAGGTTTGAACCTACCCAAGAAGAAATAACATTGAATTTGAGGGAGTAGTAACACCATGATTACTTAAGATTTCACTAAACTATTCAACAAAAGGGTTTTAGAGGATTGTCTTATCTTTCCATTGACATCAAGATCACCTTAATTAGATTTAAAATGAGGGTGTTATGCACTGTTTAGTGAGAGGGAAAAATAATATTTTAAAAAGAAGAAGAATCTTATAAATAAAAATAATAAATGACTAGTGTATGCTATAACCATTGCCATTGCATGAACTCCTTACCATTTTAAGTGTGTAATTTTGACATGGAAATCTTTTATAAAGTGATATTTAAAAATGATTATGTTCATGGCAAGATTGTATATTACCAATGATTTTTGGTAATGATTATTCTTTGATGATAAATTATGGAATGTGAGTATAATGAACATACTTGTTATTGTAATCATATTTTTAGCTATTAACGTGAAAAGAAAAGAAAAGAAAAGAAAAGAAAAGAAAAGAAAAGAGAGGAGCACGGTCACATGGCGGTCCGTGTGGTGCACTTGTAGGGGATGCCTTACTCACAACTATGATTATGTTAATGAGAAAAGAAAGAGAAAGTGTGTCATGTTAGAAGGAGCGAGAAAAGCCCGTAGCGAAGAGTAGAAAGTACTCACCCTGATCGGGGTAGCTTGATTTGAAAATAAGTTGATGGTCATCATATGTTTTTTTGAAAATAGTTATTTTTGACATCCATGTCATTTATGTATGATTTTCATATGCATGGATAAAGTGCATTCATGTGACCTAAGATATTTGTTGTAGCTTATACAAAAGAACATGACATGATGATCTATATTAATGATAATTATAATTTATTGTTGAGCCTACTAGAATTTAATTTTCACTATATTTCCATATCATGTTCAGAGGACTAGATATGCATATATTCTCTTTGACCAACTTTTAGCATACGTTGGGTCGAGTTGGCTAAGATCCCGGTGAAGTTGCAACCACTCATACCCATATCCATGGAACCGGTCAATATTGATGAATAAGATGTAGACATATATGTATTTGATTTGTGTACAGATGTTGTTAATTAATGATGCGTAAACCTCAATTTATGCTTGGTTAAATTATTTGAATACTATTATGAGTTAAATAGTTAGAAGTAAAGATGTAATTACTTCATGGGATTTTAAATATATATATATATATATATATATATATATATATATATATATATATATATATATCTGTGTGTGTGTATCTATGTAAAAAAAAATAGAGTTTTTACATTTACCAACTCCATATCCTCTTCTCCTCACGTTTTTTGCCTGGGTTCAAAAAAAATTTCTTCCTTTTCAACAGGTTTCGCCTCTGCCTCTCGTCCTCCACTACCCTTAAACTCATCTCCAAAAGTATAGATTTATTTATCAAGGGCACAAACTCCCTATTTCCAAAGCTATCACTGCATTCCTTATTTTTGGGTTTAGTCATACTTCAAACTTAATAGCCTTCCATGCTTCATAATGGTTAAACCATAGGTAAAAGGAGAACATAGACAACTCCTCAAACTTAGCGATGTATTGATCTTGTAACAATTTATTATTATTATTATTATACAATATTGAGTTTACATACATGTAATTAATCGGAACATACGTACAACATATCAAACACATAAAAAATCTACATCTCATTTATTCTAGTTGACCAATTTCGGAGATACAGGTGCGGGTGGTTGCACCTTCATCGAGATCTAAGCCAACTAGACCACAAACATTTTATTTGCTTCTGGGATCTGCCCAACATAAAGTACTAGATCCAACGTGCACTAAAAGCCAGAGCCCTAGAAAAATCTGTATAACTAATTTTCTGAACATGATATAGAAATATAGTGAGAATTAAATCCCAGTAAGTTCAACAATAAACCATCATCAATATAGCTCATCACGTCATGTTCAGCTGTATAAACTAGAACAAATATCTTTGGTCACATGAATGCACTATATTTATGCATATGAGAATCGTACAATAATGACATGTATGATAGGATTAACTATTTTCAGAATATCCTATGATGACTATCAATTTATTCTCATATAAAGCTACCCTACTTAGGGTGAGTATTTTCTACTCTTCGGTACAGGCTTTTCTCGCTCCATCTGACATGGCCCACTTTCTCTTTCTTTTCTTATTAACATGATCATAACCGTTGGTCGGGCGTCCCCTACTGGTGCACCACACGGATTACCATGTGACCGTGCTCATTTCTTTTCTTTTCACAATGATAGCTAAAAATATGCTTTCAAAAACAAGTATGTTCATCAAAATATAACTATTACCAAAAATCATTGGTAATCATGCCATGAACATAACCATTTCAAATATCACTTTATAAAATATTTCCATGTCAAAATTTCACACTTAAGATGGTAAGAAGTTCATACAATGGCAATGGCTATGGCATATACTAGTAATTTATTATTTTCATTAATAAGATTCTTCTTCTTTTTTAAATATTAATTTTATTTCTTTATTTTCTAGATGGAGGTTTTCATCCCATCTAACCTTATCTTATTAATCAGAGCATAACTCTCCCAATTTAACTCCGATGCAGGTGATATTGGTGTCAATTTGAAGATAACACAATTATTTAAAACTATTATGTTGAATTGTTTAGTGAAATATTAAGAAATCAAGGTGATATTACTCCGTTGATGTACAGGTTATTTCTTCTCGAATAGGTTCTGACCTCTAACTACTAATTGGTCCATATCTCCCTCATAAAAATTCCAAATTAAGTGATTCAGGTGGCTACAAATCCATGAAACATATATCTATAATTCATATGTTAACTATGCATTTTAGTTCCCTACATAATGTTCCCAAAAATTAAAACACAGAAGCTATTCTAACATTTTATTCCCTGATTAACTATTTTCTGACCACTGCTTAGTAATCAGACCATATCTACCTCATATGGACTTCAAATTGTGTCATTCCAGTGGCTGTAATTCCGTGACACATATATCTATAATTCTTATGTTAACCATTTATTTGAAAGCCCTACAAAATGTTCCCAGAAATTTAAACATAGAAGCTATCCTAACATGTTCTTCCCTGATTAACCATTTTTTGAACACTGCTTACTAATAAGACCATATCTACCTCATATGGACTCCAAATTGAGTGATTTCAGTGGCTGAAATTTTGTGACACATATATCTACAATTATTATGTTAATCATTTATTTTAATTCCCTACCAAAAGTTACCAGAAATTAAAACGCAGAAGCTATCCTAAAATATTCTTCCCTTATTAACCAATTTCTGACCACTGCATACTAATCGGACAATATCTACCTCATACGGACTCCAAATTGATTGATTCTAGTGGCTATACATCCATGAGACATAGATGTAGATTGTTTATGTTAACCATTTCTTTACATTCCTTACTGATTCTTCCCAAAAGTTTAAAAATAGAAGCTTAAAATTTTGCTACCCATAGCCATACCTATGCAAAACTATCTACACCAGCCTAAGTATTCAAACATACATAATATGTAACATGATATTAGCAACATCCATGACCAATCATTAAAGTTCTAAGATCAAAATCCCATATAAATATTACAAGTTTCAAAACTTTTCTTTAAAAAGAATTATTGTTAAACGTACATACAACAAAATCACATGAATGCACTATATCTATGCACATGAGAATCGTACAGTAATGACATGTATGACAGGATTAATTATTTTCAGAATATCATATGATGACTATTGATGTGATCTTAATTAAGCATGATATTAATACCTTTAAACTTAATTTTTGTTTGATTTAAGTACAATATAATTAGGAATTAGCTTAGTTTTGTGTTTTGTTTTGTAAGAACAAAGGAAGAAGAAAAGAGAAGAAAAAGATAAGAAATTCATGGAAAAATGCTACATTGCAGCGATTCCAGACCTTTCAGCACTGTTTTGAGCATATCTCCCTATTATGAACTCCAATCGAAGTGATTCAAGTGGCTGTGAAACGATAACACAATTAACAACATTTATGTTGAACACTTGGTCAAATTCAGGAGATTTAATAGCGTTATAGAGCTTGCAAATCTGAATCATAGTGCAGCAGGATGAATTCTGACCTTTGGTCACTAATTTTGTCATATTTCCTCCAATTCAGATCCAATTAAGGCGATTCCAGTGGCTATGGAAAGAAGAGACATAGTGCTACAACTTTCATGTTTTCTACTTTTGTAAATTATAGAATTTTATGGGCGCTGTGGCGCTCGCAATAGAGCGCTGCGGCGCTGTGTCATTGCAGGTCCATAGCGCCGCCGCACCAGATTGCTGAATTCACGATTTTTAGGTGTTCTTGACTCCAATTGAAGCCCGATGGGCCGGGATTTGACCTAGAAACACTCTTACTTCGATTAGGAGGAGTTAATCTATAAAAATAGAGGAAAGCAAGTAGAGAATTCATTCAATCATTCATCCAAGTTGTTAATTACATTCTTCAATTCTTCTTTAGATTTTCTTATGACCCTGCGTGGCTAGTTCTTTTTACTTGGTTGAGGTAGATTGAAACCTCAAGGGATCTTCATGCATTGTGAGATGTGGATTTCATTTTATTATTTCAATTTGAATTTAGTATTGATTATTCATCTGGTCTTCATCTCAATGATTATTCATACGATTGCTAAGAGGCCTACTAGTATATTATTTGTCTTAATCTACCGCTGAATTTTGTTTTGAACAAAGTCTTCAATTCTATGATCCATGAGGCAAATAGGTTTGAGGATTTTGGATTATAAATCATTGAACCTATGATGAGTAATTAACTAAATTAGATATAGCCGATGTGTTTATATTTATTTAGCTCTATCAATTTTTCTAGTTCTTCATGCGGTTAATAAGTTATGCTTTACCGATGTGCTAAAGGATTGCTTGTTAATTAGGGTTTAATTGATGCGATTGTCATTAATTTACTAGAATTAAGGAGGAATAGGGTTAAAAACCCAATGATAGATATTCAATTCCAGATTGATTATGTTGTCAATGATCAATGCAATCCCTTGACGGTGGATATATCAACCGAAACCAATGCCTTTCTCATTAATTACTCTCTTAATTATTTTCATTATTGTTTACTTTAATTAATTTTCGATGAACAATCTCCCCTTTCTCAATCACATAAGGTAATACCAGTCTCTGTGCGATTGACCCTTACTCCCACTACTATAGGTTAGTTTTGAGGTAAGCTATCAATTTGTGCGTACCTGCGACAGTATGAATCAACTATCAATTTATTCTCATATGAAGTTAGCCCGGTCAGGGTGAGTATTTTCTACTCTCCGGTACAGGCTTTTCTCGCTTTGTCCGACATGGCCCAATTTCTTTTTCTTTTCTCATTAACATGATCATAACTGTTGGTAGGGCGTCCCCTACTGGTGCACCACACGGATTGCCATGTGACTGTGCTTATTTCTTTTCTTTTCATAATGATAGCCAAAAATATGCTTTCAATAACAATTATATTCATCAAAATATAACTATTACCAACAATCATTGGTAATCATGCCATGAACATAACCATTTCAAATATCACTTTATAAAATATTTCCATGTCAAAATTTCACACTTAAGATGGTAAGAAATTCATACAATGCCTATGGCTATGGCATATACTAGGCATTTATTATTTTAATTTATAAGATTCTTCTTCTTTTTTAAATATTAATTTTATTTCTTTATTTTCTTCATGCAGGTTTTCATCCTATCTAACCTTCTATTAATAATCAGAGTATAACTCCCTAAATTTAACTCCGATATAGGTGATTTTGGTGTCAATTTCACGATAAAACAATTATCTAAAACTATTATGTTGAATAGTTTAGCGAAATATTAAGAAATCAAGGTGATATTACTACTTCAAAGTACATGTTATTTCTTCTCGGATAGGTTCTGACCTCTACCTACTAATCTGTCCATATCTACCTCATAAGAATTCCAAATTAAGTTATTCCAGTGGCTAAAAATCTGTGACACATATAAAAATAATTTTTATGTTAATTATTTGTTTTAATTCCCTACAGAATGTTCCCAGAAATTAAAACACAGAAGCTATCCTAAAATATTCTTCCCTGATTAATCAATTTCTGACCACTGCATACTAATCGGACCATATCAAACTCTTACGGACTCTAAATTGGGCAATTCCAGTGGCTAAAAATCCGTGACAAATATATCTATAATTCTTATGTTAACCATTTATTTTAATTTCCTACAAAACGTTTCTAGAAATTAAAGCACAAAAGCTATCCTAAAATATTCTTCCCTGATTAACCAATTTCTGACCACTGCATATTAATCGGACCATATCTACCTTATACAGAATCCAAATTGAGTGATTCCAGTGGCTAACATTCCGTGACTCATATATTAATAATTCTTATGTTAACCATTTATTTTAATTCCCCACAGCAAATTCTCAGAAATTAAAAAAATTAAAAGCAATTCTAACATATTCTTCCCTGATTAACCATTTTCTGACCATTGCTGACTAATCGGACCATATCTACCTCATACGGACTCCAAATTGAGTGATTCCAGTGGCTAACAATCTGTGACACATATATCTATAATTATTATGTTAACAATTTATTTTAATTCCCTACAAACAATTCGCAAAAATTAAAACATAGAAGCTATTCTAACATATTCTTCCCTGATTAACCATTTTCTGACCTCTGCTAAATAATCAGACCATATCTACCTCATAGGGACTCCAAATTGAGTGATTCCAGTGGCTCAAAATCCGTGAGACATAGATCTACATTTGTAATGTCAACCATTTGTTTTAATTCCTAACCAATTCTTCCGAAATATTAAAAATAGAAGTTTAAAAGTTTTCCATCCATAGCCATACGTATGCAGAACTATCTACAGTAGCCTAAGTATTCAAACATACATATTATGTAACATGATATAGCAACATCCATGACCAATCATAAAAGTTCTAAGATTAAAATCTCATATAAATATTATAAGTTTCAAAAATTTTCTTCAAAAAGAAATATTGTTAAACTTACCATAAGTACTTAGTCCTATAGACTTCTCCTTCCTCTTTCTTCGTTTCTTCCCCTCCTTTCCTCACTCTACCTTGCTTCTATTTTTCCTTTCCCTCACTTGGACGAAAATTCTAATGTTATAGGAGTGGATTTTGCTTAAATAGACCACCAAATAATTCATCTTTCATGATCATGGGTCTACCTTATCACAATTAGGATACACTTGGTTGAATTTTTGGAAAACAAACAACTTATGCTCTTGTCTTCCTCTTCCTTAGTCAAGATATGCATAGCAAAAGGAGATTTGTATTTTGAAAATTATGATAATATGTTTCTAAGATAAGGGACAAGGTCCCTTTGATTTAGAGATTCATTTCTTTTTCTTTTGTCTTAATCAATTATGATATGTTTGCCTTTTTAGTTGGCAAATTTTCGACCTTTAAATCTTCCTTGCTTAACTAAAATTATTTGTGTATGATAATGATATTTTGTCATAATGCTATGTATTATTACCCACTTGCTAAATTTTTGAGTGTAGGATATAGATGTTTTGTCCTAATGCCATGTATTATCATACCACTTGCTAAAATTATGAATGTAGGATATCACTCCACTTGCTAAATTTTTGTCTTAATGCCATGTCACCTAATCTTGATTACACCATTATTTGATCACTTTATTTTATTTTCATTTTTATTTTTCCTCTTGGGTTTGGGCTCATTCTTGCCCATTTTCTTTACTTTGGATAAAATTATACCTTTCATAATGGGCTTAGTCACATTTTCATGATTTTTGGGCTACTGGTCCAATTTCTATATCCTAGTCCAAGTCTTTGTTTTATTTCTTCCTTGAGCTATCCTATTGGCTTGCTAAAAATTCATGTGAAGTAGAAAAACTCTATATGAAGTGTTCATAGGTGAAAGCCCAATTTATGGGTGGAGATACTAAACTTAGTAACTTTAACTCTTAAATTAGGAAAAATTACCCTAATCCAATCTTCTTGAAATTTTAATACCTCTATTTACTTCACAAAAATTTATCTTCCTTACCCAAGAATTTCACCTTTCTTTAGTATATTTATTTCTAATTTTTTTCTCTTAGGTTTTCTCTCTTTACGTATTTCATTAATGTTAGGACATTTCTATGCATACACGTAAGGTGAAGAATTTTTAAGGATTATATTTCCTTAGATATCTAAAAATTGTCTAATAAATTTTATTTTTTTACGAGATGTTACATTCTTCCCCCCTTAAGAAATTCGGTCCCCGAATTCCAACCCATCCTACTACATGTAGGGAATGAAATTAAGACACAATTCAGAGTTACCAACTTTATTACCCAAATAATTTGGGATATCTTTTATGTATATCATCTTTACTTTTTAATATGTCTATTCACTTGAGTGATTTTGCCATATAACTTAACCATAAGGATTTCTTTCATCCATAAGTTCTTCACTTTATATCCTCTAGCTCGCATGGATATATCTATGGGTCGATATTAGAAAACACACACATAAAGGAACATATTCAACTTCATATTGGGTAACTTTCTTTTCTTATTCCAAACTTCTATAAAGTCATTTTTGGTTTTCCTATATCAACATCATCCCATGAATATCATCATCTTAATCTATCATCTATTTTTATCCTAAAATCCTTTTATCAATATGTTAAACATACGTAGCAATAAATCCACCAAACCTTTTATAACATTTATGTACCATTGGCACATGTCTAATAATTCCAACTTACCTCATCACAGTAATTCTATACCATCTTATTAACACCATTAAACTCATTGTCAAAAATTTCAATTATTTCTTCTATCATATCCAAAAGCACCTCATTCTAGCTTATGTCAATCCCATTTAATTCACCCAATCATTTCAAGAAGATTTTTCCTAACAATTACTCATACATGAATTCTCAATTCTAACGTAATTCACATCCTAGATACTAGACTCAATTTAGCATGATATAAACCTTTAACACAAATATCTTGATCACTTACATTATTTTTGGACATGGTTCTTAGAATTTTCTCCATATTTCCAAATTAAGAGTTCAAAGATTAATTTAAATCCTACTTCCCATATTTTATTCCTCAAGAACTTTAACACCACTAATTCTCTTGATTACATTCGTCAAAACACCATAATAGTTAAGTTTCAAATATAATAATAATAAATAAATAAATAAATTAACTTTTCTTGTAATATGGGAAAATAATCTTGCATTTAATGCTAAATATTAATGTAGGACAATGCAGTAGAACAAACGAAAAGCATAATAAAGAACGGTGCTAAAATAGAAAGTCAAAAGTTTGGACAAAACATTAGAGAGAGTTAAAATCGATGGCCGTAATTCTTGAAAATCTGAAAACAACAATTTAACTGTTATATCGGCAATAATCAGTGGCCGCAAGGTTTGAATATATGTGCCAAAATCTACTTTAAAACTGTTGGTATTCGGTGGAAAGATATCACATGAAAAAAAAACATTTCTGAGCTTATAAAAGTCTGTGAAAATCAAAGAATGCATAGTTAACTGGTAGGATGCAGTTGATTTCTTCAAAATAGATGTAATCAATCAACTGTAAAATAACCAGTCCAAATTAAAATTTCTCAAAATAGCTAGTTGACTTAATAATAACAATAGTCGACTAGCTAAAATATTGGGAAAACAAAATAAATCATTTGATTGTCCTTCTTCAACAACTATCTTGTTTACATTTTCACTTTCTTTTGTTTTTCAATTACGCCTATCAACTACAACTTCTCTACAAGAATCAAGATATCAATATTTCATCAAAGACAACAAAGACAAATTTCTGATGATATCTTAACCTTATTCTTTTTATATGCCTAATATGTGCGACTATCACAACTACTATATATATTCATGCTTGCCGTCATTTTAGAAAATTTCACCTTCAATTTAGCAGATATCCACCAATCACTCATATAACTGTTTTAATTATTCCAGTCCTATTCGCATAGCTATCATAAATATGTTATTCTTTGAGTTCTATAAATGCACACGTTAATATCTTTACTTTCATACTCCAAGTTAAGGTGTGTGCAGCTATGGAGGGAATCGCATTTTATGAATTTCAAAATATTTGTGTCTTTTGTGGTTCTAGTCTTGGAAAGGATGGAGAGTATGTGAAAGCTGCACAAAACTTGGGTATGGTACTGGCCAGAAGAAAAATTCATTTAGTCTGTGGTGGAGGTAACTGTTGGTTAATGGGGTGCGTGTCTATAGCTGCCCATGTAGGAGGATGCCAAGTTCTAGGTATTATTCCTACAGCTCTAGTTGCATCTAACATCATAGGAAAGAAAATTGGGGAAGAGTTTGGGGTAGCTTCCATGCATGAACGCATGGCTAGAATGATGAGCAATGTTGATGCCTTCATTGCCTTGCCAGGTGGTTTTGGTACTTTAGAAGAGATTTTTCAAATAATTTCTTGGGCACAACTGAATATGCATCACAAACCGATAGGTTTGTTAAATGTTAATCACTTCTTTGATGGTTTGTTGTCTTTTCTTGATCATGCTGTGGAACAAAGGTTCATCTCACACTCAGCACGACAAATTATCATCTTAGCTTCAAATGCTGAGGAGTTGATTGATGCTTTACAAGCATATGTTCATGTATCTGATCCAACTATGGCTCAAATAGAATGGACGGCAAATAACCGCAAGAAGCGCAAATTGGATTTGAATCTTCATCTTTAGATGTAGTAAAACGTAGCCATTGTTGTACTACTTTTACTTTCTTAAAGTCTACTTGGATACCATCTTTACCAACCATACTCCCTTAGAGTTGGTAAAACTATCTTTGAATGTTGCTTATGATCCTCTGAACTTTTGAAATATTCTATTATATCATCAATAAAAACAAACTAATCCAAGGATGACCTAATTATTATTCATTAAATCTATGAATGCAGCTAGGACATTTGTCAAATTAAATGGCATCACCAAGAACTCATAATGCCTATAATGAGTCCTAAAAGAAAATTTTTGTACATCCTCTTCTCTTATCCTTAATTAATGTTACTCATATCCTAAATCAATTTTTTTGGAAAAAAAATTATTAAACACCTTGTAACTAGTCAAACAGGTAATCTATACGAGGTAATGGGTTTTTATTCTACACTGTCACCTTATTCAACTGTCTATAATCTATGCATAGTCATGGTGATCCATCTTTCTTTTTCAAAGATAGAACTGAAGCTCTCCAAATAAACGTACTAGGGCATTTCAATCCCTTGTCTAACAAGTCTTGTAACTATTTTTTTTAATTCAATCGATATCATTCTATATAGGGATATAGATACTAGTTGGGTTCTACGGAGCAAATAAATATCAAATTCTCGAACTGCCGTGGCAAGGTTGTGCAGGGTTTCCTCCACATTGTTTTCCGGATTCCTCCTTGGTGGTGCCATTTCCTATTGTGGCAAAAATAAAGTTATGCTGCTATTGAGGTGATTAAGCCCAATAGTTAGTTTCAAAAAATATTTAACAGCAGTCATAACACCACCTGGACATATAGATAGGAAACACTAGTAATTTCTTATCTATATGAAATCACTGATCCCCTACACAGCACTACCACAACATACTCAAGATACTATAAGATCGATTCAGATAACCAACCACCCACTGGCCATCTAGGATAGACCCGCTCTGATACCAATTATGTAACAACCTTTTTATTTATTTATTTCTTATACAATATAGAGTTCACATACATGTCATTAATCAAAACGTACATACAACAAAATCAAACACATAAATAACTACATTTTATTTATTCTGGTTGAGCAATTCTGGAGATATAGGTGCGGGTGGTTGCACCTTCATCGGGATCTGAACCAACTCGACCACAAACATATTATTTGATTCTGAGATCTGTCCAACATAAAGTAACTCGATCGAACGTACACTAAAAGCCATAGCAATAGAAAAATCTACATAACTAATTTTCTAAACATGATATGGAAATAAAGTGAGAATTAAATCCCAATAAGTTCAACAATAAATTATCATCAATATAGCTCATCACGTTATGTTCAGCTGTATAAACTACAGTAAATATCTTTGGTCACATGAATGCACTATATTATACAGATGAGAATCGTACAGAAATGACATGTATGACAAGATTAATTATTTTCAGAATATCATATGATGACTAGCAATTTATTCTCATATCAAGCTACCCCGGTCAGGGTGAGTATTTTTTACTCTCCGGTACAAGCTATTCTCGCTCCGTCCGACATGACCCACTTTCTCTTTCTTTTCTCATTAACATGATCACAACCGTTGGTAGGGCGTCCCCTATTGGTGCATCACACGAATTGCCATGTGACTGTGCTTATTTCTTTTCTTTTCATAATGATAGCCAAAAATATGCTTTCAATAACAAGTATGTTCTTCAAAATATAACTATTACAAAAAATATTGGTAATCAACCCATGAACATAACCATTTCAAATATCACTTTATAAAATATTTCCATGTCAAAATTTCACACTTAAGATGGTAAGAAGTTCATACAATGCCTATGGCTATGGAATATACTAGGCATTTATTATTTTCATTTATAAGATTCTTCTTCTTTTTTAAATATTAATTTTATTTCTTTATTTTCTTGATGCAGGTTTTCATCCTATCTAACCTTCTCTTAATAATCAGAATATAACTCCCTCAATTTAACTCCGATATAGGTGATCTTGGTGTCAATTGCAAGATAAAACAATTATCTAAAACTATTATGTTGAATAGTTTAATGAAATATTAAGAAATCAAGGTGATATTACTCCCTCAATGTATAGGTTATTTCTTCTCGGATAGGTTCTGACCTGTACCTACTAATCTATCCATATCTCCTTCATAAGAATTCCAAATTAAGTTATTCCAGTGGCTAAATATCCGTGACACATATAAAAATAATTTTTATGTTAATTATTTGTTTTAATTCCCTACAAAATGTTCCTAGAAATTAAAACACAAAAGCTATCCTAAAATATTCTTTCCTGATTAACCAATTTCGGACCACTGCATACTAATCGGACCATATCTACCTTTTACGGACTCTAAATTGGGCAATTCCAATGGCTAAAAATTTGACACATATATCTATAATTCTTATGTTAACAATTTATTTTAATTCCCTACAAAAAGTTTCCAAAAATTAAAACACAGAAGCTGTCCTAAAATATTCTTCCCTGATTTACCAATTTCTAACCACTACATACTAATCAGACCATATCTACCTCATACCGACTCCAAATTGAGTGATTCCAGTGGTTAACAATCCGTTACACATATATCTATAATTTGTATGTTAACTATTTATTTTAATTCCCTACAAAAAATTCCAAGAAATTAAAACACAGAAGCAATGCTAACATATTCTTCCCCGATTAACCATTTTCTGACAACTGCTAACTAATTGGACCATATCTACCTCATATGGACTCCAAATTGAGTGATTCCAGTGGCTAAAATCCGTGAGACATAGATCTAAAGTTTTCATGTCAACCATTTGTTTTAATTCCTAACCGTTTCTTCCCAGAATATTAAAAACAAAAGCTTAAAAGTTTACCATCCATAGCCATACCTAAGCAGAACTATCTACACCAGCCTAAGTATTCAAACATACATAATATGTAACATGATATAGCAACTTCCATGACCAATCATCAAAATTCTAAGATCAAAATCTCATATAAATATTATAAGTTTCAAAAAATTTCTTCAAAAAGAGATATTGTTAAACTTACCTTAAGTACTTAGTCCTCTAGACTTCTCCTTCCTCTTTCTTCCTTTCTTCCTGTCTTTTCCTCACTTTACCTTGCTTCTATTTTTCCTTTCCCTCACTTGGAAAAAAATTCTAATGTTATAGGGTTGGGTTTTGCTTAAATTGACCACCAAATAATTCATCTTTCATGATAATGGGTCTACCTTATCACAATTAGGATACACTTGGTTGAATTTTTGGAAAACAAACAACTTATGTTCTTGTCTTCGTCTTCCTTAGTCAAGATATGCATAGCAAAAGGAGATTTGTATTTTGAAAATTATGATAATATGTTTCTAAGATAAGGGACAAGGTCCCTTTGATTTAGCGATTCATTTCTTTTTCTTTTGTCTTAATCAATTATGATAGGTTTGCCTTTTTAGGTGGCAAATTTCCAACCCTTAAATCTTCCTTGCTTAACTAAAATTATTTGTGTAGGATAATGATATTTTGTCATAATGCTATGTATTATTACCCACTTGCTAAAATTATGAGTGTAGGATATAGATGTTTTGTCCTAATGTCATGTATTATCATACCACTTGCTAAAATTATGAATGTAGGATATCACACCACTTGTTAAATTTTTGTCTTAATGCCATGTCACCTAATCTTGATTACACCATTATTTCATCACTTTATTTTATTTTTGTTTTTATTTTTCCTCTTGGGTTTGGGCTCATTCTTGCCTATTTTCTTTACTTTGGATAAAGTTCTACCTTTCATAATGGGCTTAGTCACATTTTCATATTTTTGGCCTACCAGTCCAATTTCTATATCTTAGTCCAAGTCTATGTTTTATTTCTTCCTTGGGCTATCCTATTGGCTTGCTAAAAATTCATGTGAAGTAGAAAAACTCTATATGAAGTGTCCATAGGTGAAAGCCCAATTTATGGGTGGAGATACTAAACTTAGTAACTTTAACTCTTAAATTAGGAAAAATTACCCTAATCCAATCTTCTTGAAATTTTAATACCTTTAGTTTCTTCACAAAAATTTATCTTCCTTTCCCAAGAATTTCACCTTTCTTTAGTATATTTATGTCTAATTTTTCTTCTCAGGTTTTCTCTCTTTACCTATTTCATTAATCTTAGAACATTTCTATGCATACACGTATGGTGAAGAATTTTTAAGGATTATATTTCCTTAGATATCTAAAAATTGTCTAATAAATTTTATTTTCTTACGGGATGTTACAACTTCCCTTCCTGATCAATTTAGTCAATGGCAAGGCTATACGAGAGAAGTTTTGTATAAACCTCCTGTAGTATCCTGCCAAACCCAGGAAACTTCTGACTTCCGTAATCGTCTTTGGTCTCTCCCATTGAATCACCGCTTTTGCCTTGCGAGGATCTATGGCTACCCATATATTAGAGATTACATGTCCGAGAAACTTCACCTCTGACAGCCAAAATTCACACTTCTCCAATTTGGCATATAACTTTTTCTCTTTCAGCACTTACAGCACGATTCGGTGATGTTGTTCATGTTCTTTCTCACTCTTAGAATATATTAAGATGTCATCAATGAACACTATAACAAATTGATCTAAGTAGGATCAAAAATGCGATTCATGTAATCCATGAAAATTGCAAGTGCATTCGTTAACCTAAAGGGCATTACGAGAAACTCATAGTGCCCATACCTAGTCCTGAAGGCAGTTTTTGGTACGTCCTCCTCTTTGATCCTAATCTGATGGTATCCCGACCTCAAGTCAATTTTAAAAAAGATGGAGGCTCCTTTTAGTTGATCCAATAAGTCATCTATCCTAGAGAGAGGATACTTGTTTTTGACAGTCGCCTTATTCAGCTGTCTGTAATCTATGCATAGTCTCAAGCTCTCATCTTTCTTCTTAACAAACAATACAAGAGCTCCCTAAGGTGATACACTTGGTCTAATGAATTGTTTGTCTAATAGTTCCTCCAACTATTTTTTGAGTTCTTGTAAGTCCTTTAAGGCCATTCTATATGGTGCAATAGAGATAGGCTCTGTCCCAGGTAGGAGATCAATAGAGAACTCTATTTCTTTCTTGGGAAGTAAGCCAGGAATATCTGATGGAAATACTTCATGAAACTCATTGGCTATTGGGATTTCATCAAGCTTCAATTCGACTTCTAGGTTTGATAAATACAAGAGAATGTATCCAAGTACTCCATTCTTCAACTCCCTATTAACTCGATTGGCATTAAGCATCAATAACTGCACCTCCTCTTTTGGAGTAGGAGGTAGAAATTCAATGGTCTTGTTACAACAATTTAGCAAGACTCGATTTCTAGACATCCAGTCTAACCCTAGAATGACCTCTATACCTCTTAAAGGTAAACAAACGAGGTTTAGAGAAAAAAATTTCTCCTCGATGGTGACTTGACAGTCCTTACATACAGAGGAAGTTAATACCCTTTCCCCTGTCGGGGTTACTATAGATAGCTCATAGGGAGTTTTAGAAATAGGAAACTGAAACTTCCTAATACATTCTTCCGATATAAATAAATGAATGACTAGCACTAGTGTCAAACAACACCAAAAGAGAAAATCCATAGATATAGCTTGTACCTTGAATCATTTCAGAAGATTGAGCTGCCTCTTGGTCGCTCAGGGTGAAAATCCTTCCTTTCACCTGAGTCCTCTGTTCTGGCTGTTTCCCCACATTCTGAGGGCCGTTTCTCGCAAAATGACCCTTCTGTCTGCAGTTGAAGCAAATATCTTGTCCCATGTAGTATGGCCGATTACCATGCATATGTCTGCACTTAGCGCACTTGACTGGGGCGAGGTCTTGCTGGAAAGGTTTGGGACCCACAGTCAATGGCCTCTTACCAGCTCTATATCTACTTCTTCTCACGTTCTTGCTAAGGTTGGAAATTTTTTCTTCCTTTTCCATAGGTTTCGCCTTTGCTTTTCGTCCTCCACTACCTTTAAACTTTTCTCTAAGAGTATGCATTTATTGATCAGAGGTACAAACTCCCTAATCTCCATAGCTACAACAGCATTCTTTATGTCCAGGTTTAGTCCTGCTTCGAACTTAACAGCCTTCCATGCTTCATTAGGGTTAAATCGCAGATAAGAGGAAAACTTAGACAACTCCTCGAACCTTGCTATGTATTGGTCTATAGTCATGCTACCTTGCCTGAGTTGGAGAAATTCAATCTCTTTCTCTGCCCACAAAGTACTTGGAAAGTACTTTTCCAAAAAGGTGTCTTTGAACACCTGCCAAGTGATCTGCCTTCCCTGGTAAGCTAAAAGTTCTCTAGCTCTACGCCACCAGTATTCTGCTTCATCTTTTAGCATATATGCAGCGAAGATTACTTACTGCTCCTCAGTACAGTGCATCACTTCAAAAAATTTCTCTAACTCCCTTATCCATCTTTTAGCTACAATCGGGTCAAAGCCACCTTGAAAACAAGGTGGCCTATTCCTCAGGAACTCGGATATGCCGTTATCATTTCCAGCCATTTGGTTGTTAGGACCCTTCACACCATTCAAGTTATTAGCATTTTGGAGGTATTGTAGAATTTGGTTAGTAGTCATGACTTGGTCTCGAATTGCCGTGGCCAGGTTGTGTAGGGTTTCCTCCGCATTGTTTACTGGATTCGTCCTTGTTGGTGCCATTTCCTATTGTGGCAAAAACAAAGTTAAGCTGCTATTGAGGTGATCAAGCCCAATAGTTAGTTCAAAAATATTTAACAGCAGTCATAACACCACCTCGGCATATAGATAGGAAACATTAGTAATTTCTTACCTATATGAATTCACTTATCCCTTACACAGCACAACCACAACATACTCAAGACACTATAAGATTAATTCTGGTAACCATCCACCCACTAGCTATTTAGGATTGACTTGCTCTAATACCAATTATGTAACAATTTATTATTTATTATTATACAATATAGAGTTTACATACATGTCATTAATCAAAACATATGTGCAACATATCAAACACATAAAAAATCCACATCTCATTTATTCCGATTGACCAATTCCAGAGATACAGGTGGGGGTGGTTGCACCTTAACTGGGATCTAAGCCAACTTGACCACAAACATTTTATTTGCTTATGGGATTTGCCTAACATAAAGTACTCGATCCAACGTGCACTAAAAGCCAGAGCCATAGAAAAATATGCATAACTAATTTTCTAAACATGATATGGAAATATAGTGAGAATTAAATCCCAGTAAGTTCAACAATAAATCATCATCAATATAGATTATCACATCATGTTCAGCTGTATAAACTACAACAAATATCTTTGGTCATATGAATGCACTATATCTATGCACATGATAATCGTACAATAATGGAATGTATGATAGGATTAACTATTTTCAGAATATCAATTTATTCTCATATCAAGCTACCCCGGTCAGGGTGAGTATTTTCTACTCTCTGGTACGGGATTTTTTCGCTTCGTCTGACATGGTCTGCTTTCTCTTTCTTTTCTCATTAACATGATCATAACCGTTGGTAGGGCGTCCCCTACTGGTGCACCACACAGATTGCCATGTGACCATGCTCATTTCTTTTCTTTTCACAATGATAGCCAAAAATATGCTTTCAATAACAAGTATGTTCATCAAAATATAACTAGTACCAAAAATCATTAGTAATCATGCCATGAACATAACCATTTCAAATATCACTTTATAAAATATTTTCATGTCAAAATTTCACACTTAAGATGGTAATAAGTTCATACAATGGCAATGGTTATGACATGTACTAGTAATTTATTATTTTCATTTACAAGATTCTTCTTTTTTAAATATTAATTTTATTTCTTTATTTTCTTGATGCAGGTTTTCATCCCATCTAACCTTTTCTTACTAATAAGAGCATACCTCGCTCAATTTAACTCCGATATAGTTGATCTTGGTTTCAATTTCAAGATAACACAATTATCTAAAACTATTATGTTCAACCGTTTAGCGAAATATTAAGAAATCAAGGGGATATTACTCCCTTAATGTACATGTTATTTGTTCTTGAATAGGTTCTGACCTCTGCCTACTAATCAGTCCATATCTCCCTCATAAAAATTTCAAATTAAGTGATTCTAGTGGCTACAAATCTGTGACACATATATATATAATTCATATGTTAACTATGTATTTTAATTCCCTACATAATGTTCCCAAAAATTAAAACACAGAAGCTATACTAACATATTCTTCCCTGATTAACCATTTTCTGACCACTGCTTACTAATCAGACCATATCTACCTCATATGGACTTCAAATTGCATCATTCTAGTGGCTATAATTCCATGACACATATATCTATAATTCTTATGTTAACCATTTATTTGAACTCCCTACATAATGTTCCTAGAAATTAAAACAAAGAAGCTATCCTGATTAACCATTTTCTGAACACTGCTTACTAATCAGACTATATCTACCTCATATGGACTCCAAATTGAGTGGTTCTAATGGCTAAAAATCCGTGACACATATATCTATACTTATTATGTTAATCATTTATTTTAATTCCCTATAGAAAGTTATTAGAAATTAAAACACAAAAGCTATCCTAAATTATTCTTCGTTGAATAACCAATTTCTGACCACTGCATTCTAATGGGACCATATCTACCTCATACGGACTCCAAAATGATTGATTCCAGTGGCTAAAAATCCATGATACATAGATCTACATTTATCTTGTTAACCATTTCTTTAAATTCCTTAGTGATTCTTTCCAAAATTTTAAAATAGAAGCTTAAACGTTTGCCACCCATAGCCAAACCTATGCAGAACTATCTACACCAGCCTAAATATTCAAACATACATAATATGTAACATGATATAACAACATCCATGACCAATCATTAAATTTCTATATCCTATTCCAAGTCTATGGTTTATTTTCTTCATTGGGCTATCTTATTGGCTTGCTAAAAATTTATGTGAAGTAGAAAAATTTATATGAAGTGTCCATAGGTGAAAGCTCAATTTATGAGTGAAGATACTAAACTTAGTAAGTTTTACTCTTTAATTAGGAAAAATTATCCTAATCCAATCTTCTTGAAATTTTAAGACCTTTACTTACTTCAGAAAAATTTATCTTCCTTACCTAAGAATTTCACCTCTCTTTAGCATGTTTATTTCTAATATTTCCTCTTAGGTTTTTTTTCTTTACCTATTCCATTAATATTAGAACATTTCTATACATACACGTAAGGTGAAGAATTTCTAAGGATTATATTTCCTTAGATATCTAAAAATTGTCTAATAAATTTTATTTCCTTAATTAAATATTTATGTACCTTTATCAATAAAAGAAATGAAATTATGGTTGTTACTTTGAATACTTTTGTACTTTTATTAATACATGAAACAAAATTAGGGATGTTATAGATCTACTAACATGTTACCCTGTGTGAGTTGGAGAAATTTGATCTCCTTCTCAGTCCGCACAGTACTTGGAAAGTACTTCTCTATGAAAATGTCCTTAAACACGAAATTAACGATGTTACAAGTGTTGGTGGCCCCTCGCCACCAACACTTGTAGCATTCTTAATTTCGTTTTATTTATTAATAAAAGTACATAAATATTTAATGTAGCATCAGTAATTTCGTTTATTTTATTAATAAAGGTACATAAATAATTAATTAAGAAAATAAAATTTATTAGACAATTTTTAGATATCTAAGAAATATAATCCTTAGAAATTCTTCACCTTATGTGTATGCATAGAAAATGTTTCTAACATTAAGGGAATAGGTAAAGAGAGAAAACCTAATAGGAAAAATTAGAAATAACATACTAAAGAAAGGAAAAATTCTAGGGTAAGGAAGATAAATTTTTGTGAAGTAAGTAAAGGTCTTAAAATTTCAAGAAAATTGAATTAGGGTAATTTTTCCTAATTCAAGAGCTAGAGTTACTAAGTTTAACATTTCCACCTATAAATTGGGCTTTCACCAATGGACACTTCATATAGAGTTTTTCCACATCACATGAATTTCTAGAAAGCCAATAGGACAGCCCAAGCAAGAAATAAAACATAGACTTGGATTAGGATATAGACGTTCGACCGATAGCCCAAAAATTATGAGAATGTGACCAAGCCCTTCATGAAAGGTAGAATTTCAGCCAAAGCAAAGGAAATGGGTAAGAATGAGCCCAAATCCAAGAATGAAAAATAAGAATCATGTGACGAAATAGTAGTGTAATAATAATCAAGATTAAGTCACATGGCATTAAGACAAAACATCTATATCCTATATTCATAATTTCAATAAGTAGATAATAATACATGGTTTTAAGACAAAACATATATATCCTATATTCATAATTTCAACAAAGTGGGTAATAATACATAGCATTATGAGAAAACATCCTTATCCTACTAAAATAATTTCAACCAAGTAAGGGAGATTCAAGGGTTGGAAAATTACCACCTAAAAATGCAAACCTATCATACTTGATTAAGACAAAAGAAAAAGGAAATGAATCCCTAAATCAAAGGGACCTTGTGTAACATCCCGTAATTTTTAGATATTTTCCTTAGAAATTCTTCACCTTACATATATGCATAGAAATGTTCTAATATTAATGGAATAGGTAAAGAAAGAAAACCTAAGAGGAAATATTAGAAATAAACATGTTAAAGAAAGGTGAAATTATTAGGTAAAGAAAGATAAATTTTTGTGAAGTAAGTAAAGGTCTTAAAATTTCAAGAAGATCGCATTAGGGTAATCTTTCTTAATTTAAGAGCAAAAGTTACTGAGTTTAGTATCTCCACCCGTAATTGGGCTTTAACCTATAGACACTTCATATAGAGTTTTTCTACTTCACATGAATTTTTAGCAAGCCAATAGGATAGGCCAAGGAAGAAATAAAACATAGACTTGGACTAGGATATAGAAATTGGACCGATAGCCCAAAAATCATGAAAATGTGACCAAGCCCATTATGAAAGGAAGAATTTTAACCAAAGTAAGGAAAATGGGCAAGAATGAGCCCAAACCCAAGAGGAAAAATAAAAATAAAAATAAAATTAAAGTGATGAAATATTAGTGTAATCAAGATTAAGTGACATGGCATTAAGACAAAAATTTGACAAGTGGTGTGATTCTACATTCATTATTTTGGCAAGTGGCATAATAATACAAGGCTTTAGGACAAAAACATCTATATCCTACATTCATAACTTTAGCAAGTGGGTAATAATACATAGCATTATGACAAAACATCATTATCCTACACAAATAATTTTAGTTAAGTAAGGAAAATTCAAGGGCTAGAAATTTGCCACTTAAAAAGGCAAATCTATCATACTTGATTAAGACAAAAGAAAAAGAAAATGAATCCCTAAATCAAAGGGATCTTGCCCCATATCTTAAGAACATATCATCATAATTTTCAAAATACAAATCTCCTTTTTCTATGCATATCTTGACTAAGGAAGAGGAAGACAAGAACATAAGTTGTTTGTTTTCCAACAATTCAACAAAGTGTATCCTAATTGTGATAAGGTAGACCCATGATCATGAAAGGTGAATTATTTGGTGGTCTATATAAGAAAACCCACCCTTACAACATTAGAATTTCGTCCAAGTGAGGGAGAGCAAAAATAGAAGCAAGGTAGTGTGAGGAAAAGAGAGGAAGAAAGGAAGAAAGAGGAAGGAGAAGTCTAGGAGACTAAGTGCTCCAGGTAAGTTTAACAATATTTCTTTTTGAAGAAAACCTTTGAAACTCATAATATTTATATGAGATTTTGATCTTAGAACTTTGATGATTGGTCATGGATGTTGCTATATCATGTTACATATTGATATTGCATGTGATGTATGTTTGAATACTTAGATTGGTGTAGATAGTTCTGCATGGGTATGGCTATGGTTGACAGAATTTTAAGCTTCGGTATTTTAATTTCTGGGAACAATCTATAAGGAATTAAAATAAATGGTTAACATAAGAATTAAAGATATATGTGTCACGGATTTTTATCCACTGGAATCATTCCATTTGGAGTCTATATGAGGTAGCTATGGTCTGATTAGTAGTCAAAGGTCAGAAAATGAATCATCAGGGAAGAATATGTTAGGATAGCTTCGGTAATTTAATTTTTGGGAATTATTGGTAGGGAATTAAAATAAATGATTAACATAAGAATTAAAGATATGTGTGTCATGGATTGTTATCCACTGGAATCATTAAATTTGGAGTCCACATGTGGTAGATATGGTCCGATTAGTAAGACAAGGTCAGAAAATGGTTCATCAGGGAAGATTATGTTAGGATAGCTGTTGTATTTTAATTTCTGAGAATTCTCTATATGGAATTAAAATAAATGGTTAACATGAAAGTTATATATCTATGTCTCATGGAAATATACCCACTGGAATTATGCAATTTGGAGTTCATATGAGGTAGATATGAGCCGATTAGTAAGCAGAGGTCAGAAAATGTTTATTCAGGGAAGAGTATGTTATTTATGCTTTAGTTTTTGAATTTCTGGGAATATTATATAGGGAATTAAAATAGCGTGCGAACATAAAAATTATAGATATATGGCTCATGGATTTTTACCAACTGGAATAACTCAATTTGGAGTTCCAATTTGGGAGATATGGTCTAATTAGTCAGTAAAGGTCAGAACCTATCCGAGAGGAACTATCCTGTACTTTGAGGGAGTAATATTACCTTTTTTTCTTAATTTTTCGCTACAATGTTCAACATAATAGTTTTAGATAATTGTTTTATCTTGAAATGGACACCAAGATCACCTACATCAGAGTTAAATTGAGGGAGTTATGCTCTGATTAGTAAGAGAAGGTTAGATAGGATGAAAACCTGCATCAAGAAAAATAAAGGAATAAAATTAGTATTTAAAAAAGAAGATGAATCTTAATAAATGACTAGTATAGCCATAGCCATTGCCATTGTATGAACTTCTTACCATCTTAAGTGTGAAATTTTGACATGGAAATATTTTATAAAGTGATATTTGAAATGGTTATGTTCATGGCATGATTACCAATGATTAATGGTAATAATTATATTTTGATGAACATACTTGTTATTGAAAGCATATTTTTGGCTATCATTGTGAAAAGAAAAGAAATGAGCACGGTCACATGGCAATCCGTGTGGTGCACCAGTAGGGGACGCCCTACCAACGGTTATGATCATGATAATGAGAAAAGAAAGAGAAAGTGGGCCATGTCGGACGGAGCGAGAAAAGCCCGTACCGGAGAGTAGAGGATACTCACCCTGACCGGGGTAGCTTGAAATGAGAATAAGTTGATGGCCATCATATGATATTTTGAAAATGGTTAATCCTGTCATACATATCATTACAGTATGATTCTTATGTGCATAGATATAATGCATTCATGTGACCAAAGATATTTTCTGTAGTTTATACAGCTGAACATGACGTGATGAGCTTTACTGATGATAATTTATTGTTGAACTTACTGGGATTTAATTCTCACTATATTTACATATCACGTTCAGAAAATTATTTATGCAGCTTTTGTTTCTAAGGCTCTGGCTTTTAGTGCACATTGGATCGAGTTACTTTATGTTGGGAAGATTTCAGAATCAAATAAGATGTTTGTGGTCGAGTTGGCTCAGATCCCGGTGAAGGTGCAACCACCCGCACCTGTATCTCCGGAATTGGTCAACCAAAATAAACAAGATGTAAATATCTATCTGTTTGATATGTTATACGTATGTTTTGATTAATGACATGTATGTGAACTCAATATTGTATAATAATAAAGGAAAAAAAAGGGTTGTTACATAATTGGTATCAGAGCAGGTCGATCCTAGATGGCCAGTGGGTGGATGGTTATCTGAATCGATCTTATAGTGTCTTGAGTATGTTGTGGTTGTGCTGTGTAGGGGATCAGTGACTCATATAGGTAAGAAATTACTAGTGTTTCTTATCTATATGCCGAGGTGGTGTTATGACTGCTGTTAAATATTGTTTTGAAACTAACTATTGGGCTTGATCACCTTAATAGTAGCATAAATTTATTTTTCCCACAGTAGGAAATGGCACCTCGAAGGCAGAATCCGGCAAACAATGCGGAGAAAATCTTGCACAACCTTGCCACAGCAATTCGAGAATTTGGTATTGATTTACTCCTTAGAACCCAACTAGTATCTATATCCCTATATAGAATGATATCGATTGAATAAAAAAAAAATTGTGATTTGTGAAAAGTGCATGTCTAAGGAAAGCTCTGGCAAGGAAAGACTTGGTACTTAAGCGTGTCCATTAGTGACCCACCTCTCTTTCCTGGGAACTTTTCTGGTGCGCTGTTTACAGACTACAATTACTATCTAGTTACCAAGATATTAGTGTGGAATTTTAACATGGAATTTACCTTAGTACTCATATAAAATTTCCAAGAAGTTTTGAAAGTGCCGGTTTTATTTGAAAAATCTTAGTATGCTCCGTGGTTGCAGTATTTCCACATCAGAAAAGAATTATTCTAGTTACTGGAAAAAAAAAATTACAAGACTTGTTAGACAAGGGATTTAAATGCCCTAGTACTTTTATTTGGAGTGCTCTAATTCTATTTGTGAAAAAGAAAGATGGATCACTATGACTATGCATAGATTGTAGACAGTTGAATAAGGTAACAATGTAGAATAGAAACCCATTAGCTCGTATAGATTACATGTTTGACCAGTTATAAGGTGTTCAATATTTTTCCACAAATAGATTTGGGATATGAGTAACATTAATTAAGGATAAGAGAAGAGGATGTAGGACTTATTATGGGCATTATGAGTTCTTGGTGATGCATTTAAATTGACAAACCTTTAGCTGCATTCATAAATTTAATGAATAGTAATTAGGTCATCCTTGGAACAATTTGTTATTATATATATGGATGATATACTAGAATATTTCAAAAGTTCAGAGGATCATAAGCAACATTCAAAGATAGTTTTACCAACTCTAAAGGAGTATGGTTGGTAAATATGGTATACAAGTAGAGTCTAAGAAAGTAAAAGTAGTACAATAATAGCTACGTTTTACTACATTTAAAGATGAAGATCCAAATCCAATTTACGCTTCCTGCGGTTATCTGCCGTCCATTCTACTGGAGTAATAGTTAGATCAGGTACATGAACATAGGCTTGTAAAGCATCAATCAACTCCTCAACATTTGAAGCTGAGATGAGAATTTGTCGTGCTGAGTGTAAGATAAACCTCTGTTCCACAGCTTGATCTAGAAAAGATAACAAACCATCAAAGAAGTGATTAACATTTAACAAACCTATCGGTTTGTGATGCATATTTAGTTGTGCCCAAGAGACTATTTGGAAAATCTCCTCTAAAGTACCAAAACCACCTGGTAAGGCAATGAAGGCGTCAGCATTGCTCATCATTCTAGCCATGCGTTCATGCATGGAAACTACCCTATATTCTTCCCCAATTGTCTTCCCTATATTGCTGGATGTAGCTAGAGCTGTAGGAATAATACCTAGAACTTGGCATCCCCCTGCATGTGCAGCTGTAGCCACACACCCCATTAACCCACAGTTACCTCCACCATACACTAAATGAATTTTTCTCCTAGCCAGCACCATACCCAGATTTTGTGCTGCTTTAACATACTCCTCATCTTTTCCAGGACTGGAACCACAAAAGACACAGATATTTCGAAACTGACGGAATGTTATTCCCTCCATAATTTCTATCACCTTAACTTTGAGAATAGACAAAGATACTAATGTAAGTATTTATAGAACTCAGAGAAAGACAGATTTATAATAGCTATGCGAATAGGCCGGGTATTATTAGAACAACTATGTGAGTGATTGGTGGATATCAACTAAATTAAAGGTAAATAAAAAAAAATTTCAAAAATGATGGCAAGCATGTATATGTACAGTAGTATGACTGTGACCCATATTAAGCACATAAAGAGTATAAGATAAGATATCACCAGAAATCTGTCTTTATCTTGTTGTCTTTGATGAAGCATTGATGTTTTGATTCTTGTAGAAAAGTTCTAGGTGATAGCCGTCATTAAAAAAAAAGGTAAAAAAAAAATGCAATCAAATGATTTATTTTGTATTCTCAATGTTTTCGCCAGTCGACTATCAGTATTATTAAGTCGACTAGCTATTTTGAGAAATTTTAATTTGGACTGGTTAATTTACAGTTGATTAATTACATCTATTTTGAAGCAATCAACTGCATCCTACCAGTTAACTACATATTCTTTGATTTTCACAGACTTTTATAAGCTCAGAAATGTTTCTTTTTCCATGTGATATCTTTCCACCGAATACCAATAGATTTAAAGTAGATTCTGACACATATATTAAAAATTTGCGGCCACCGATTTTTGTTGAAATCATAGATAGATTTTGTTTACAGATTTTCAAGAATTGCGGCCACCGATTTTAATATTTTTCAATGCTTTGTCAAAACTTTTGAATTTCGCTTTTGGAACCATTCTCTATTATGCTTTTCGTCTGTTTCACTCATTAACGGTTGGCATTAAATGCAAGGTTATTTTCCCTCATTACAATTAAAGATAATTTCTTCCTTTGAAACTTGGTTGTTATGGTGTCTAAGTTGTTAATAGGTTAAAATAATGAAAGGTTTGAAAAGAATGGATGGATGATGGTCTTATGGTGTTTTGACAAATGTAATCAAGAGAATTAGTGGTGTTGAAGTTCTCGAGGAATAAAATATAGGAAGTAGGATTTAAGTTAGTCTTTGAACTCTTAATTTGGAAATATAGAGAATATTCTGAGAACCATGTCCGGAAATAATGTAGGTTATCAAGATATTTGTGTTAAAGGATTATATCATGCTAAATTGAGTCTAGTATCTAGGATGTGAATTATGTTCGAATTGAGAATTCATGTATGAGTAATTGTTAGGAAAAAAAAAACAAATCTTCTTCAAATGATTGGGTGAATTAAATGGGATTGGCATAAGCTAGAATGAGGTGCTTTTGGATATGATAGAAGAAATAATTGAAATTTTTGACAATGAGTTTAATGGTGTTAATAAGCTTGTATAGAATTACTGTGATGAGATAAGTTGGAATTATTAGACATGTGTCAATGGTAAATAAACGTTATTAAAGGTTTGAAGGATTTATTGCTACGTATGTTTAACATATTGATTAAAGGATTTGAGGATAAAAATAGATGATAGATTAAGATGATGATATTCAGGGGATGATGTTGATATATGAAAAAAAAAAATTTTTTTTTGACTTGATAGAAGTTTGGAATAAGAAAAGATAGTTACACAATATGAAGGTGTATATGTTCCTTTATATGTGTGTTTTCTAATATCGACCCATAGATATATTCATACGGGCTAGAGGATATCAATTGAAGAACTTATGATTGAAAGAAATCCTTATGGTTAAGTTATATGGCAAAATCACTCAAGTGAATAGACATATTAAAAAGTAAAGATGTCATACAGAAAAGATATCTCTAATTATTTAGGTAATAAGCTTGGTAACTCTGAATAATGCCTTAATTTCATTCCCTACATGTGGTAGGATGAATTGAAATTCGGGGACCGAATTTCTTAAAGGGGGGAAGAATGTAACATCCCGTAATTTTTAGATATTTTCCTTAGAAATTCTTCACCTTACATATATGCATAGAAATGTTCTAATATTAATGGAATAGGTAAAGAAAGAAAACCTAAGAGGAAATATTAGAAATAAACATGTTAAAGAAAGGTGAAATTATTAGGTAAAGAAAGATAAATTTTTGTGAAGTAAGTAAAGGTCTTAAAATTTCAAGAAGATCGCATTAGGGTAATCTTTCTTAATTTAAGAGCAAAAGTTACTGAGTTTAGTATCTCCACCCGTAATTGGGCTTTAACCTATAGACACTTCATATAGAGTTTTTCTACTTCACATGAATTTTTAGCAAGCCAATAGTATAGGCCAAGGAAGAAATAAAACATAGACTTGGACTAGGATATAGAAATTGGACCGATAGCCCAAAAATCATGAAAATGTGACCAAGCCCATTATGAAAGGAAGAATTTTAACCAAAGTAAGGAAAATGGGCAAGAATGAGCCCAAACCCAAGAGGAAAAATAAAAATAAAAATAAAATTAAAGTGATGAAATATTAGTGTAATCAAGATTAAGTGACATGACATTAAGACAAAAATTTGACAAGTGGTGTGATTCTACATTCATTATTTTGGCAAGTGGCATAATAATACAAGGCTTTAGGACAAAAACATCTATATCCTACATTCATAACTTTAGCAAGTGGGTAATAATACATAGCATTATGACAAAACATCATTATCCTACACAAATAATTTTAGTTAAGTAAGGAAAATTCAAGGGCTAGAAATTTGCCACTTAAAAAGGCAAATCTATCATACTTGATTAAGACAAAAGAAAAAGAAAATGAATCCCTAAATCAAAGGGATCTTGCCCCATATCTTAAGAACATATCATCATAATTTTCAAAATACAAATCTTCTTTTTCTATGCATATCTTGACTAAGGAAGAGGAAGACAAGAACATAAGTTGTTTGTTTTCCAACAATTCAACAAAGTGTATCCTAATTGTGATAAGGTAGACCCATGATCATGAAAGGTGAATTATTTGGTGGTCTATATAAGAAAACCCACCCTTACAACATTAGAATTTCGTCCAAGTGAGGGAGAGCAAAAATAGAAGCAAGGTAGTGTGAGGAAAGGAGAGGAAGGAAGAAAGAGGAAGGAGAAGTCTAGGAGACTAAGTGCTCCAGGTAAGTTTAACAATATTTCTTTTTGAAGAAAACCTTTGAAACTCATAATATTTATATGAGATTTTGATCTTAGAACTTTGATGATTGGTCATGGATGTTGCTATATCATGTTACATATTGATATTGCATGTGATGTATGTTTGAATACTTAGATTGGTGTAGATAGTTCTGCATGGGTATGGCTATGGTTGACAGAATTTTAAGCTTCGGTATTTTAATTTCTGGGAACAATCTATAAGGAATTAAAATAAATGGTTAACATAAGAATTAAAGATATATGTGTCACGGATTTTTAGCCACTGGAATCATTCCATTTGGAGTCTATATGAGGTAGCTATGGTCTGATTAGTAGTCAAAGGTCAGAAAATGAATCATCAGGGAAGAATATGTTAGGATAGCTTCGGTAATTTAATTTTTGGGAATTATTGGTAGGGAATTAAAATAAATGATTAACATAAGAATTAAAGATATGTGTGTTATGGATTGTTATCCACTGGAATCATTAAATTTGGAGTCCACATGTGGTAGATATGGTCCGATTAGTAAGACAAGGTCAGAAAATGGTTCATCAGGGAAGATTATGTTAGGATAGCTGTTGTATTTTAATTTCTGAGAATTCTCTATATGGAATTAAAATAAATGGTTAACATGAAAGTTATATATCTATGTCTCATGGAAATATACCCACTGGAATTATGCAATTTGGAGTTCATATGAGGTAGATATGAGCCGATTAGTAAGCAGAGGTCAGAAAATGTTTATTCAGGGAAGAGTATGTTATTTATGCTTTAGTTTTTGAATTTCTGGGAATATTATATAGGGAATTAAAATAGCGCGCGAACATAAAAATTATAGATATATGGCTCATGGATTTTTACCAACTGGAATAACTCAATTTGGAGTTCCAATTTGGGAGATATGGTCTAATTAGTCAGTAAAGGTCAGAACCTATCCGAGAGGAACTATCCTGTACTTTGAGGGAGTAATATTACCTTTTTTTCTTAATTTTTCGCTACAATGTTCAACATAATAGTTTTAGACAATTGTTTTATCTTGAAATGGACACCAAGATCACCTACATCAGAGTTAAATTGAGGGAGTTATGCTCTGATTAGTAAGAGAAGGTTAGATAGGATGAAAACCTGCATCAAGAAAAATAAAGGAATAAAATTAGTATTTAAAAAAGAAGATGAATCTTAATAAATGACTAGTATAGCCATAGCCATTGCCATTGTATGAACTTCTTACCATCTTAAGTGTGAAATTTTGACATGGAAATATTTTATAAAGTGATATTTGAAATGGTTATGTTCATGGCATGATTACCAATGATTAATGGTAATAATTATATTTTGATGAACATACTTGTTATTGAAAGCATATTTTTGGCTATCATTGTGAAAAGAAAAGAAATGAGCACGGTCACATGGCAATCCGTGTGGTGCACCAGTAGGGGACGCCCTACCAACGGTTATGATCATGATAATGAGAAAAGAAAGAGAAAGTGGGCCATGTCGGACGGAGCGAGAAAAGCCCGTACCGGAGAGTAGAGGATACTCACCCTGACCGGGGTAGCTTGAAATGAGAATAAGTTGATGGCCATCATATGATATTTTGAAAATGGTTAATCCTGTCATACATATCATTACAGTATGATTCTTATGTGCATAGATATAATGCATTCATGTGACCAAAGATATTTTCTGTAGTTTATACAGCTGAACATGATGTGATGAGCTTTACTGATGATAATTTATTGTTGAACTTACTGGGATTTAATTCTCACTATATTTCCATATCACGTTCAGAAAATTATTTATGCAGCTTTTGTTTCTAAGGCTCTGGCTTTTAGTGCACATTGGATCGAGTTACTTTATGTTGGAAAGATTTCAGAATCAAATAAGATGTTTGTGGTCGAGTTGGCTCAGATCCCGGTGAAGGTGCAACCACCCGCACCTGTATCTCCGGAATTGGTCAACCAAAATAAACAAGATGTAAATATCTATCTGTTTGATATGTTATACGTATGTTTTGATTAATGACATGTATGTGAACTCAATATTGTATAATAATAAAGGAAAAAAAAAAGGGTTGTTACACCTTGTCCCTTGTCTTAAGAACATTTTAACATGATTTTCAAAATACAAATCTCCTTTTGCTATGCATATCTGGATAAGGGAGAGGAAGACAAGAATAAGAGTTATTTTTCCCCAAAAAACAACCAAGTGCATCCTAATTGTGATAAGGTAGACCCATGGTTTTGAAAGGTGAACCACATATTAGTTTATTTAAGCAAAACCCACCCTTATAACATGATAATTTTGTCCAAGTGAGGGAGTGGAAAAACATAAGCAAGGTAAAGTGAGGAAAGGAGAGAAAGAGAGGAGAAGAGAGAAAGAAAGAGGAAGGAGAAGTTTATAGGGCTAAGTACTCAAGGTAAGTTAGCTTAATCTCCACTTGAATCTATCTTTTGTCTTCATTCTTGAGGTTCAAAAACTCACCATCCTTCAATTATTTAAGCTTCTAAAAAAGCAAAAGGAAGGGAGGAATCTTGCTACTTCCTTCAAGAGGGAAGAAGAAAAAGAATTCACTAAGTGAGCTAGGGAGATCTTTCGGTAGGTTTAACAATATTTCCTTTTAGAAAAGCTTTGAAATTAGAAACATTTATATAAGATTTTGATCTTAGAACTTTGATGAAATTTACTATATTTGTTACCTGGATGACTGACCATGGATGTTGCTATATCATATTACATGTTGATCTTGCAAGTAATGTATATTTGAATACTTAAGTTGGTGTGAAACATTCTGCATAGGTATGGCTATGGGTGAAATTTTTTTAAGATTTTTATGTTGTTATGTTGTATATTTAAATGTGTGAAACATTCTGCATAGAATCAATTTTTTGGAAATACTTAGTAAGGAATCTGAAGATATGCTAAAGATTAAAGTTGTATATAAATGTCTTAGCTTTTTATAAGCTTTGGAAGTAGCTCAATTGAAGTTTGTATGAGGGAGATATGGTCTTATTAGTAAGTAGAGGTTTGAACCTACCCGAGAAGAAATAATATTGAATTTGAGGGAGTAGTAACACCATGATTACTTAAGATTTCACTAAAATTTTCAACATAAGGGTTTTATAGGACTGTCTTTTCTTTTAATTGACTCTAAGATCACCTTAATCGGATTTAAAATGAGAGTGTTATACTATGTTTAGTGAAGAGAGGATAATAATATTTTTTTAAAAAAGAATCTTCTAAATGAAAATAATAAATGACTAGTGTATGCCATAGCCATTGCCATTGCATGAACTCTTCACCATCTTAAGTGCGTAATTTTGACATAGAAATATTTTATATAATGATATTTGAAATGATTATGTTTATGGCATGATTACCAATGATTTTTTATAATGATTATATTTTGATGAAAAGTATGGCATGTAAGTATAATAAACAAACTTGTTATGGAAATCATATTTATGGTTATTAATGTGAAAAGAAAAGAAAAGAAATGAGCATAGTCACATGGCGATCCGTGTGGTGCATCAGTAGGGGACGCCCTACCAACAACTATGGTTATATTAATGAGAAAAGAAAGAGAAATTGTGTCCTGTCGGACGGAGCGAGAAAAGCCCGTACCGAAGAGTAGAAAGTACCCATTATGACCGGGGTAGCTTGATATGAAAATAAGTTGATAGTCATCATATGGTAATCTGAAAATAGTTATTCATGCCATACATGTCATTACTGTATGATTTTCATGTGCATAGATAAAGTGGATTCATGTGACCTAAGATATTTGTTGTAGCTTATATAGATGAACTTGACATGATGATCTATATTGATGATAATTGTGATTTATTGTTGAACCTACTGAGATTTAATTCTCATTATATTTCTATATCATGTTCAGAAAACTAGTTTTACAGATTTTTCTTTGGCTCTGGCTCTTAGTGTACGTTGGATCGAGTTACTCTTTGTTGGACAGATCCCAAAAATTAATAAAGTGTTTGTGATTGAGTTGGCTAAGATCCCGATGAAGGTGCAACCACCCACGTCCGTGTCCTCGGAACTACTCAATATGAATGAATAAGATGTCGACATATAAGTGTTTAGTTTGTGTACGTATGTTGTTAATTAATGATGTGTAAACGTTAATTATGCTTGGTTAAATTAATTGAATATTATTATGAGTTAAATAAAGGTAATGACTTCATGGGACTTTAAAAAAAATTATATATATGTATATATGTTAAAAAATGGAGTTGTTATATAATTTGTATAAGAGCAGGTCGATCCTAGATGTCTAGTTGGTGGATGGTTATCTGAGTTGATCTTATAGTGTCTTAAGTATGTTGTGGTTGTGCTGTGTAGGGGATAAATGATTTCATATAGGTAAGAAATTACTAGTGTTTCCTATCTATATACTGAGATGGTGTTATGACTGCTGTTAAATATTTTTAAAACTAACTATTGGGCTTGATCACCTCAATAGTAGCATAATTTTGTGTTTGCCACAGTAGGAAATGGCACCACCGAGGAGAAATTTGGCAAACAATGTGGAGGAAACCCTGCACAACCTGGCCACAGCAATTCAAGACCAAGTCACGACCACCAACCAAATTCTACAATACCTTCAAAATGTTAATAATTCAATTGGTGAGAATGGTGCTAATAATCGAATGGAAAGAAATGATAACAGCATATTCGAGTTCCTAAGGACTAGACCACCTTGTTTTCAAGGTGGATTTGACTCGACTGTAGCTAAAAGGTGGATAAGGGAACAAGAGAAATCTTTGAAGTGATGGGCTGTACTAAGGTAAAGCAAGTTATTTTCGTTGCATATATGCTGAAAGATGAAGCAGAATACTGGTGGCATGGAACTAGAGAACGTTTAGCTCACCAGGGAAGGCAGATCACCTGGCAGGTGTTCAAAGACACCATTTTGGAAAAGTACTTTCCAAGTACTGTGTGGGCGAAGAAGGAGATCGAATTTCTCCAACTTAGGAAAGGAAACATGACTGTAGACCAGTATATTGTAAGGTTTGAGGAGTTGTCTAAGTTTTCCTCTTACCTGCGATTTAACTCCGATGAAGCATGGAAGGCTGTTAAGTTCAAAGCAGTTTTGAATCCGGAGATAAGGATGCTGTTGTAGCTTTGGAGATCAGGGAGTTTGTACCTCTGATAAATAAATACAGACTCTTGGAAAAGAGCCTGAGAGTAATGGTAGTAGAGAAACAAAGACAGAACTTCTAGAAAAGGAAGAACAACAGGCCAGAAAACTCTGGTAGAAATGTTAGAGCAAAAGGACAGGGTACTGGCAAGACGCCAATGGCTACAAGTCCATGACCCTTCCAATAGAACTGTTCCACAGTCAAGTGTACTAAGTGCAGATGTATGGATGGTAATCGGCCATGCTACATAGGATCAGATGTTTGCTTTAATTGCAGACATAAGAGTCATTTTGCAAAGAACTGACCACAAAATTTGTGGAAGCAGCTGGAACAGAGGCGTCAGGTGAAAGGAAGGGTTTTCACCCTGAGCGGCCAAGAGGTAGCTCAATCCCCCAAAATGATTCAAGGTACATGCTATATCTATGGATTTGCTCTTATGGTGTTGTTTGACTCTGGTGCTAGTAATTCATTTATATCTAAAGAATATATTAGGGAGCTTCAGTATCTTATTTTTGAAACCCCTTATGAGCTATCTGTAGTAACTCCCACGGGGGAAATAATCACTTCCTCTATATGTAAAGACTGTCAAGTCACTATTTAGGAGAAAATGTTTTCTATAGACCTCGTTTATCTACCTTTAAAAGGTATTGATGTCATTCTAGGGTTAGACTAGATGTCTAGAAATTGGGTCTTGCTGAATTGCTGCAACAAGACCATTGAATTTCTACCTTGTACTTCAGAAGAGGAGATGCAGTTACTTGGATACATTCTCTTGTATTTATCAAACCTAGAAGTCGAACCGAAGCTTGATGAAATCCCAATAGCCAATGAGTTTTTTGAAGTATTTCCATCAGATATTCCAGGCTTACCTCTTAAGAGAGAGATAGAGTTCTCTATTGATCTCCTACTTGGGACAGGGCCTATCTGTATTGCACCTTATAGAATGGCCTCGAAGGAACTACAGGAACTCAAGAAACAGTTGAAGGAACTATTAGACAAGTATTTCATTAGACCAAGTGTATAACCTTAGGGAGCTCCTGTGTTGTTTGTTAAGAAGAAATACGAGAGCTTGAGACTATGTATAGATTACAAACAACTGAATAAGGTGACTATAAAAAATAAGTATCCTTTCCCTAGGATAGATGATTTATTAGATCAACTGAAGGGAGCCTCCATCTTTTCTAAAATTGACTTGAGATCAAGATACCATCAAATTAGGATTAAAGAGGAGGATGTATCAAAAACAACATTTTGGACTAGGTATGGGCATTATGAGTTTCTTGTAATGCCCTTTCAGTTGACAAATGCACCTGTAATTTTCATGGACTACATGAATTGTATTTTTTGACCCTACCTAGATCAATTTGTGGTAGTGTTCATTGATGACATCTTGATGTACTCTAAGAGTGAGAAAGAACATGAACAACATCTCTGAATCATACTACAAATGTTGAAAGAGAAAAAGTTGTATGCCAAATTAGAGAAGTGTGGATTTTGGTTGACAGAGGTGAAGTTTCTTGGACATGTTATCTCTAATAGAGGGGTAGCTGTAGACCCTAGCAAGACAGAAGCAGTGATTCAGTGGGAAAGACCAAAGACAATTACAGACGTCAAAAGTTTCTTGGTTTAGCAGGATACTACAGAAGGTTTATTTAAAACTTCTCTCGTATAGCCTTGCCATTAACAAAGTTGACTAGGAAGGGAAGTCCTTTTAAATGGACTGATCAATGTGAAGTTAGTTTCCAAGAGCTTAAGACAAGATTGACCACTCCTTTTGTCTTAATTATTCTAGACCCTACAGGACAATTTGAAGTGTATAGTGATGCTTCAAAGAAAAGGCTAGGGTATGTGCTGATGTAGGACAAGAGAGTAGTTACTTACGCCTTAAGGCAACTAAGACCCCATAAAGGAAACTATCCAACCCATGATCTTGAATTGGCGGTGGTGGTGTTCGCCTTAAAGATTCTGTGACACTATTTATAGGGAACGGCATTTGAAGTATACTATGATCATAAGGGTCTTAAGTACCTTTTTGATCAGAAGGAGTTAAATATGAGGCAATGAAGATGGGTAGAATTCCTCAATGACTTCAAGTTTGAGATAACGTATCATCCAGGAAAGGAGAATGTTGTAGCTGAAGCTTTAAGTTGAAAATCTTTCCACATAGGTCGGATGATGGTGTATGAGATGCATATGCTAGAAGTGTTTCGAAATTTGAAGCTGGACACTACTTTTAACTAAAAGAAGCTAATCATCAATGGGTTAAGTATAGAGTGTGACCTTAAAACCCAGATTAAAGAGGCTCAAGCTCACAACCAATGCTTACAGGATGATAATGATTAAGATGATTTTTCTGTCTCGGAAGATGGTGTAATCATGTATCAAGGAAGGGACTATGCTCTTCAAGAACAAGAGTTAAGGACTAAAATCCTGCATGAAGCACATTAGAGTAAATACACAGTCCATCTTGGATCCACTAAAATGTACCAGGATTTAAAGAAGATGTATTGGTGGCCAGGGATGAAACATAACATTGTTGAGTTTGTGGCAAAATGTCTAACTTGTCATAAGGTGAAGGTAGAGCATCAATAGCCAGCGGGATTTCTACAACCTTTTGAAATCCCTAAATGGAAATGGTTCAGTATTTCAATGGACTTTGTGGTGGGCTTACCTAAGAATTCAGTTGGACATGACTCTATCTGGGTAATAGTTAACAGATTAACCAAATCTGCTCACTTTTTTTCCCATAAAAATTAACTTTTCACTGGACAAATTGGCCCAGTTGTACGTCTAGGAAATAGTTAGACTACATGGAATTTCCTTAAATATTGTTTCTGATAGAGATCCAAGGTTCACGTCAAGGTTTTGGAAAGCGTTGCAGGAAGCTTTTAGAACCTAGTTGCGGTTCAGTACTGCCTACCATCCTCAGACTGACGGGTAGACAGAACGGACCATTCAAACCCTAGAAGATATGTTAAGGGCCTGTGTAATAGAGCAAAGTAAAGGATAAGATAAGTACCTACCTTTAGTGGAGTTTGCTTATAATAATAGTTATCACTCCAGTATTAAGATGGCCCCCTACGAAGTTTTACACGGTAGGAAGTGCTGATCTACACTATGCTGGTTTTAGGTAGGAGAAAAGAACTTGTTGGGTCTTGATCTAGTTCAACAAACCACTGAACAAATAAGGATAATACGAGACAAAATACTTACAGCTCAGAGTTGGCAAAAGAATTACTATGATAAATAGACCTCTGGAGTTTGAGGAAGGAGACCATGTATTTCTGAAACATTCTCTGACTACTAGAGTTGGTAGGTCTCTTAAAATCAGAAAGCTAAGTCTGTAATTTTTGGGACCCTACAAAATTTTGAAGAAAGTGTGGACATTAGCATATCAAGTTGCCCTCCCACCTAATTTGTCCAACTTGCATAATGTTTTCCATGTATCATAGCTCTGGAAGTATCTTCCTAATTCATCACATGTAATACAAGATGAACCAATCCAAATAAAGGAGAACATGACATACCAGCTAGTACTGGCATCTATATTAGACACTGACATGAAGCAATTAAGAAATAAGACCATTCCTTTGGTGAAGGTTTTATGGGAAGGATTGACTCCGGAAAAAGCAACTTGGGAGCTCGAAGAAGTGATGAGGAAGAAATATCCACAATTGCTCTTAATAGGTAATTTCTAAAATTTTGAGGACAAATTTTCTTTTAGGGAGAAAGAAATGTAACATCCCTAATTTCATTTCATTTATTAATAAAGGTAAATAAATATTTAATGTAACATCCATAATTTCATTTCTTTTATTAATAAAGGTACATAAATAATTAATTAAGGAAATAAAATTTATTAGACAATTTTTAGAAATCTAGGAAATATAATCCTTAGAAATTCTTCACCTTATGTGTATTCATAGAAAATGTTTCTAACATTAAGGGAATAGGTAAAGAGAGAAAACCTAATAGGAAAAGTTAGAAATAACATACTAAAGAGAGGCAAAATTCTTAGGTAAGGAAGATAAATTTTTGTGAAGTAAGTAAAGTCTTAAAATTTAAGAAGATTGGATTAGGGTAATTTTTCCTAATTCCAGAGTTAGAGTTACAAAGTTTAACATCTCCACCTATAAATTGGGCTTTCACCTATGGACACTTCGTATAGAGTTTTTCCACTTCACACGAATTTCTAGCAAGCCAATAGGATATCACAAGCAAGAAATAAAACATAGACTTGGACTGGGATAAGTTAGACCGATAGCCTAAAAATTATGAAAATGTGACCAAGCCCTTCATGAAAGGAAGAATTTTAGCCAAAGCAAAGGAAATGGGTAAGAATGAGCCCAAAATCGAGAAGGAAAAAGAAGAATCATGTGAGGAAATAGTAGTGTAATAATAATAAAGATTAGGTCACATGGCATTAAGACAACATCTATATCCTACATTCATAATTTCAACAAGTAGGTAATAATACATGGTTTTAGGACAAAACATCTATATCCTATATTCATAATTTCAACAAGTGGGTACTAATACATATCATTATGACAAAACATTCTTATCTTAAAAAAATAATTTTAGCCAAGTAAGAAAGATTCAAGGGCTGAAAATTTGCCACCTAAAAAGGTAAACCTATCATACTTGATTAAGACAAAAGAAAAAGGAAATGAATTCCTAAATCAAAGCGACCTTGTCCCTTGTCTTAAGAACATTTTAACATTATTTTCAAAATACAAATCTCATTTTGCTATGCATATCTTGACTAAGGGAGAGGAAGACAAGAAAATGAGTAGTTTTTCCCCAAAAAATAACCAAGTGCATCCTAATTGTGATAAGGTAGACCTATGGTTATGAAAGTTGAACCACATGATACTTTATTTAAGCAAAACCCACCCTTATAACATGATAATTTCATCGAAGTGAGGGAGAGGAAAAACACAAGCAAGGTAGAGTAAGGAAAGGAGAGAAAGAGAGGGGAAGAGAGGAAGAAAGAGGAAGGAGAAGTCTAGAGGACTAAGTACTCAAGGTAAGTTAGCTTAATCTTCATTTGAATCTATCTTTCTTCTTAATTCTTGGGGTTCAAAAAATCACCCTCTTTCTCTTAATTAAGCTACTAGAAAAGCTAAAGAAAGGAGGAAATCTTTCTACTTCCTTCAAGAGCAAAGAAGAAAAAGAATTCACTAAGTGAGCTAGGGAGATCTTTAGGTAGGTTTAACTATATTTCCTTTTAGAAAAGTTTTGAAATTTGAAACATTTATATGAGATTTTGATCCTAGAGCTTTGATGAAATTTACTATATTTGTTACTTGGATGATTGACCATAGATATTGCTATATCATGTTACATGTTGATCTTACAAGTGATGTATGCTTGAATACTTAGGTTGGTGTGGAAAGTTCTGCATAGGTATGGCTATGGGTGACAAAATTTTAGAATTTTTATGCTGCTATTTTGTATATTTAAATGTAGTGAAAAATTGATGAAATATAATTAGATGTAAATTAAGAAGAAAATAGAAGAGGACATAATAAAATGATGAACTAAAACCTTAGAAAATATTTGGTTAGGAAACTAGAATCACTTAATTTGGGGTCCAGATGAGGGAGATATTGCACGAATGTAAGTAATGGTTAGAAAATGGTTAACCAGGGAAGAATCTATCAAGTATGTTTCTGTGTTTGAACTTTTAGTATAAATATTTAGGGAACTAAAAGAAATACTTAAGATAGAAAATGTAGATCTATGTTTCACGGATTTTTAGCTACTGGAATCATTCAAATTAGAATCAATATGAGGGAGATATGGTCAGATTAGTAAACAAAGATCAGAAACTAGCTAACCAGGGAAAAATCTATTAAGTAAGCTTCTGTGTTTGAATATTTGGGAAATATATGTGGGGATTTAGAGGAAATTGTTAACATAATAAATATAGATATATGTATCACGGATCTATAGGATTTGAAATCATTTAATTTGGAGTTCATATGAGAGAGATATGGCTAACTAATGAGTAAAGGTTATAATAAGTCTAGAATCCAGGGTTGTAAATGTAAGTGTTTTAGTTTTCGATTTTTTGGCAATACTTAGTTAGCAATCTGAAGAAATGATAAACATACAAGTTGTATATAAATGTCTTAGAGTTTTATAAGTTTTAGAATCACCTCAATTGGAGTTTTTATGAAGGAGATATGTTCCGATTAGTAAGTAAAGGTCTGAACTAACCCGAGAAGAAATAACATTGAATTTGAGGGAGTAGTAACACCTTGATTACTTACTATTTCCCCAAACTTTTCAACATAAGGGTTTTAGAGGATTGTCTTATCTTTCAATTGACACAAAGATTACTTCAATTCGATTTAAAATAAGAGTGTTATGCTCTGTTTAGTGAAGAGAGGATACTAATATTTAAAAAAGAAGAAGAATCTTATAAATGTAAATAATAAATAACTAGTGTATGCCATAGCTATTGCCATTGCATGAACTCCTTACCATCTTAAGTGTGTAATTTTGACAAAAATATTTTATAAAATGATATTTGAAACGATTATATTTATAGCATTATTACCAATGATTTTTTATAATGATTACATTTTAATGAAAATTATGGCATGTAAGTATAATAAGCATACTTGTTATGGATATCATATTTATGACTATTAATGTGAATAAAAAAGAAAAGAAATGAGCACGGTCACATGGCAGTTTATGTGGTGCACTAGTAAGGGATGCCCTACCAACGACTATGGTTATGTTAATGACAAAAGAAAGAGAAAGTGTGCAATGTCGGACGGAGAGAGAAAAGCTCATACCAAAGAGTAGAAAGTACCCACCCTGATCGGGGTAGTGTGATAAGAAAATAAGTTGATAGTTATCATATGGTAATCTGAAAATAGTTATTTATACCATACATGTCATTAATGTATTATTTTCATGTGCATAGATAAAGTACATTCATGTGACCTAAGATATTTGCTGTAGCTTATATAGATGAACATGACATGATGATCTATATTGATGATAATTGTGATTTATTGTTGAACCTACAAGGATTTAATTCTCATTATATTTCCATATCATGTTCTAAAAAACTAGTTTTGTAGATTTTTCTTTGGCTCTGGCTCTTAGTGTACGTTGGATTGAGTTCTTTTTGTTGAGCAGATCCCAGAAATTAATAAGTTGTTTGTGGTCGAGTTGGCTAAGATCCTAGTGAAAGTGAAACCACCTGCACCTGTGTCCTCGGAACTAGTCAATATGAATGAGTAAGATGTAGACATATAAATGTTTAGTTTGTGTACGTATATTGTTAATTAATAATGTGTAAACCTTAATTATACTTGGTTAAATTAATTGAATGTTATTATGAGTTAAATAAAGGTAATGACTTCATGGGACTTTAAAAAAATTATATATATGTATATATGTAAAAAAAATGGAGTTTTTATAACACTCAGCTTCATCCTTCGGCATATATGCAACAAAGTTAACCTGCTGCACATTAGTGCAGCCTATCACCTTCAAGATCTTCTCCAATTTCCTTATACAACTTTCAACTACCGTTGGGTCATAGCTACTTTGGAAAGAAGGTGGTCTAGTTCTTGGGAACTCAGATAGGCCATTATCATTTTTAGCCATTTGGTTGTTTGCATTATTTTCTCCATCCAGGTTGTTACTATTCTAGAGATGTTGCAGAATTTGATTGGTGACTATGACTTGGTCTCAAATTGTTGTAGCCAAGTTGTACATGGTTTCTTCCATATTGTTTGCTGGGTTCCTCCTTAGTTGTGCCATATCCTACTATGGCAAAAATAGAGTTCTGCAGCTATTGAGTTGATCAAGCCCAATAGTTAGTTTAAAAATATTTACAACAGTCATAACACCACCTCGGCATACAGAGAGAAAACACTAGGGATCATTATGATTGGTGCGTACAACATAACCACATACAACATAACCATAAACATACTTAAGACACTATAAGATTGGTGTGTACTGTCGTAGGTACACCCAAATTGATACCTTACCTCTCAATTAACCTGTAGTAGTAGGAGTAAGGGTTGATCCCACAAATACTGGTATTACCTTATGTGATTCAGAAATGGGAGATTTGATAATTGTAAATAATAATAAAAATAATGAAAGTAATTAATGAGAGAGGCGTTGGTTTTAGTTGATATTCACCATCAAGGGATTGCATTGATCATTGACAAAATCATTAATCTTAAACCAAATATCTATCATTAGGATTCTATCCATGTTCCTTCTTAAGCCTAGTGAATTGATAACAATCATACCACTTAAACCCTAATTAATAAGATATCCTTTAGCACATCAGTAAAGTCTAACCTATTTATTGCATGAAGAACGAGAGAAACCTATAGAGCTAAATAAATATAAACACATCGTTTATATTTAATTTAGTTGAACATTCATCATAAGATTAATTATTTATAATCCAAAATCCTTAATCCTATTTGCTTCATGAATAAAGTAATGAAAAATTTGTTCGAAACCTAATTTAGCAGTAGATTAAGACATACACCCTAGTAATCATATGAACAATCATTAAGAAAAGATAAGAGTAGATGAATAATTAATACCCAGTTAAGATTGAACTAATAAAATCAATTCCAAATCTCACAATGCATAACGATCCCTTGAGGTTTCAATCTTCCTCTACCAACTAAAAGTAAATCAGCTGCACAGGGCCATAAGAAAATCTAAACAAGAATTAAAGAAGGTAATTAAGAGTTTGAATGATTGAATTCATCCTCTTAATGCTTGCTTTCTCCCTCTTTTATAGATTGGCTGCTCCTTAATGAAGTAGGGTTGTTTCCATGTCAAATCACGGCCTATCACATTTTATTTGGAGTTAAAAAACCCTAAAATTTGTGATCTCAGTATTCTGGTGAGGCGGCGAGTGCCATGACACTTCGAAAATTGACTAACAGGCTGCCACGACACCTAAGCTAGCACCGGGGCGCTCTAGCTTTGACGCTCGAGCGCTGCGGCTCATAATTTTCCAAAATTTTCCACAGTGAAAAATATGAAGGTTGTAGCTCTATGTCTCTTGTTTTCACAGCCACTAGAATCACCTTAATCAGATCTAAATTGAAGGAGATATGCCAAAATTGGTGACCAATGGTAAGGATTCATCATGCTGCACTGTGATTCTGAATTACGATCTCTGTAACGCTATGAAATCTCAAGAATTTGACAAAGTCTTCAACATAAAAGTTGTAGATAATTGTTTTATATTTTTACAACCACTTGAATCACTTTGATTGGTGTTCATATGAGGGATATATGTTCTAAATAGTACTGAAAGGTTTGGAATCGTTGCAATTTTGCTTTTTTCCATGAATTTGTCATCTTTTTCTTCTCTTTTCTTCTTCCTTTGTTCCTACAACACAAAACACAAAACTAAGCTTATTCTTAATCATATTTTACATAAATCAAACAAAAATTAATTTTAAAGGTACTGATATCATGCTCAATTAAGATCACATTAAATACCCCCATACTTAACCTTTTGCTTGTCCTCAAGCAAAACAATACCTAACGACGAAAGACAACAATCAATATATGTAGTGAATGTTAGGCTAACCAAATGTTTTCCACATAACATGAAAATATACTTGAGAAAAATTTTGAAATGTCATAATCATGCACAAGACTAACACAAATGCAATCTATTATTTTAATCTTCTGAATCCCTAGTGTGTGTGTGTTCTTGGGTCAATAAATTTTGTTTTACCCAGATGAGTTTATATATCCCAAATTTTTGGTTGTAGATCTCTAATTAGCTTAGGATTTCCATATGCTTATTCTTCATGCCACTCTCCACTAATGTAGGCCAAAACTACTTCTAGGATCAATAGGACTTTATTTAGCTTGTAATGTGGCCAGGATATAATGTAGGATAAAGGATACAAATTTAGGCTCAATCACCCAGCACCATGCGGTTAAATATGATCTATTGAGATTTTTCAAATTTAGGGAGATTTTCCCCCCACATTCATTTTCTTGTTTCAATTGAATTTAATCCATCCTTTTCCTCAGTTCTCTAAGTTTTTTTTTCCACAACATTTACTTTTATCCTCTTTCAATTTTTCTTCCTTTTCCTTTGCATAATTCTTTTTTTTTCTTTGCACAATTCTTTTCTTTTCCTTGCTCCACTCTTCCACCCTTTTGTAAATAAATCTCTACAAAACAAGTATTCAGAAAAATAATCATAGTGAGTGAATAGGATAAAAATTAAGGATATTCATACGAAATTTGGCTTTCGGCTCATTTGTGGTTTTTAGAAGAAAAAGTTCATTAAGCTCAAAATAGACGAACTAATGATATTTCATTGCTTAGGTTAGGCTTGAAAGGCTCAATCTCTCAAATAATGCTTAAATCATCTCTTAAATAATAGTATTAGCCTAGGATTTCACCTCAAGCAGCATTCAAATAAGTTCTAGAATCCTATTGAGATCATGAAATATTATTGAATTATATAAACCTTCTTTAAGTAAAAGATAAATTGAATGCCCAAAGTTATTGTGCAAAATTATTTTAGGATTTTAAAGTCAAAAGTAATAAATAGCAGAAGGGATAAAATTGCACACAACCATGAATTTTCTACATTTTTCAAAAGCTAAAGACAATTTGGATAGTCATATCATTGCCTGTTGGTTGTGCCTATGTTGGTTGCAAAGTATTTATACAATGTCAGAACGCAAGTGCACGTGTCGTGACCAAGTAATATAATGACGAGTGAGTATCGTCCTACAAGGAGTATACTAGAAACTACTATAGAATGCTTTGACTTGTGAAATGTTGTAGCAAAATTCTGTTGGTTCACACGATTCAATGTTTAGGAAAATTAAAATGTAAAAAACTAGACAACGCTTAATTAAGTTGAGAGACTCTAGGTTATGAAGAAGAAAATATTAGGTGAACTAGGGTTGCTATGAACTTCTGCACTCATTTTGCTCTAGAAATTGCTATAGCAATTGCTTTAGTGCCCAGTCTACTCTTGAATGGAGTCCTTCCAGACTACCATTTCTTGTACTCCTGGGGTTAGGATTTGCATCCCTGCATCAATCCCAACCCTAGAGTTGTACTTGAAGCCCCCAACTCTTGGGTGAAATGAGACAACCATACGTTCCTATATTGGTTATGCCCACACATCCAACTCTTTTCCAGCATTCACCACCTTTCTAGGTTAATGATAGCCTAAGTTTTCTCTTCCTAATTTCAGTTAGTAGGAGAAGTTAAGATGTACAAACACAGTTGGATGTCACAGTGTTGCGGTAGCAAAATCATTCATAAATTAAAATGTGCATGTGTTCATTGCAACCCGTCTACAACCCTAGCTGGAAAGTTAGCCCAACCTCATATCTAAACGGACTATAAGCATTAGAATACCCAGTATGCAGAGGAGAGAAATACAACTATATGAAAGGAAAAATGCAGTTTCCTACTGACAATGCAAACACTAAAAAGAAAATGAAAGGAATCCTTAGCAGCAGTCCTCTTCTTTGCTCCTACGCTTCACCATCCAAGGTTTCCTTGTCCTATCCTAGGCCACTTTTAAGTGATCCTTGTGGTCCCATAAAAGTGGCCCGGTCTGCTGAAATCTCACTGCTTTTCGGCCAGCACCTCTATCAATAGCTTTCCCTCCACTTCCAGTAGTGGAGGCTGTTCCTATACCTCCAATAGTCTGCTGTGTCAGTTGGGCGCTCCTTTTCCCCCTGTTGGGTGGTGGCTGCACCTGCTGCATAGCTCTGAGTCCCTGCCACCTGCACCATATCACAAAAGGTAAGCCTCCCATCTTATGCATCTTATTAAAAAGGACCAAGATCACCCAACACTACTCGGTTTGATGCCTTAATTGCTGCGCATGTATACTGAATTGGCACAGCAAACAGAATAGGTGATCTTATGTCCGTGGGAGGCTAATCATTCTATTATTAGGGGACATGAAAGCTAATAAGTCAAAATACATATTAAATATCCTTGGAAAAACATAGAGAAACTCTAATGAATTAGAGTTATCAAATCGCCTCAAACTTAAATGGTTGCTTGTCCTTAAGCAATTTACTCTAACCACTACACCACTTTTAATGAGCCACAGCTCCTTTCCCCAGTATAGTTCCATTGGTCCTGCTGCTAGCCCTCAACTCTCAGGGTTGTTTCCATGTAGGGATTACCACCTGCCTTCTGCCTTTTTCCCCAACTTCAACCAAAACCTTCATCCAAGTTGTGTGTGGTGTGGACAGGTTTACAAGAGTAACTTGGATCAAGATCAGGTCAAAGTCCTAAGGTTCCCCTACTAATATATCGAGTCTCCTTTAATCAGGACAAGTTGCCATACTACATAGGCACAGCCAGGGCAAATAAGATGGGGTAGCTCCCTGATTTTTGATCCTTTCATTCTTTTGCATAAATATTTTATTTTACTCCTTTTTTTTAACAAAGGTCATTAGTGCCTTTTGACGTGAATGCCAACATGTGAGATGAAGGCACCCGGTTACTTAGCATTATCACCCTTAAGAAAAATCCTACTTGTACCTCTATGTCCCTGTTTTACGCAAAAGTACACATGGGGCTCATACATACCCCTGGTTACTAAGGAACAATGGTGGCATTGGAGTGGCAACATTTCTCTCTTCTTCCTCTCTTTCCCATAAACTTAAACCTCTTTGACCATAGCCCATGCCCCTTTTTGTATTCAGCAGGAGACTCTCAATATTAACTATAAAAACTTAGGCCCAATTCCTGAAGAATCACTAGATTTCTCTTGCTAACACTGACCATAGTTCTGTGTTAATTAGAAGAAGGTTCTAGCTGTGTGAGGTTGGCATGCAGATTTCCTATTTGGGCTATCAATGAAGTTCCAAACTTCCTCATAGAGTTTTCTAGAGCTAACAGCAGGTCATGAAATACACGACAGACTCATCTCTCTTCTTCTTTTTCTCTTCATTTTTTTTCTTTTTTTTAGTAAAACAAAAAGTAATTGTAAAAAGTCCCTAATTGCTAAAGTTATCAGATGTAGACTAACATTCCAGCATAATCACACAGGAATTCATACCAGAAGTAGCACAAATTGAAATACACTCATTCAGTTAAGCATAGCAATTGCCACAGCAAACACTAAAGCAAATACTAAAGCTACATTAATCATATCCCCAGCACAGTAAATGCTAGAGTAAACACTAAAGCAACATTAATTTCACCTCCACCCTAAACTTAAAGCTAAGCAGTGTCCCCACTGTTGATTCCATAAAATAGGCAAAGTACAGGAACAGCAACATGCAAAGCAAAGTGAAAATACAAAAACAGGATAAGGGAAATAGAAGATAAGGTGACTCCCTAAAGGTGTTTGCAGGGATGCTGTAGCACCCTAGTGGCATTGACCCCCTTAAGACTTTAAGGCGCTACGGAGCCCACTCCTTCGTTGAGTTGATCTTTGTGAGATCTGGAGTTTGGCCTTCCCTTTCTGTATTATTAATGCCCTTTTTGCAAGTGGCTCTTCATCCTCTGAGGACTCATTTTCGTCATGAGTCCTTGATGGGCATGGCTGCTGCTCGTGGCTGTGGGAAGAGTCTTGGGACTCTTGGCCCTCTTTAGACTTAGGCTCTGGGGCCCTCTGTTCTTCCCCAGTTGTGTGGTGCAGTAGGTCTGAAGGGAAGTCTGGAAAGGGGAAGAACTGTCTAAAATTTTGCTCGAGTGTTTTCCGGAGGGCAATATCCCTCTTCTGTTGGTACTGCCAGAAGGTGTGCTAGTGTTTGAGGAGCAGAGATTGTTGCTGCAAGATGGTGGTTTGCTGTTGAAGCAACAAGTGTAGGGTCTTGTCAACCGGATGAGGAGCAGAGGTGGAGGCAGCTTAGCCTTCAGAATGTGGTGGGGCTTGTGTGGTAGTTGGTGGATCTGGAGCACTTTTTTCTTAGACAATTTGAGCTATGGTAATGATGCTAATGAGGCTGCCCCCCTTAAGTGTCTCCTCATCAATTGAGATAGGCACCCTGATGTCCTAGCACAGCAGGGTGATGAGGAAAGGGAAGAGTAGACTTCCTTTCTTGCGGCTTGAACACACTCAGATTTGTTTGTTGATCACCCTGCCTACGTTAATAGGCCTACTTGAAATAATGGCATCCACCGTTGCCACTCTATCTCTGCTTACCATTTACCCGTGAGTAGAGGGCAAAAGGTGAGTTTTGAGAAAATGGTACCAAACCTTTACCGTAGGCACCAAGGAAGCTCGATTAATTGTAGCAGCACCCTGGGAAGATATGTCCTAGGTGGTGCCTGGGATATATACTTGGGCTAGCATTTCTTGCCAGTCGTGGTCTTGTAGAGCCTCTAATTGTGCTTCGTAATCATTATCCTCATCAAGCAATTTATAGGCTTTATTGATTGTGGCTTGGTCAAATAAAACCCAGGTCTCCCTGACTTTGACCCATTCTTTGGCATTTTGTGGGAAGTTGGCGTAGAACTCCCTCACCAGAGGGATAAGGGCAGGCTCGGGGTGGGTGGCAAAGGTCTCCAATCCTCGTTGCTTCACTACTGTTGCCACATACATTGGCAGACCCAGATCTTCAAGCATGGTAAAGGTAAAGCCTTTCTCTGCGCAGAAATTTCGTAGAATAGTCTCTTCATCGTGTCGCTGCTTGTTCTCCTCGGAGGTAAACTTCTGCATTTTGGTTGCCTTCCGTGCTACGGTATTGACCCTCGGCATTGTTGGCTAGTGGAGATTCTGAAAGATGCAGGTCTGCTTCGTGCAAAAGGGGTTCCGAGATGTGAAGGGATGAGAGTACAAGAGAGTACTTAGAATGTGAAGGGTTTGAGAGAGAGTTGCAGAGATGAGTACACCAGGCTGGGTTGGGTGAAATGAGGGGGTGTACGTACTTATGGGATTCTCAAAGTTTTACCGCTCCCCTTTTTTTTGTCAAGCTGAGAGCTTTTGTTGCAGCAATTCCTGTGGCAAAAACTGGCTTCCCTATGATTTTGTTGTAGCAAGTCGTGTGACAAAAGCTGGCTTCCACACTCTTTTGCCACAGCAAAACAAGACTAGCTTTCACATGCTTTTGCTGCAGTAGGCCAAAAATTAATCTTCAGCCTGGTGTTCTCCCCCTCCTACAAAATGAACACAATTTATATTAGATTCACAATTCAAGCTACCCAATAATTTAAACTAAAACAACAATGAATGAAACATGGGTTGCCTCCCATGAGCGCTTGTTTTGGAGTAAACAGCTTGACTTCTTCCCTATTCATCCTTTTTACAATTATAGTGAGGTGTGTTGGCGATCCACATCACCTCCAAGGTAGAGCTTGATCCGTTGTCTGTTAACCTTGAATGTCCTCCCTTCCTTTTCTTCTTCCAGTTCAACAGTTCCAAAAGGTAAGACTTTGTTGATGTGGAAGGGGCCAGACCAACGAGATTTTAATTTCCCAAGGAACAAGGTTAACCTAGAGTTGTATAGCAGCACTCTCTATCCTACTTCGAATTCCCTTGGCTATATCCTCTTGTCGTGCCATTTCTTTGCTTTCTCTTTGTATAGCTTGGCATTCTCATAAGCTTGACCACGGAATTCATCCAGCTCATTTAGCTACAGCATTCTTTTCTCACCCACAACTCCCAAATTCAGATTTAACTCCCTCATTGCCCAATATGCCCAATGCTCTAGCTCTACTGGCAGATGGCAAGCCTTACCAAACACCAACTTGTATGGTGACATCCCCAGTGGTGTTTTATAGGCTGTTCTATAGGCCCACAATACATCATCTAGCCTTAAGGACCAATCCTTCCTAGTTGGGCCAACCGTTTTTTCCAGTATCCTCTTGATTTCTCTATTAGAGACTTCAGCCTGCCGATTGGTTTGTGGATGATATGGTGTTTCCACCTTGTGTCTTACGCCATATTTGGCCAGCAGTGCTCTGAATTACCTGTTGCAGAAGTGGGATCCTCCATCGCTGATGATGGCTCTGAGGGTTCCAAACCTTGTAAAAATGTTCTTCTTTAGAAATCTAGTTACCACCTTTGCCTCGTTAGTGGGAGACGCACTTGCTTCTACCTATTTTGAGACTTAGTCAACAACTACTAAGATGTATTGGTTCCCAAAACTCGAAGGGAAAGGGCCCATGAAATCTATTCCCCATACATTGAACAATTCCACTTCTAAGATGTTGTTCAATGGCATTTCATGTATTTTGGATATGTTTCCTATTCTCTGGCACCTGTCACATTGCAACACAAAGGAGTGGGAGTCCTTGAATAGAGAAGACCAGTAGAACCCTGCCTGCAGTACCTTGTTTGCAGTCTTCACTCCTCCAAAATGGCCTCCATAGGGTGAAGCATGGCATTGCTGCAAGATTTGCTCCATCTCTTCACTAGGAATGCATCTTCTTATCATCTGATCAGCACATTGCTTGAAGAGGTATGGTTTATCCCAATAATATGAATTCACGTCATGCATAAATTTCTTCTTTTGTTGTGAGGTCAATTCCGGTGGGAGCAGGCCACTCACCAGGTAGTTTACATAATCAGCATACTATAGCACACCAGCTTGGGTCATGAGGAAGAGTTGTTCATCTGGGAATTTCTCATTAATTTCCTTTACTTTTGCACTATCCTGTTCCAGTCTGGAAAGATGGTCTGCCACCTGATTCTCTGTTCCCCTTCTATCCCTGATCTCCAGATCAAATTCCTATAGCAAGAGCACCCATCGAATGAGTCTAGGCTAGGAATCCTTCTTCTTAACCAGGTGCTTGATGGCAGAGTGGTATGTGTGCACAATTACTTATGTTCTTACCAAATATGATCTGAATTTCTCAAAAGAAAATACCACTGTAAGCATCTCCTTCTCTATTACTGTGTAGTTGAGCTGGGCCCCTTGCAACGTTTTTCTTGCATAATATATAGAATGAAAAACTTTATTCCTGCATTGCCCAAGGACTACTCCCAATGCTGCTTCACTTGCATCACAAATTAGTTTAAATGGAGAAGTCCAGTCTGGTGCCACAATAACTGGTGCTGAACTCAATTTTTTCTTAAGGTCACAGAATGCTATCATACAGTTTTCATCAAAGCAGAAAGTTTTGTCTTTCTCCAGCAAGTTGCATAGATATTTTGCAACCTTATAGAAGTCCCTGATGAACCTCCTGTAGAATCTTGCATGGCCAAGGAAGCTTCTAGTGCCTTTGACTAAGGTGGGAGGGGGCAACTTCTCTATTATCTCTACTTTGGCTTTGTCAACTTCTATTCCATTTTGAGAGAATTTATGTCCTAAAATAATCCTTTCCTTCACCATGAATTGACACTTCTCTCAGTTTAGCACCAAGTTTGTTTCCTTACATCTTTGTAAGACCTTAGCAAGGTTTCCCAAACATAAGTCGAAGGAGTCCCCAAAACTGAGAAGTCATCCATGAAAATTTTCAGAAATTGCTCAGCCATTTCTGTGAAAATTGCCATCATGCATCGCTAAAAGGTTGCTGGAGCATTGCATAATCCAAACAGCATCCTTCAAAATACAAAGGTGCCATAAGGACATGTGAATGTGGTCTTATGCTGGTCTTCGAGTTCTATAACATTCTGATTGTAGCCTAAATACCTATCTAGGAAACAATAGTATTCCCTTCCTGCAAGTCTGTCTAGTATCTGGTCTATGAATGGCAGGTGGAAATAGTCTTTCCGGGTGTTTTTGTTCAATCTTCGGTAGTCCATGCAAATCCTCCAACCGGTCACAACCTTGGTGGGGATGAGCTCGCTATTTTCATTTTTCACCACGGTCATGCCCCCTTTCTTAGGAACGCATTGGACTGGACTAACCTAGGAACTGTCTGATATGGGGTAAATAATTCGAGCATCTAACCACTTTATGATTTCCCATTTTACCACCTCCTTCATTATTGGAATGAGCCCCCGTTGGGGTTCAATAGACCCTTTTCATTGCTCTCCAAAAGGATCTTATGCATACAAAATGAGGGGCTGATACCCTTGATATCAGCAAGGGTCCAACCAATAGCTTTTCTGAATCTTTTCAACGTCAGGACTAGTTTCTCCTCTTGCTCTTCTGTTAAGAGTGCTGAAATGATCATAGGAAGGGTGGTTGTTTCGCCTAGATATGCATACTTGAGGTGTGCTGGTAATGGCTACAACTATAAGATTGGTGGTTCCTCTACAGATGCCTTAGGCAGCCTTGTTTCTAGTGAGGACATGTCGAAGGGCTCATCCATCGGTCCCAGCTTCCTAGTGCCATGTCTGGCTTCAATCTATGCCCATTCTTTCTCGTTTTCTCCCTCTGAATCTGAGTTATCTGCCCACATAACTGGTGATGGGCCTTTGCAGCATTTTTTAAACTGCTCTGATGCTAATGTGTCTATAACAGACACAACTGAACATTCCTCTACTTCGCTAGGGAATTTCATGGACTAGAATACATTGAATGTAACCTGCTAATCCTGTACTCTCATGATTAATTCCCCTTTTTGGACATCAATTAAGGTTCGGCCAGTTGCTAGGAATGGCCTGCCTAAAATAATTGGCACCTCTGCATCATCTTCATAGTCCAGTATTATAAAGTCTACTAGGAAAATGAATTTGTCCACCTTAACTAGGACATCCTCAATTTTCCCTTCAGGATGTGCAATGGATCTGTCTGCCAATTGTAGTGAAATCGTGGTAGGTCTTGCTTCTCCAATCCCTAGCTTCTTGAATATGGCCATTGGCATGAGGTTGATGCTTGCTCCCAAGTCACAGAGGGCATTGCCAAAATACTAGTTCCCAATAGAACATGGTATGGTGAAGCTACCTGGATCCTTGAGTTTAGGAGACAGCTTATTCTGCAACATAGCACTACATTCTTGTGTGAGGGACATAGTCTCAAATTCCCCAAATCTTCTCTCTTTGGTCAAGATGTCCTTCATGAACTTGACATAGTTTGGCATTTTCTCTAATGCTTCCACCAAGGGGATGTTAATATGCAGTTGCTTGAGGACGTCCAGAAATCTTCTGAATTGATGGTCATTCTGTTGTTTTTGGAATCTTTGAGGAAATAGTGGAGGTAACTAAGTCTGCTGCACGTTTTGTTGTGGCAAAGTTGCAGTATTTTGTTGTGGCAAAGCTGTAGTATTTTGTTGTGTCAAAGTTGCAGACTTTTCTCTAGAGATTCCTGCTTCATCACTTGCCTCTTCCACCAGCCTCTACTTGTCTTTCTTCCTTTCTAGGGGTATAGTAGGGTCTTTTTGGTCATGTCTCTTTGCTTGGGGTGCTTCCACTACTTTTCCACTTCTAAGAGCTATAGCCTTGCAGTGCTCTTTCCCTTCTCTCCTAAGGACTTTAGTATTGCTTAAAGACGTCTCTAGAGGTATGCTTTTCAATTCATTGGCGAGCTGCTCGACTTGGGTCTCCAAATTTCTCAATGTTGTAGTTTGACTCTAAATCACATAATCATTTCTTGCCATAACCTCCTTCAGCAGGGACTCCAACGAAGTGGGAGTTTTCGTAGGCTGATACCTTTGCTGCTGAAAGCCTAGGGGTGCTTGTGGTCTTTGTGGGGTATAGTTGCTTCCCTATCCAGTGCCATAGTTACTCCAAGAAAAATTGGGATGCTGCCTCCAGCCTGGGTTATACGTGTTTGAATAGGGATTGTTGTTGCGATTCATGTTTCACACATAGCATACTGACTTCAGATTCGAGGGACAACTTTCGAATAAATGAGACCCATTGCACAGAACACAAGATACTCCGTTCTCCTGAACTGCATTAGCTGCTTGAGGGCGAATCAGCTGCTGGTTTTCCAGGACATTCACTAATGAAGCTAGCTGGGCTGTGAGAAAAGTGACTTCACTCACTTCACGCATACCTGTTGTCTTCTTTCTAGTTGAGACTCTATCCATAGGCCAATGATAGTTATTACTAGCCATTCTTTTGAGTAGCTTATATGCCTCATTGTATGTTTTAGACAGAAGTGCCCCATTAGCCGCTGCATCCACTATGGTTCGTGTTTGAGCATTAAGGCCATTGTAAAATGTCTCCATCTGAATGCAGTATGGGATTTCATGGTGGGGACATCTCCGTAGTAGCTCTTTGTACCTTTCCCAAGTGTCATATAGCGATTCCCCGTCTAGTTGCTGGAAGGACATGATATCATTCCTTAATCATGCATTCTTGGTAGGTGGGAAGTATTTTAGCAAAAACTTCTCTGCCAAATCACTCCAATTTGCAATAGAATCGGGTGGCAAAGAGTTTAACCACGCCCTAGCTCGATCTATTAATGAGTAGGGGAACAGTTTTAACCTGAGAACTTCATCTGTCACCCCATTCATTTGGAAAGCATTAGTAACTTTGATGAATACTCTCAGGTGAAGGTGTGGGTCCTCTGTAGGCATTCCACTAAATTGCCCTGCATTCTGCAGCATCTGAAACATTACCGGCTTGAGCTCGAAATGAAGAGCTTTGATTTCTGGTCTTACAATGCTCGGGTTCAACCCATTCAGGTTTGGTTGAACATAAGCATTCAGGACTCTATCTCTGTCATCCATGTTGTCTGCTCCATTCTGGTTAGCCATTTTTACTTGTTGTTGAGGTCCCAACAATCCTCTCCTTCTTCTCAGAAGCGTTCTTTTGGACCTGCTTATGCACTGCATTACGTGCCCAGAAAATGACACCAGAATAACTAAAAGATAAAGTCCTTCACACAATCAAACATCTAAAAATAATTTTCTATTTGACACTCCCCGGCAACGACGCCAAAAACTTGTTGGTTACAAAGTATTTATGCAATGTCAGAACGCAAGTGCACGTGTCATGACTAAGTAATATAATGATGAGTGAGTATCATCCCACGAGGAGTATACTAGAAACTACTATAGAATGCTTTGACTTGTGAAATGTTGTAGGAAAATTTTGTTGGTTCACACGATTCAATGTTTAGGAAAATTAAAATGTAACAAACTAGACAGGGATTAATTAAGTTGAGAGACTCTAGGTTATGAAGAAGAAAATATTAGGTGAACTAGGGTTGCTATGAACCTCTGCACTCATTTTGCTCTAGAAATTGCTATAGCAATTGCTTCAGCGCCCAGTCTGCTCTTGAATGGAGTCCTTCCAGACTACCATTCCTTGCACTCATAGGGTTAGGATGTGCATCCCTGTATCAATCCCAACCCCAGAGTTATACTTGAAGCCCCTAACTCTTGGGTCAAATGAGACAACCATACATTCCTATATTGATTATGCCCACACATCCAACAATTTTCCAGCATTCACCACCTTTCCAGGTTAATGATGGCCTAAGTTTGCTCTTCCTAATTTTAGTTAGTATGAGAAGTTAAGATGTACAAACACAGTTGGATGTCACAGCATTGCGGCAGCAAAATCATTCATAAATTAAAATGTGCATGTGTTCATTGCAACCCATCTACAACCCTAGCTGGAAAGTTAGCCCATCCTCATATCTAAACTGACTATAAGCATTAGATTATCCAGTATGCAAAGGAGAGAAATACAACTATATGAAAGGAAAAATGCAGTTTCCTGCTGACAATGCAAACACTAAAAAGAAAATGAAAGGAATCCCCAGCAGTCGTCCTCTTCCTTGCTCCTACGCTTCACCATCCAAGGTTGCCCCGTCTTAGCCCAGAGTGTAACCACACAGCTTACTCCAGACAAGCAGCTTTGGGCTTCCTATTTCAGTATTCTTCTGTCACCTCCCTTATGTCTCTCTTTTTTTGTGCTTTTCTATTTTCCCCTTTTATAGGTGATCCTTGTGGTCCCATAAAAGTGGCATAGACTGTTGAAATCTCCCTGCTTTTCGGCCAGCACATCTGTCAGCAACTTTCCCTCCACTTCTAGTAGTGGAGGCTGTTCCTGTACCTCCAGCAGTCTGTTGTGTCAGCTGGGCGCTCCTTTTCCCCCTGCTGGGTGGTGGCTGCACCTGCTGCACAACTCTGACTCCCTGCCACCTACACCATATCACAAAAGGTAAGCCTCCCATCTTATGCATTATATTAAAAAGGACCAAGATCACCCAACACCACTCGGTTTGCTACCTTAATTGATGCGCATGTATACAGAATTGTCACAACAACCAGAATGGGTGATCTTGTGTTTGTGGAAGGCTAATCATTCTATTATTAGGGGACATGATAGCTAATAAGTCAAAATGCATATTAAATATCCTTGGAAAAACATAGAGAAACTCTAATGAATTAGAGTTATCAACCTAACATCCCAAAACCTAAATTGAAACACTCACACAATCACTCAACTTGCTAAATGCAATAAAAGTGCATTATTAGTAAAAATCAGAAAATTAATGCTCAAGATAGGGTCACAATTATTCAGACAAATATATTTCCACCCCCACACTCAAACTTTACATTGTTCTCAATGTAAAAGAAAGATAAGAGTAGGAAAGGATATATGAAAACATATAAGTGGACTTCCCTGAATTTGTTTAGGGTGGAATGAGCATGTTGCATTACTGGACCCTAAATTTGTCTGATTTCCACTTTCTTTCTTTCTTTTTCTTTTTAAGATTATGATGGGTTGCCTCCTAATAAGCACCTTTGTTTAATGTTGTTGGCTTGACTCATAGCTCAAGATGTCATTCATGGAGGATCCTTGATGTCTGCTTTACTTTAAAATTTCTCGAACTGATTCAAGCCTTAAAATTCTACCGCATGACAAGCAATCACATTAGTAATAACAAGGGATCCTAACCAAGGGAGAAATTTCTTACCTTTGCGGGGTCTAGCCCCTTTGATTTCTAGAACTTGATGTAACTCTACAGTTAGGTCTATGCTTTTAAGGTTTGCAATTATTTTTATAATAGCATTTCATTTTTCCTAAAGAATATGCATCAATGCCTATTCCTTTTTAGCACCTAGATTCTTGGAAACTATGATAGGTAGTGCATCCCCAACTTCCAAGTATTTCAAGTGATTGGAAATAGGTGACAGATTTGATCTATGATCCTGCAAAACAGAAGGTGCACTTGCATTAAAATTTGGTACTGAGGTAGGGGTATCTTTACCTGTTTGCTGCACTTTTGGAGCTTCTTCATTATTCTTCTGGAAGTGAACACTCAAAGCTGATTTCTCAACCTTTGTCTCTGAAGGCTCAATATCCTGTGCTATAGAATCTAACATATTAATAGCATAGGCAGTAAGATCTTTCATGGCATTGCAATTATTGATTTTCATAATTTTTTCTTCAAATTCCATTTCAGTGTGCCACTATGAACATCTGTTACGGCATTTGATGTTTTTAAAAATGGTCTCCCTAACAAAATTGGAGTAGTTTGACCACCACTCTCCATATTAAGTACATAAAAATCAATAAGAAAAATCATATCACCAGCTTGCACTAAAACATCCTCAACCACACCCTTGGGGAGGGTATTAGATTTGTCAGCCAATTGAATTATAACACTAGTTTCTTTTAGAGGTCCTAGTGCTAAAGATGCATAGACAAAGTATGGCATGACATTAATAGATGCTCCTAGATCTAGCATCACCTTCTTAAATGTATTATTGCTTATAGAGCAGGGAATATAAAACATACATGGGTCCTTGTATTTTGTAGGAAGTTTTCTCTGAATAATTGTAGAAACATGCTCACCTACTTTTACTTTCTCACTTCTTTTCCACTTCTGCTGCCTCTGTTGTGTGTAATTCCCTTAAAAATTTGGCATAGAGAGGTTCCTGACTGATTGCATCTAAAAGAGGAAGATTCACCTCACACTTTCTAAAGGTATCATATAATTTAGAAGTTTTCTCATTCATCCTATTTTCCTTCAAAGCTTCAGGAAATGGAGGTGTAGATTCATATTCAAATAAAGGTGCAGACTTACCTTTTGGATGCTTACCTGTCATGGTTACATTATTCTTTTCTTCCTCTTGCTCAATTGGTGCATGTACCTCTTACATTGGGATCTTAACTTCTTTATCACCCTATAGCATGATTGCATTCACATTTTCCCTTGGGTCTACCACAGTTTGAGAGGTTAACTTACCTAAATTTATAGCCTATAATATGCTAACTGTGGTTGCTAATCAGCCCATTTGATTTGCCAGGCTTTAAATACTAGCTTTTGTCTCTTGCTGAAATTGTTGAGTGTTATGTGCAAGTGATTTAACAATATTTTCTAAAGAAGTACTTACCTGGGAATCCTAAGATGTATTCTTTCTAGGATAATAGGCCTGTTGACGATGCTAAAAATTTTGTTCTACATGTCTATTTTGTGTATTCCCATACCTGAAATTGAGATGATCCTCCCTTCTAGGATTATATGTATTAGCATAAGGATCATACCTCTTTGGTTGAGTAGGGAACCCTCCCACAACATTAGCTCGTTCTGTGGATTCCTTTGGAAGTGTAGGGCACATATCATTTGGGTGCCCCTTTGTTGAATATATTCTATAGATTTTCACTTGTTGCGGTGTACCTATAACAATTTGGGGTACAAAAAATGTCAGTTCAAATATATGTTCCTGAAGGGTGGAATTACTTACCTTATGGGCATGTTGAACTGGAGAATCATGCCTAGCACCAAATTGTTAGGAATTGGCAGCCATGTTTGTATGAATATTCTAGCTACTTCAGGAGTCTTATCTACTAGTGCTCCTTCACTAGCTGCATCTATCATGCTCCTGTCTCTCTGCAAAAGACCTTCTTAAAAATATTGGATCAATAAGTGCTCACTAATTTGATGATGTGGGCATCTTGCAAAAAGCTTTTTAAACCTTTACCAATACTCATAAAGTGTCTCTCCATATAGTTGCCTAATGCCGCATATTTCCTTTCTTATATTTGCAGCTCTAGATGTAGGAAAATATCTCTCTAAAAATAATTTATTCATCTCATTCCAAGTAGTAATAGTGCCAAATGGTAAATAATATAGCCAGTCTTTGGCTAAGTCTCCTAAGAAAAAAGGGAAATCCTGAGTTTAATTTGTTCTTCTATTATTCTAGGGGGCTTCATATTGGTTCACACCACATGGAATTCCTTCAAGTGTTTATGTGGGTCTTCACCTGCAAGACCATGAAAATTGAGTAAAAGATGAATCAGTCCTGATTTTAATTCAAAATTAATGTTTTCATCAAGGTTAGGAAAAGTAATGCATAAAGGCTGATGGTGTAGATATAGAGTTGCAAGCTCCTTCAGAGTAGGGTGTCTGGCCATGATTACTTCCTCCTTCTCCTGATGAATGTCCTCTTGAAGTTCTCTTCTGTGCCTATGAATAGATTTTCCAATATCTGGATTAAACTGTAAATCTTGAGAATTATAAGAATGAGTCACAGGCATAAATCAAAATAAAAACCACAAAAGATAATAGACGCAGTCCCCCGCAATGGCGCCAAAATTTGGTGCGTATTGTCGCAGGTACACCCAAATTGATACCTTACCTCTCAACTAACCTGTAGTAGTGGGAATAAGGGTCGATCCCACAGAGACTGTTATTACCTTATGTGATTGAGAAAATGAGGATTTGATAATTGTAAATAATAAAGCAAATAATAATGAAAGTAATTAAGAAAGTAATTAATGAGAGAGGCGTTGGTTTCGGTCGATATTCACCATCAAGGGATTGCTTTGATCATTGACAAAATCATCAATCTTAAACCAAATATCTACCATTGGGATTCTATCCCTGTTCCTCCTTAAGACTAGTGAACTGATAACAATCATTCCAATTAAACCCTAATTAATAAGATATCCTTTAGCACATCGGTAAAGTATAACCTATTAATTGCTTGAAGAATGAGAGAAACTGATAGAGCTAAATAAATATAAACACATCGGTTTTATTTAATTTAGTTGATCATTCATAATAGGAATAATGATTTATAATCCAAAATCCTTAATCCTATTTGCTTCATGAATAAAGTAATGAAAACTTTGTTCAAAACCTAATTCAGCAGTAGATTAAGACATACAATATACTAGTAGGCCTTCCTAGCAATCGTATGAACAATCATTGAGAAAAGATAAGAGTAGATGAATAATCAATACCTGGTTAAGATTGAACTAATAAAATCAATTCCAAATCTCACAATGCATAACGATCCCTTATGGTTTCAATCTTTCTCTACCAACTAAAAGTAAATCAGCTGTGTAGGGCCATAAGAAAATTTAAATAAGAATTAAAGAAGGTAATTAAGATTTTGAATGATTGAATTCATCCCCTTTATATTTGCTTTCTCCCTTTTTTATAGATTAGCTACTCCTCAATGAAGTAGGGTTGTTTCCACCTCAAATCTCGGCCTATCGGGCTTCAATTGGAGTTAAAAAATCCTAAAATTTACGATCTTAACATTTTGGTGTGGCGGCGAGCTACTTGGGCACCGGGGCACTTCAAAAATTGACTAACAGAGCCCCACAGTGCCTGAGCTAGCGTTGGGGTGCTCTGGTTCTGACGACTGGGCACTGTGGCACTCGGTGATTATGGGTAGCCAACGTTGCGGCACATAAGGGAGCGTCACGGCCCTCCAAATATGCAATGACGCAATGCCGTGGTGCCCAGAATATTCCAAAATTTACCAAAGTGCCAAACATAGAAGTTGTAGGTCTATTTTTATTCTTTTCATAGCCGCTAGAATCAACTTAATCAGATCTAAATTGAAGGATATATGCCAAAATTAATGACCAAAGGTTAGGATTCATCCTGCTATACTATGATTCTGATTTTCGAGCTATGTAACTCTATGCAATCTCCCAAATTTGACAAAGTCTTCAACATAAAAGTTGTAGATAATTGTTTTATCTTTTCATAGCCACATGAATCACTTTTATTGGGGTTCATATGAGGGAGATATATTCTAAACAATGCTGCACAGTCTGGAATCGCTGCAATTTTTCATTTTTCCATGAATTCTTATCTTTTTCTTCTCTTTTCTTGTTCCTTTGTTCCTACAACATAAAACAAAACACTAAGCTAATTACTAATCATATTTTACTTAAATCAAACAAAAAGTAAGTTTAAAGGTATTAATATCATGCTTAATTAAGATCACATCAAAGATCAATTCAGATAACCATCCACCCACTGGCCATCTAGGATCAACCTGCTTTAATACCAATTATGTAACAACTCCATTTTTTTATATATATATTTGTAAATTCCCATTAAGTCATTACCTCTTTACTTCTAACTAATTAACTTATAATAACATTCAATTAATTTAACCAAGTATAATTAAGATTTAAGGTCTACCATCAATAGTGATACAATTCTAAGTTCACATACACATCATTAATCAAAATGTTCGTACAAAAGTCAAATACATATATGCCTACATCTTATTCATCCATGTTGACTAATTCTAAAGAGATGGGTATGGGTGGTTGCATCATCACCGGGATCTTAGCCAACTCGACCACAAACACTTTATTAATTTCTAGGATCTGCCCAAAATAGAGTAACTCGATCCAATGTGCACTAAAACCCAAAGCCATAGAGAAAATCTACATATCTAGTTTTTTGAACATAATATGGAAATATAGTGAAAATTAAATCCCAATAGGTTCAACAAAAAATCATAATCATCGTCGACATTGCTTATCGCGTCATGTTCATCAGTATAAGCTACATAAAATATCTTAGGTCACATGAATGAACTTTATCTACACACATGAATATTGTGCAATAATGACATGCATGGCATGAATACCCATATATGTATATTACAAATCTCGCATAAGTATTTATGATAAAATACAAGTCATAATTACAATACAACTACAAAAGTCACCATATAGCACACCACCCTTGAAACACAAAGGGTGAGGAGGTGAAGCTGACATCGGGATCTTTACCAGCAACACCGTCCATGGAAGCATCTCACTTCCTTTTATCTGAACATAACACCACAAAATAGTGAGAACAGGGTTCCCAGTAGACTCAACCTTTTATAATAAAATGTGTAAAAACAGATATTATGTTCAGCTATATAAACTACAGAAAATATAAAGCTTTTATGATAAAATCATAACTTTTAATACACCTGCCTTACTCAGCGATCTGGCACACTCAATGCATGAAAAACATAGCTCTTCATGTTGCACAATGCTCATCGCATGCCATAGCTATAATAACACACATTTTCACTCATTGCTTCTCTTTTATTCTCATGTAGTTGGGTGGCCTCATCGGCTCACTCAGGCTAGTAGGGCGTCCCCTACTCAGTAACGTCACAGCCATACAATCCATCGATATTCATCGATGTCCACTCAAGTTAAGTGCAATGCATATGCACCAAGCAACTCATCGCAAGCTTTACGCTTGTCAATCAATAACAAATGCAATGCAAAAACATCATTTTCATGCTCAATGAGTTATATAAATATACATCACAACTCTTACCATGAGCATATTTTAAATCATATGTTCAATAGGTTTTTCCATCTATATCACTCTTTCAAAATATCTCAAATCAATATTCATTGTAAGCTCTTTGAAATCAAGTAAATACAATAATGTTTTGGTGATATAAAACCATCACTTTAGAAGTATTTCTCTTGGTCAATTGGTTTCTAAAATCCCTTCAACCAACAAGGTTCTTTTTCCTATAGAAAATAGTGAAAATAAGGTTTTCTAGCCTTAAACACGGCCTTGAAACTCATAACATGGGTGGACCGTGTTCTGTGACCTTCTCTCACTAATCAGACCATAACTCTCTCATTTCAACTCTGATTAAGGTTATTTCAGTGTCTATGTAAATCTCAGACAATTACCTACAAATTTTATGTTAACTATATTTTCCAATTCCTTACTGATTAGTCCCAGAAATTCGAACACTAAAGCACTCATATTTACAAATTCTGGATTCCAGACTCTTCGTGTTCTGTGACCTTCCCTTACTAATTAGAACATAACTCTCTCATTTCAACTCCGATTAAAGTGATTTTGGTGTCTTTGTAACGCTACGACAATTACCTACAAATTATATGTTTACCATAATTTCCAATGCCTTACAGAGTAGTCCTAGAAATTCAAACACCAAAGGTACTCATATTTACAAATTCTGGATTCTAGACTCTTCGTGTTCTGTGACCTCGGCTTACTTCTTGGGTCATATCTCCCTCATATTGACTCCAAATTAGGTGTTCTCATAGCCTATAAATTCGTGAGACACATAGCTACAATTCTTATGTTGATACTTTCTTTAAAATGGTTACCGATTTTGCCCAGAAATTCAAAATAACCAGAACAGGAAAATCCACATAATATACAGCCCACATGTTGCACAATTTCACAATTAATCACTTGTAAAACATGGAAATTGCATCAAAATTTGTGGAGAGTAGGTGTTAAGCCTACCTTAACAAGCTTCCTAAACTTTGAATACCAATTTCTCACCACCAAAACCTACATCCATACCTTGATTTAGGATCCATTGAAGAAAAGATGATTATAGAAGAATTTGGATCAAGAAAACCTACCTTGATTTTCTCCTCTTGCACTTTCTCTCTCTTCTTCTTGTTCTCTCCTTTCTGAATTTTTTCTAATCACTCCCCCTCCCTTTTGATAGTCAAGACCATCATCAGTACTCAAATGTTTTAGAAATACTTCTAGCTTACCACTCAAGTATTTTAAAAATTCTTCTAGCCTACCACTCAAGTGTTTTAGAAACACTTCCAAGCTACTTGGTTGGAATTACCAAAATGCCATTCTACCAAAAATCGTATAAATACCAAAATACCACTTTAAAGTATTTACACCATTACTAGTCTATTGAAATTACATAATTGTCACTCTCTAAAGGCATTACAATACGACCCTTACATTAAAGATTACATAAATACCCATTAGTATTTTAGGGAAAAATCAAGGATGTTACAATCCCGGTCTAGGTAAGTACTTTCTACTCTCCAGTACAGGCTTTTCTCGTTCCGTCAGACATGGCACGCTTTTTCTTTCTTTTCAAATTAGTATAATCATAGTTAGAACTAGGGCGTCTCCTATTGGTGCACCATACAAACCGCCATGAGACTGTGCTCATCTCTTTTCTTTTCTTTTCTTTTCTTTTTACATTAATAGCCAAAAATATGATTTCAATAACAAGTATGTTCATTATACTCACATACCATAATTTATCATCAAAGCATAATCATTACCAAAAATCATTGGTAAAATGCAATCATGCCATGAACATAATCATTTTCAAATGTCACTTTATAAAATATTTCTATGTCAAAATTACACACTTAAGATGGTAAGGAGTTCATGCAATTGCAATGGGTAGGTGTTGGTTGCAGAGTACGTATGCAATGTTAGAACGCAAGTGCACGTGTCGTGACCAAGTAATATAATGATGAGTGAGTATCGTCCTACGAGGAGTGTACTATAAACTACTATAGAATTCTTTGACTCGTGAAATGTTGTAGCAAAATTCTGTTGGTTCACAACGAATTCTTTGACTCGTGAAATGCTGTAGCAAAATTATGTTGGTTCACAACATTTAATGTTCAGGAGAAATTAAGGTTAAACAAACTAAACAAGACCTTAATTAAGTTGAGGGATACTAGGCTACGAAAGAAAAAGATATTAGGTGAACTAGGGATGCTTTAGGGTTGCCATGAACTTCTGCACTCATTTTGCTCTAGAAATTGCTATAGCAATTGCTTCAGTGCCCAATCTTCTCTTGAATGAGGTCTTTCCAGACTACCATTCCATGCATTCCTAGGGTTTGGACATACATCCCTACATAAATCCCAACCCTAAAGTTGTACTTAAAGCCCCAACTATTGGGTCAAATGGGATAACCATATATTCTTATATTGGTTATGCCCATACATCCAACTCTTTTCCAGCCTCCACCACCTTTCCAAATCAATGTTAGCCTCAGCCTTCCTCTATCAAATTTCAGTTAGCAAGAGAAGTTAAGATATAAAAACACAATTGAATGACACAGCATTGCTGTAGCAAAATCATTGATAAATTAAAATGTGCATGTGTTCACTGCAACCTAATAAAGGGAAAACTTGAGTGTTTAATGGTTATATTTTATCCCCTAATTAGTAGTAAACTTGTGATTATTTCCCCGCATTTGGTTATGCTTTGCTCTGGATAATGCCTTGTTTTGTTTTATGTTTGTAGGAGAGCAAAACAGGCCAAGAAGTAAGGGAAAACACCCATGAGAAGTGCCATATGGATTTGGAACATGCTAAGGAGAAAGCAACGAGGCAACACACCAAAAATTGGCAAGAAAGGAGTATGGCATCCCACAACATGGCCAGGCTGTGCTTGGTGTGCTTGAAGCATGACTAAGCCGTGCTCTGGGAGAAAGATACAGAAAACTCCTAGAATCCAGCCCGAAGCACGGCCAGGCCGTGTCCTAGAACACGATCGTGCTTTGGGTTCGTACACACTGTATTTTTTAGGGTTTTGAGCAGCCAAAGCGTTATATAGGCATAGGGAAACGCAGAGGAACATATCCAGACGCATTCAATCCTTCTTTTACTCAGTTTTAGGCTTAGGAAACACCATTAGATTAGGTTTAGAGTAGGATTAATGTTTAATTCATGTTCTTAAAGTAGATTTTACAGCAATTCAAGTTTGTATTTCATCATTACTTTCTTCATCCAGGTTCTATCTTTCTATCTCTACACTCATCTCTTCTTCTACTCTTCCTTTTAGTTTGTATTGAACATTTATGATTACTTTAATGAATTTAATTATGTTTTCTCTTTTAATTATGCTTGAGTAGATTTGATATAGGGTTTTGGTAAACCCACTTATGATGTGATGATACATTGTGCTAATAGAATTGTTGGAACCTTAATTGTATTATCCATGGTTAATTAAGATTAGCTATTATGCATTGATCATATGAGTTGATGAATGTCTAGCCAACATTTTATCACGTCTTAGGATATTAATTGATGAACTGAAAGGTGAAGATTAATACCAGAACTTAGTAGTTAATTAAGGATATCTTAATGACGAAAGTAGTTTAAGATTCTCTAGGAATGAATCAATTAGTGGGCAAAAGAAAACCAATCAATTGACTTCCATGGTTGGCATAGAACTTAATAAACTGAGGTTAAACTAAGAACCACGAAAGTAAGCAATTTGATTAACCTAGGTACGATTAGTAATGCTTGAAAGAGATTTCTAGTTAATTAAGGCTAAACCATCCCCAAATAACCTAGATAATTACAATTAGAGGTACAAGTTGGATGTTGAATATTATAAGTGTGGTGAACCCTAACTCTAGGCTTTTGTTAATTGAATCCTTAATTTACTTAATTGTAACAAACTCTCCATTGAATTACATCGATTTAGATAGCATATTTCACATAATTCTAGTAATTGACATTGTTCTCTATGGGATACGACCCATACTCGTCGGATTAGCTACAGCTACACCATGCGCTTGCGGTAATTAGTAAAATACACACAACACAACCCGTCTACAACCCTAGCTGGAAATTTAGCCCAGCCTCATATCCAAACTGACTACAAGCATTAGAATAACCAATATGCAGTGAAGAGTAATACAACTATATGAAAAGAAATGCAGTTTCCTGCTAAACAATGAAAACACAAAAAGAGATTAAGGGAATACTCAGCAGTAGTCCTCTTCCTCATTTTAGAGCGTCACCATGCAGGGTTGGCCCGTCCTAGGCTAGATTTTATCCTCACAGCCCACTCTCATCATGGATTTCTAGGCTTCCTCTTTCTGTTCTTCTTTTTGTCCCCTTGCGTCTCTCCCCCTGTGTGTCTTTTTCTTGTCTACTCCAAACCTTTTATAGACAAGTCTGTGGTCCTAGTGAGGTTGCCTATTCTGCTGCACTTCTTCTTACTTTTCGGCCAGCACATTAGCTAGCAGCTTTCCCTCCACTTCCAGTAGTGGAGACAGTTTCTGTACCTTTGCATCCCAGCGCTTCTGCTGTGTCAGCTGGGTGCTCCCTTTTCCATGCTGGGTAGTGGCCGCACCTGTAGTAGCAGCTATGACTCCCTACCACCTGTACCATATCATAAAGAATTAGCTTCCCATCATATGCATCATATTAAAAAGGACCAAGATCACCCAACATCACTCGATTTGCTGCCTTAATTGTCGCGCATGTATACTGAATTGTCACAGCAAACGGAATGGGTGATCTTGTATCCATGGCAGGCAAAACATTCTATTAAATCAGGCGGCATGAATGCTAATAAATCAAAATGCATAGTAAAGATCCTCAGAAAAGCATAGAGAAACTCTAATGAATAAGAGTTATCTCTAGGGCATACACTAGTCATTTATTATTTTCATTTATAAAATTCTTCTTCTTTCTTAAATATTATTTTCATCTCTTCATTCTCCTTATGCTTAGCCTCTAGTCACTTTCCTCCTACTTATATCATTTCCAACACATGTTCTCACAAATTTTATAGGGCATTCTTCTTCAATTTGGTTTTTATTATTACCCTATAGTTAATGAGGTTCATTTAGGGCAAAAAAGTGTTGAAAATAAGCTTTACCACCTCCCAATACAGCCTGGACGTGTCTTGTAATACGGCTTCGCCATTTTTTGTAACACAGCCATGCTTTAGTTTTCAAAAAGCCCTTTCCTGCATCGAACACGACCTTGCCGTATCCTAGAACATGTCTATGCTTTGTGTTGTGTTGTCCCCTTATGCAAGTTTTTGTCCAACTTGATATTCTCTCACAAATAAGAGCATAACTCCCTCATTTTAACTTCGATTGAGATGATCTTGGTGCCCATTTAAAGCTACAAGTTAGTGCAGATATCTTTATCTTTTGTGTCTATAGAAGATTAATCAATTCTAGACATATAAGAATGTTTAGATGTTAATGATATAAAAGAAGATAGCGCCAATATGTTTTAGAGATTTTGAAATTTGGGGACTGAATTTCTTAAAGAGGAAACTGTAATACCCCATAATTTTTCAAATAGCTTATTTTGTCCTAACGACTATGCTTTATGAAAAATACTTATGTTTCTCTTTAGAAGTAAAATTTTTTTATTTATATTATGGACATAAATCTTATTATTTTAAAGAGAAAAGAAAACCTTAGCTAGAATAAGAGTTTGAAATTTGGGGACTGAATTTCTAAAAGGGGAAGAATATAGTACCCCATAATTTTTCAAATAGCTCATTTTTTCCTAATGGCTATTTTTTATGAAAAATACTTATGTTTCTCTTTAGAAGTAAAAATGTTTTATTTATATTATGGACACAAATCTTATTATGGTCTTTCTCCCTTCCCATCGTGAGCTTCCTCTCCTACAAATTCTAGCTACATAAACCACCTTTTATGAGATAGAATTCTTCTACAAGTTAGCAAGAAATATACAATGGTTCAACGATAAGTTTCCAACTAAATTTGGGTGGTCTTGGAGCACAAGACAACTTAAGGTAAAAATCTAAAATATTCTGGCATGTATGGTATTAATCTTATGTTTGGAGGATGATATGATGTATGTATGGAAGCTTTCATGTCTAAATAACATCATTTCTAATCCAAAGAGGTGAACTTATGGTTCTATGAAGAGTACATCCGAGAGAGAGGTTGAAATTAGATGTTCCAAGTTGGAGAGTTTGAATTTGTGGTTCAAAAGATCCATTTGGTGATAAAAAATTCACTTAAGGAGCTACTTTATTTGAAGTTCAAGAATCATAAGTAAATGATACAAACTATGGCATGACAAATTAGTACTTGATTCTTAAAAGTATATGTTTTAGATTTTAAAATTTAGATATTTGATGTTATATGTTGTGAATTGATGTGATGAATTTTAGGTATACATGTATGTGTATAACCTTTAGATTGATATGAGGTTAATGAATATATGTTGTTTTGGGAGTAATGAAATTAATTTATATGGTATGTTATGTGAATCTTGTGACAAGAAATATCAGACAAATTTCTGGTTATGAATGAATGATGGGTTAAGAGATGGAAAAAAATGGGGATGGTATGGTGATTGACTTTAAAATGGTAAATTGTGATGAGGTGGGTGTCTTGGGTATTAGGCATGAATTGAAGATGGGTTTCCTGTAATTAGGAAGAAGTGACAAGATACAATATTAAGTAAAGTTGGAGATAAGGAACCTATTGAAAATGATATTCCTAGATGCTGAAATTTTGCTTATGATATAAAGTGTATAAGTGATTTAGATTTTTGGATCACTTGTAGTTTTATTGTTAGATTTCAAGTATGGTGAGAATGGTATAGTGAGGAAATGTTAGATTGTTTGTGAAGGTCAAATTTTGAAGTTTTATAATAAAGTAAGTTATCAAGGATATGTATTAAGAACACAAGATGTCTGAATAGGTTAAACCCTTTTATGTATACACAAGAATTAGTGGATTAAAATATTAGTTTGAGTTTTGGAGAATCAAATCCACGGAAATAATGTTTTTTTAAAATAAAAAGGATAACAAGGTTCTTGACAATATTATATAGATAAAAAATGTGAGGTTCATGAATATCTAAGTCACTAGGTGTAAGGCTATAAAGTGAGATCTTAAGTTGAAAAAAAAAGATGAAGAAAAGTTGTAGTACTAACAGTATGGTCTTAAGCATGACAAAGGAAAAACTTTGTTTCTAGCATAACTCATAGGTAGATAATTTTGGCATTAATGACTCAATCAAGTCAGGCATTGATTTGCAAAAAGAATATAAGTAAGAATAAGAGACTTATAGTTTCGCGTAAGTTATGAAACTAAAAAGCTTTACAAATATATATATATATATATATATATATATATATATATATATATATATATATATATATATATATATAGTTAAGAATAGTTTTGTTAGGCTTTTGTACATAAACATACATGTATAATAATCATGACAAGAAATGTATTTTTATGGTTGGAATAAAGTTTAAAGGTTTTATGATGAATTTGAACAAAATGTAATAAAGTTGAGATATATGACTAAAGAAAATTCTAAATGGTGCTTAACACTAATAATTTTTCCATATGTAATGGAAATTTATTGATCGGAAAAATATTGAGATTTGGTTATGTAATGGGTGCCTTACAGACATAAACATATTAATGAATGAAAATGGATTTCAAATTTTTGTTCTGATTGAATTTAACAAGTTTGTGACTCTAGAGCTCGATGTGGCCACTGTAATGATCTAATTTGGAATCGGTAACATAAATCTATTGAAATGTGAATTTGGAAATGAATTGGAAGAAGGGTGTTAAATGAATTTTATTTTTAAATATTAATAACGTAAAACTGGTGCGCACAGTCGCAGGTACACCCAAATTAATACCTTACCTCAAAACTAACCTATAGTAGTGGGAGTAAGGGTCGATTCCACAGAGACTGAAATTACCTTATGTGATTAAAAAGGGGGATTGATAATCGTAAATTAAGAAAATTAAACAATAATTAAAATAATTAAGAGAAAGTGATTAATGATAAAGACATTGGTTTTGGTTGATCTCCTTCGTCAAGGGATTACATTGATCATTGACAACATAATCAATCTGTAAATGAATATCTATCATTGGGGTTTTAACCCTGTTTCTCCTTAAGCCTAGTAAATTAATGACAATCGCACTAATTAAACCCTAATTAAAAAGCCATCCTTTAGCACATCGGTAAAACATTACTTGTTAACTGCATGAAGAACTAGAGAAACTGACAGAGCTAAACAAATATAAACACATTGGCTATATCTAATTTAGTCAATCATTCATCATAGGTTCAGTGATTTATAATCCAAAACCCTCAAACCTATTTGTCTCACGAATCGTAGAATTGAAGACTTTGTTCAAAACACAATTCAGCAGTAGATTAAAACAGATAAAATACTAGTAGGACTCCTAGCAATCATATGAATAATCATTAAGAATAAGAACAGATGAACAATCAATATTCAAATCAAATTGAAATAATAACATCAAATCCACATCTCACAATGTATAAAAATCCCTTGAGGTTTCAACCTACCTCAACCAACTAAAAAGAACTAGCCACGCAGGGCCATAAGAAACTCTAAAGAAGAATTGAAGAATGTAGATGAAGAATTCAATCCCTTCTCTGGTTTCTTTCCTCCCTTTTTATAGACTCTCCCCTCCTAATCAAAGTAAGAATGTATTTAGGTCCAATCCCCGTCCATTCGCCTTCAATTTGAGCGAAAACGACCTAAAATCGCGAAATCAGCAAGTCCTGTACAGTGTGCGGGCACCGCGGCGCCCTGGGTTGAGCGCCGCGGCGCTCCATTCTGGGTAGCTCCGCGCCGCGGTGCTCTGGGTTTGTCTTAACGTGGCGCCACAGCGGTCTCTTGTGAGCGCCGCGGCACCCAGAATCTTCTAGATTTTTTCGAAGTACCGAACATGAAAGTTGTATCTCTTTGTCTCTTCTTTCCATAGCCGCTGAAATCACCTTAATCGGAGTCCAAATGAGTGAGATATGCCTCACTTAGTGACAATAGGTCAGAAATCAGCATTTTTCTATGATTTTCTCTCTATTTTCCTCTTCCTTTCTTCTTTATTATTCCTAAAACAAAAAACACAACACTCAATTAATTCATATATATTTTCTACTAAACTTAAATAAAAAATCAACTTAAAATATGTCAAAAACATGCTTATTTTATAGCATGTCAAAAACATTCTAAAAATGATTCTTGTCAGAAATACTGTCAGCTAGTAGTAGTGATTACTAGCCTTAGAGCACCTTGTAACAACAACTAGTAAGGGTGTTGCTAGTATTGTGTGACGGCCAACACACATGAATTGAATTATGTAAGGATTATAGACAAGGTCGCCTCCTAGCAATGTGATATGATATGTAAGGAGTTATGTAATGTCTTCTCCTATAACTAGTAGTAAAATGCCTAGTTACCTCTTATTCTGATGATGATTTACCCATCCCTTGCTATGTGCGTGGGAATGGATTGTGGTGATTTACCCATCCCTTACTATGTGCTTGTGAAAAATCACATCATTTTGATATAGGATCTTCTTAATTGAAGAATACAAATTACCATAACAAAAAAGAAAATCAGACAAGGTAAACTAAAAGAAAATAAAATAGCATGAAATAAAATAAAAGATATTACCTTAGTTAATTTGTATATATATATATATATATATATATATATATATATATATATATATAATACCTAAATAATGAATGGATGTTAGTTAAAACTATTATCGTGTTTAAATAAGATATTGATAATAAATTTAATAAATGTGGTGAAACTTGGTCTGGTCTAAATGCAATGTTGCATACAAAATTTAAGCTTAAGCAAATTTTAAAGTATTTACATTTAAAATAGAAAGTGTTAAAAGAGAACTTCATGAATTACAAAGTGGTAAATATGGTCTTTTAGAGACCAAATTTGATTTTGACAGTTTATTAAACTCCTCAGTAAAAATAAGGTTTGGACTAGAAAAAAGACAATTATGTTCTCAATTTGAGATTATACTTAATTTGATCTAGATGATATACTAAAGGATAGTTCATACAATTATATGAAAGATGTTGTCTATAAGAATTTTGATGGGCTAGAACTTGTAAAATTTAGAAAATATAAATTTTAAATCTTAGACTCTAACTTTAACACAATTGTATAAATAGAATATATTTTAAATATTAGATAGTATATAAATTTCATTGCATCTAATAAACTATTAGTTAATATGCAAAATTCTTTTTACATGTTATATTTGTGTTATTTACTCACTGAGCTGCAAAACTCACTCCCCTATCTTTTCCCTTATTTCAAATAAGGTGAAGGTCAAAGTGCTGACGCGGAAGTGCTTAAAAGAAAAAATGTTTTTTATGGGCCCAATTTATTCTTGGGCCTTAATATGTTGATCTTGTGTCTATTTTTTGGAATCTAGAGTTGTTCGATTACCATAAGCCATGTTTGTGTTTTCGATCCATATTAGTCTAGTTGTTGTGTATGGGTAGTTTGTATTAATTAATAACAGACCTTAATGTGTTATTTTCCTTGAAATTAGATCTTTATTTATGCTAAAGATGAAAATGGAATTTTAATAAAATGTTGATTATTTTACTAATATAAGTATTGTGTTTCTAAAATTTTGTAATTTACTTCCATTAGATAGGATAATAGAAAAGGGAACCCCTTATTTTGTGTCAATCACGTGCTTAAAAATTTCAATTGTGACACAAACAATATATGATCCATACATTTCTCCCCCTTTGTAATCAACAAGAAGGGAAAAGGCATAAAATCTTAGACAAAATAAATATTGTATGATAGATACCACTTGTTATAGTTTAGAGAACATAGACAAATAGGAAATAAAACTAAGAATTATGCAGATGCCCTTGCTGCTCATAAATTTGCTAGCCTTCTTGAAGATAAGTAATTTTTTCACTCATTATATCCGTATGATGTTTAAGGTTTACTATTTTGCCATCAACTGTAATGTGAATTTTTCAATCTTCTCGCCAAAAGATTCACTAACACTTAAGAGTTTTTCATCCAAGCTTGTGATCCTTTCATCCAACCTTTGATTCATCTGACTTAGCATTGCCAAGATTGCATCTTCTTGCCTAGAAGAATTGGCTTTATATTGAGAAGGTAGAGGTGGCATTGGAGAACTTTCTTATTTTCTTACCCATTTACCATCTTTCTTATAAAAATCCTCAGAATAGCAATGAAGTTAAACACAAAGGGCTTTTCTATATGAATATCTCTGAACATAATTTCAAAGTATTAAAGAATATTTTAGATAGCTAAAGCATAAGGCAAGGGACCTTTTGTCTTGTTGGAAAGAAACCATCATGTTCTTGACAAAGTAAGGATAGTCAATAACTTTACCTTCTAGAATACAATACATTAGACATTGCTTAATTTCCTTCCTATAATTGAGATCCCCAATTTTTGTTAGTAACACATGAAAAACAAGATAATGCAATAAAACATTCAAAATTCAAGTCCTTTGTCAATATCTTGCTAAGTTTGTCAATTACAGTTGTGCCAAGAAGTTAAGATTGAGGTTTTCTCCTCATATACCAAGGTAATTCTTTTGAATTTATCCATTGCTATTTCTAGCATGATTATCATCAGGTTCAAGCAGTCAAGGGATTTTAGCTAAAAGTTCTCTATCAACAGTAAACTTAATCCTTTTTTACAGTTGAGCTAATGATACATCTATTTTCATCAAAGTGCAAGTTTGTGTAAAAAGCTTTAACAATAGTGGGTGAGTAAGCTTCTCTTAAGGTGACAAAAGGCTCAAGCTTTTGTGCATGCATAAATGTTGGGTAAGTGTAATTCATACAAAGATGAATACAATGTCAGAACGCAAGTGCACGTGTTGTGACCAAGTAATAAAGTGATGAGTGAGTATCATCCCACGAGGAGTGAACTAAAACTGTTAGAGACTTTTGCTGTATGAATGCTGTAGCAATGCTAAGTTGTTCACAAAATTTGAATAGACATGGGTTGACTGAATTTTACTGTAACTAAAATGAAAAGTATTAGGGAATAGAAAGGAAACTATATGGGGAAAACTGGGGTGCTCAGGGTTGCCATGGACTTCAGCACTCAGATATGCCCTAGGCTTTGCTGCAGCAAAGGTCCCTGGTGCCAAAATCAGTTCTGAATGGAGTCTTCCGAGACTACCATTCCTCACAACTCCAAGGTTCGGACACGCATTCCTGCATAAGTCCTCACCTCTGAATTGCGCATGAAATACATTATGAGACTAATGGGGTACCCATATATCCCTACATGGGGTAACCCCTTTACACTCAGCGTTTTCCCAGCCTCCATTACCCTTCCAGGTGAATGGTGGCCTTGGTTTTCTTCCTCCAAACTTCCGTTATTAAGGAAAGAAAAGCTACAGGAAATACAGTTGAATGGTAAACAAAACTGCTGCAAAATGTATTGATAATAAAAAGGTGCTTCAGTCCATTACAACCCTTGTGCAACCCCAGCTGGAAACTAGCCAAGTCTCATAGGTGCACCGGTTACAAAAATCCCAGAAACAATGGTATGCATTCTAAGAGGTAAGAACTAAATTACAAAATGCAGTTCTTTCTTTTTAACAAAGCAGTAAAGCAATAACAGAAAACAAAGTTCCCTTCTACACTAGCGCACTATCCCCTCAAGCTGCACCTCCCGGTGTTAGTAGCACTCTAGGATGTGGTGTTATTTTCCTCCCAACTCTCTCCTCTTCCTTCCCCGGTGGGCTCTCTCTGCAACAGCTGCTTTATGGCCTTTTATAGACAGTCCTTTGTGGTCCCAATAAAGCACCCAGGATTGCTGACATTCCTTCTGCTCTGCAGCCAGCACCCTTGCTATGCAGCTTTTCCCTCTCCACTTTCAGTAGTGGAGGGCAGCCATGTACCAGTAGCCTGTAGTGTTCCTGCTGCTGTCTCCTGCTCACTGGTGGCTGCTCCTGCTACGCAGCTCTGCCATCTGCACCAAATCAAACAGTATCATCGTATTGCAGGAGAGAGAGGAAGTAACTTACCCACTATCACCCGAGGTTCTGCTAACATTGCTATACATGCCTACTGAAATGCTGCAGCAATGAGGTGGCTAACGTTATATCCAGATAGGTCATCCAATTTAATTAAATCAGGAGGGTAAGAGTGCTTAAAACACCAGAAAAATTCAGTAAACAATCATGGGAAGCGCACAGAAACTAGAGTGAAATGCAGTTATCAATAAACACACTAATCAACATTTTCCCATTATGCAAGAACCTCAAATCATAATACTTTCCATTAATGATAGTTTTTCTCATAAACTTATCAATGTACCTTTTGAACTAATCATTTTCTATGACAGATGAGTTATTCTTTGGGATGAACTTGAGGTTTCTTGGCTTCTTTGATGTTTTCCAATAGTCTTGGGTGCCATATGCTCTTGAAGGATGAAGAGAAATCAAAAGTTCCCAAAATGAAACCCTAACTTCTCACTTTGAGAAAGATGGAATGAAGCTAGCTTTAATTCGTGCAAACTTCACCAAATTAGTTATAGCTTATGTTTTTCAATGGATTATAAGAGGATTCTCCAAAGGAATTGGCAAGAGATAGGTGAGGTTGAGAGAATTTTAGAGTGAACCTATGGGTCTCATGAGTCAAAATAAGGAACTATGGTGTTAAAACACTTTTAGGGACCTATTAGGTGCCTATTGTGCAAATTAGGCACCCAATGCTCATGGGTTTTGTGAAAGCCCCAGGGAGTTCTTTAGGCATATGAAGGAATGATTAGGTGCCTAAAACCTTCAATTTTGCCAAAATATAACCCATTAGGCATCTAAAGCTTCTTGTAAGCTTCTATAGCTCATTGTAAACTTCTCGAAAATTAGGTTTTTAATCCATTTCCACTCTTTAAACTTTAAATTTACTTGAGTTACTTGAAGAAGGCATATTAGAGAGCAAAGGGAACTGGCAAAAAAAATTTAAGGTGAGTCCAATAGGATTAAAATAAAAATTTAAGAAAGCTTGAATTCCCTTTCAAAAGTATTTAAAAAAATTAGAACGAAGGTATTTCATTTGATTTTAAAACATAATATAGAGAAATGATATAAAAATAAATAAGTATAAGAGAGAAAAGATCTTACCTATTTCTTTACCACTTGAAGGTTACCTTTTCCACTCCCTTGAATGAGCCATTTGGAATAATTATATGTATATGCAATTTATACTTCAATTATCTAAGACTTTCCTACAAAACATACTTACTTTTTCATAGGTACCTAAGCTTTTTTGGGTCCTTTGGGGTTAGGATCATCAACATTATTTTTAAGTACCCATATTCATTTCATTTCCATACATATCATTATTATTATAAATGTAACATCCTAAGTCTCTAATAAAGCTAGATAAATCTAAGAATAAGTAGAAAATACACATGACAAAGAATTAAAATGCTTAGTTATGTAACAATAAGTCATTTATAAAATAAGTGACATATAGTTAATTATGAATCATATAAATAAAATTCTTAGGAGCATAATGAATGGGGAAAAGATACAAATACATTTTTAAGACATTACTAATTTAGAATTAGTAGTAAATTAAGGCAATATAAAATAACTAAGGAGCTACCAAGTAGCACCACAAAATTTCAGCCACATAGTATGCCATATTTCCCATAAAATTGTAGCCACCTTGCAGCCACCTTACACCTATCAAAGCATGTCACATTGCCCACAAAGTTACAGCCACATAACATGCTACATTAGCCATAAAATTGCAGCCACCTTGCACCAACCAAAGCATGCCACATTGCCCACAAAATTGCAGCCACCTTGTAGCCACGAAAGCATGTCACATTGCCCACAAAGTTACAGCCACATAGAATGTCACATTAGCCACAAAATTGTAGCCACCTAGCACCTACAAAAACATGCCATATTGCCCACAAAAATGCAGCCACCTTGCACCTACCAAAGCATGCCACATTTCCCACAAATTTATAGCAACATAGCATGCCACATTGCCCACATAATTGCAGCCAACTTGCACCTACCAAAGCATGCCACATTGTCTACAAAGTTACAGCCACATAGCATGCCACATTGCCCACAAAATTGCAGCCACCTTGCACCTATCAAAGCATGCCACATAGCCACAAAAATTTTATCCAAAATTAGCCATGAAATTGCTACTTTTCAGCAAGGAAATCCTACTATATAGCCATAGAATTTTCAGACACATTTTAACCAAGAAAAGGCCACCCACTTTAGCCTTGCTTCTGCCAACAAATAGAAAAAAATAATACAAAAGCTGCTGCCCTACTCCATGCCCCTGTAGTCTCACGCCCTCCCTGCAGAAACCACAAGGGAATCCCTACAAAACACATCATTCCTTTCCTTCTTGAGTGGTGGAAACTAGCAGCCAGTATCATGATGTCTAGGCATTATTTTTGGCAGCAAATTCAAACCATCCATTTCTCATGCAATCAGCACCCAAGAGGGAGAGAAGGAAGCTAGAAAATTTAAGGCCAAAGGGAGAGAGCAACTAGAAAAATGTAGCGAAGTTGCAAGGAAAACCAAGAGGAGAAGCAAGCTAAAATTTGAGATCCATAGGAGTATTTTTGCACAAGGAGAGTTTCCCCTCTTGAGAAAAGTTGGTTTGTAGTGAGTTGAGCTCATTTTGGATTCTGCATAAGTGATTCTTGAGCATGAGATTCAAGAGGTTAAATTTGAAAACATGGAACTATAGTGGTAGGGAAAAATCTTTTCCATATAAGTAATCAACATGGTGAAGCACCACACATTATGCACTAGGAAGTTATTATTCTTGCACCTAAAAGTTTTACACCTTAAGTTCTTGGAATGTTTGATTGGGAAAATGGCAGTTAAATTCTCTAATATTTGGAGCGAAAAGTCTTGAAATATTGATAATCAATTTTGGAAATTTTTGTGATTTTTGAGAACCTACAAATAGGCTATTTGTAATCAAAACAATGTTGAGAAAAATCTGCTAGACAACTTAGGCTGTTGATGGAAATACTAAACATTGAAGGGGTTAGATGTTAGATTTTCGTATGAAAATTTTATGACATGTTATAAGGATACTAGTTAAGTACCCTACAAAATTTGATAGAATTACTAGTAGTTTAAATCATATAATAAAATAAGGAAATTCTATGGGACAAGAAGTGAGTCAGGACAAACCAAAACTAGGGACAGCCATAAAAGTGTGTTACTTGAAGGGTCAAATAAATTATTTTTTACTTGAAATTTTTATGATGTTTATATAACATATCTAGGATGTTAGATATCAAATATCACAAATTTTGAAGACTTTTTACCGATCAAAAGGAATGGAAAACAGAATTGAAATGGAACCAAAACCAATCTGCACTGTTCTAGATTATGGAGGTACTTCTTGGGCTGAATGGAATAGTTAAGAGCTGAGAGATCCATGAAATAAAATAGACATATAGAGGAATCTCCATGGAAAATTTTAGAATTTTTAGAGGAATTTTTTCATATTTAATAATAACCCTAAATTTGAACAAAATTATAGTTTTGTTTTGGGTAATAGAAGCTCTTAAACTAGAGACTTATGATTTTAGGTGCTAATATGTATGCATTAACCAAATGCTTTTATATGTTTTAGTTTGAGTAGCTGGTTGTAACATTGGCAGCCTTGGAAAGGAATTGATTGGGCAGGAATTGAGCTAGCTAGCTTTTCCTTAAAACACTATTTATGTTTATGAACTTGAATTTATCAATTTCACTGGTTGCCTGACTTTTATGCTATGATGAATGATGGTCTAAAAATATGTTATGTATGCATTCTCGAGAATTAAGGGGTGCCCAAGGTGTGCCAAGTAAGCCCCATTTCTTCCACGTATTGGCCAATAATAGGAGATGCATAACCCTTTTACAAGCTTAGGTTTGCATTGGGTAAGTAGACCAAAATGTTACGGGTCCCTAGTGTAACCAAGATGATGTATGTTTGTATGTGATAAAGGGGAAATTTGAGTGTTTAATGGTTATATTTTATCCCCTAATTAGTAGTAAACTTGTGATTATTTTCCTGCATTTGGTTATGCTTTGCTCTAGATACTGCTTTGGTTTATTTTATGTTTGTAAGAGAGCAAAAGAGGCGAAGAAGCAAGGGAAAACAATCATGAGAGGATCTATATGGACTTGGAATATGTTAAGGAGGAAGCAAGGAGGTAGCACACCAAAAATTGGCAAGAAATGAGCATTGCAGCCCCCAACACGACCAGTGTAATATCCTTAATTTTGTTTCATGTATTAATAAAAGTACAAGAGTATTCAAAGTAACATCCCTAATTTCATTTCTTTTATTGATAAAGGTACATAAATATTTAATTAAGGAAATAAAATTTATTAGACAATTTTAAGATATCTAAGGAAATATAATCCTTAGAAATTCTTCACCTTACGTGTATGCATAGAAATGTTCTAATATTAATGGAATAGGTAAAGAAAGAAAACCTAAGAGGAAATATTAGAAAGAAGCATGCTAAGGAAAGGTGAAATTCTTAGGTAAGGAAAATAAATTTTTGTGAAGTAAGTAAAGGTCTTAAAATTTCAAGAAGATTGGATTAGCGTAATTTTTCTTAATTTAAGAGCAAAAGTGACTAGTTTAGTATCTCCACCCATAAATTGGGCTTTCACCTATGGACACTTCATATAGAGTTTTTCTACTTCACATGAATTTTTAGCAAGCCAATAGGATAGCCCAATGAAGAAATAACACATAAACTTGGACTAGGATATAGGAATTGGACCGATAGCCCAAAAATCATGAAAATGTGACCAAGCCCATTATGAAAGGTAGAATTTTAACCAAAGTAAGAAAAATGGGCAAGAATGAGCCTAAACCCAAGAGGAAAAATAAAAATAAAAATAAAAGTAAAGTGATGAAATCAAGATTAGGTGACATGGCATTAAGACAAAAATTTAGCAAGTGGTGTGATATCCTATATTCATAATTTTAGCAAGTGGTATGATAATACATGGCATTAGGACAAAACATTCCTATCCCACACAAATAATTTCAACCAAATAATGGAGATTCAAGGGTTAGAAATTTGCCAACTAAAAAGGCAAACCTATCATACTTGATTAAGAAAAAAGTTAAAGGAAATGAATTCCTAAATCAAAGGGACCTTGTCCCTTATCTTAGAAACATATTATCATAATTTTCAAAATAAAAATCTCCTTTTTCTATTCATATCTTGACTAAGGAAGAGGAAGACAAGAACATAAGTAGTTTGTTTTCCAAAAATTCAACCAAGTGTATCCTAATTGTGATAAGGTAGACCCATGATCATGAAAGTTGAATTATTTGATGGTCTATTTAAACAAAACCCATCATTACAACATTAGAACTTTCGTCGAAGTGAGGGAGAGGAAAAATAGAAGCAAGGTAGAGTGAGGAAAAGAGAGGAAGAAAGGAAGAAAGAGGAAGGAGAAGTTTAGAGGACTAAGTGCTCCAAGTAAGTTTAACAATATTAATTTTTGAAGAAAAGTTTTGAAACTTGTAATATTTATATTAGATTTTGATCTTAGAACTTTAATGGTTGGTCATGGATGTTGTTATATCATGTTACATATTATGTATGTTTGAATACTTAGGTTGGTGTAGATAGTTCTGCATAGGTATGGCTATCGGTGGCAAACTTTTATGCTTCTATTTTTAAAATTCTGAGAAGCATCGGTAAGGACTTAAAACAAATGGTTAACATGACAAATGTAGATGTATGTCTCATGGATTTTTACCCACTGAAATCACTCAATTTGGAGTCCATAGGAGGTAGATATGGTTCGATTAGTAAGCAAAGGTCAGAAAAAAGTTAATCAGGGAAGAATATGTTAGGATAACTTCTGTGTTTTAATTTCTGGGAACATTATGTAGGGCATTAAAATAAATGGTTAACATAAGAATTATAGCTATATGTGTCACGAATTTTTAGCCACTGGAATCACTCAATTTGGAGTCCATATGAGGTAGATATGGTCCGATTAGTAAGCAATGGTCAGAAAATGGTTAATCAGGGAAGAATATGTTAGGATAGCTTCTGTGTTTTAATTTCTGGGAACATTTTGTAGGGAATTAAAATAAATGGTTAACATATGAATTATAGCTATATGTGTCACGGATTTTTAGCCACTAGAATCACTTAATTTTCAATTATTATGAGGGAGATATGGATAGATTAGTAGGTAGAGGTCAGAACCTTCCCGAGAAGAAATAACATGTTCTTTGAGGGAGTACTATCACCATGAGTTCTTAATATTTCATTCAATTGTTCAACATAAGGGTTTTAGATAATTGTTTTGTCTTTAAATTGATATCAAGATCACCTAACTCGGAGTTAAATTGAGGGAGTTATGCTCTTTAAATTGTTTTGTTTTAGATAATTAGTAAGAGAAGGTTAGATAGGATGAAAACCTGCATCAAGAAAATAAAGAAATAAAATTAATATTTAAAAAAGAAGAAGAATCTTATAAATGAAAATAATAAATGACTAGTATATGATATAGCCATTCCCATTGTATGAACTTCTTACCATCTTAAGTGTGAAATTTTTACATGAAAATATTTTATAAAGTGATATTTGAAATGGTTATGTTCATGGCATGATTACCAATGATTTTTTATAATAGTTATATTTTGTTGAACATACTTGTTATTGAAAGCATATTTTTGGCTATCATTGTGAAAAGAAAAGAAATGAGCACGGTCACATGGCAATCCGTCTGGTGCACCAGTAGGGGATGCCCTACCAACGATTATGATCATGTTAATGAGAAAAGAAATAGAAAGTGGGCCATGTCAGACGGAGCGAGAAAAGACCATACCGGAGAGTAGATAATACTCACCCTGACTGGGGTAGCTTGATATGAGAATAAATTGATAGTCATCATATAATATTCTGAAAATAATTAATCATGTCATACATATCATTACTGTATGATTCTTATGTGCATAGATATAGTGCATTCATGTGACCAAAGATATTTGCTGTAGTTTATACAGCTAAACATGACGTGATGAGCTATATTGATGATTTATTGTTGAATTTATTGGGATTTAATTCTCACTATATTTCCATATCATGTTCAAAAAATTAGATATGCAGATTTTTCTATGGCTCTGGCTTTTAGTGCACGTTGGATCGAGTACTTTAGGTTGGGCAGATCCCAGAAGCAAATAAAATGTTTGTGGTCGAGTTGACTTAGATCCCGGTGAATGTGCAACCACCCGCACCTGTATCTCTGGAATTGGTCAACCAGAATAAATAAGATGTATATTTGTATGTGTTTGATATGTTGTACGTATGTTTTGATTAATGACGTGTATGTAAACTCTATATTATATAATAATAATAAATAAATAAAAATTGTTACAGCCAGGTCGTGCTTGGTGTGCATGAAGTATGGCCAAGCCGTGCTCTGTGCAAAAGATGCAGAAAATTCCCAAAATCCAGCCCGAAGCACGGCCAGGCCGTGTCCTGCAACACAGCCGTGCTTCGGGTCTATACAACACGTGTTTTCTTAGGGTTTTGGGCAGCCAAGTGATACATATTCATAAGGAAACACAGAGGAAAAGAGGGAGACCTAGAGAGACATCTTAGACTCAGTTTTTAGGCTTAGAAAACACTGTTAGATTAGGTTTTTACTTGAATCATTTTTTATTTTATGTTCTAGAGTAGGATTTACAGCATTTGAAGGTTGTATTTCATCTTTACTTTTCTGCAAACCAGGTTACATCTTTCTACTTTAATTCTCTACTTCTACTTATACTCCTTCTCTTTAGATTGTACTGAACTTGAATGGTTTACTTAATAGATATGAATTTGAATTTATGTTTCTATGATGTGTGAGTGGATTTGATCTAGGGTTTCGGTAAAGCCACTTGTGATATGATGATACTATGATGTTGAATTGAATATTGGAACTCTAATTGTGTTCACTTTTGGATTAATTAGGATTAACTATTATATGCATGAATAAGAGTTGGTAGAATGCCTGATCACCAATCTATCACGTCTTAGGTATTTAATTGATGAACCAGAAGGTGAAAATTTAAACTTGAATCTAATAGTTAATTAGGGATATCTTAATCACGAAAGTAGTTTAAGATTCTCTAGGAATGAATCAATTAGTGGCCAAGAGAAAACCGATTAATTGATTTCCATGGTTGGCATAAAGCTCAATGGACCTAGGTTGAACTAAGAACCACGAAAGTAGGCAATTGGATCAACCTAGGTATGATTAGTAATGCTTGAAAAAGGTTGCTAATTAATTAAGGATAAACCATCCCCAATTACCTAGATAATTGCAATTAGAGGTACCAGTTGAATGTTGAATATCATAAGTGTGGTGAACCCTAACCCTAGGCTTTTGTTAATTGAATCCTTAATTTACTTAATTGTGACAAACTCTCCATTGAATTACATTGATTTAGATAACATATTTTGCATCATTCTAGTAATTGATATTGTTCTCTGTGGAATACGACCCGTACTCGCCGGACTAACTACAACTACACCGTACGCTTGCAGTTAATTATAAAATTGACACAACAGTATGGTCAAGGCTTATGTTTCAATGAAATAAGTTAAGATGTTTTAAGGAATGGAATGTATACTGTTTTCTAAAAAATTTCCTAGCTATTGAGATTGGCATCTCATCTTTTTATGTCCACATAACCACATTCTAGGTACTCTAGCAAGAAGTGAGCAACAGGGGTCTCAAGGTTGACTCATCTGAATATGGATATGGATTGTATACTTTGTTGTTGTGTAATATATCTAGGATGGCTTAGTTGAGTGCCAAGTCCCTTTAGACAGCTCATAATGTAATGTAAAATAAGTTATGGACTGTACACTTTTCTTTATGGTGTGTGAGCATTTTTGTTGTAACTAATGCATATCATGCTTAGTTAGTTGCCTATAAGGAAATGAAATTTGAAAATGCTTGGAATAGTCTGAAGCACTTGTATGTTTATCCAAGAAAGATAACTAATAATATAAGTGAATAGGTGAATTTATGGACTAAATAGACATTGCTAGAAATTTACAGATAAGAATATATATATATATATAATACTAAAAGGATCAAGGGGAATATTTTATGATGTGGATGTATGAAATAAGATGCTAGTCAGTAAGTGTTACACTTTTTGGCATCAGAGCATTAGTTTAGGGAATTATCTGTGTTTGGACGAATTCTAGTATATTCTAAATTGATTATATGTTTTTATGGGGTTGTTAAATATAGTAAACATAGTTTATGGTCATGTGACTAATTATATGAAAAATGTTTGTATATATAAATGTGCACACAGGGAAATGGCATATAAGAGGACCTTGGCTGAGACCTTAAAAGAAATATCTGAGAATATGGAAGCCTTAGCTGCCAGCCTTAATGGGCAAGATGTAGCCTAAGCCACCACAGCACAAATTCTTCAACAAGTTTAAGAAACCCTTAGACAAGTGCTGCAAGGAAACAATCTTGAGGATGCTAGAGAGGAAAATGGGCCATGCCAAATGAATAAACTCCTGGCCCAATTTAGGAAGGCCAACCCTCCTTCATTTCTAAGAGAAAATGACCCAGTGATAGCGGAGTGATGGATCATGCAACTGGAGAAAATTTTAGGGGTTTAAGAGTGTAGTACAAACCAAAAAGTTTCCTTAGACACTTTCATGTTAGAAGGTGAGGCAAAGCATTGGTGAAAAAGTATGCAGAGACTATGGAAGACCAATGATACTCCCATTACCTGGGATAATTTTAAAGAAACATTTTATGATAAATATTTTCTAGATAATGTGAAGAATCAAAAAGAGGCTGAATTCATATAATTGAAGCAAGGAAACATGATTGTACCCCAATATGAGGCTAAGTATAAAGAGCTCTCTAAATTTTCCACTTACCTAAAACATACCCATGATGATGCATGGAAGGCAACAAATTTTAAGCGACGTTTGAAACATGAGATTAGAGAAAGAGTGGCTACTTTAGAGATACGGGATTTTACCAAGTGGACAAGTGAATGTAGAATAGCCGAAGAAACTCTTATGAGTGCCAGGTTTGAGAAAAGATTGAGAGAGAGTGAGCCCTCTAGAGGAAGACAAAAACCCTAGAACAAAAACTTCAAAGGGAACAATTCTTAGGGTAGGAGAATGCTAACCTGTAATGGCTAAACCTCTAGCTTGCTTGCTTGTAATAAATATGGAAAGAACTATGGAGACAGACCTTGTTAAGCTGGTCATAATGTTTTCTACATATGTTGAAAGCCAGGCCACTACTCTAAGGATTGTCGAGTAAGGAGAGATTTAGTTCCTGATGGCAGGCCACAAAATCAGGGATGGGTGTTTGCTTTTTCCAACAAGAGGCTAGCCAATATCCAAATTTGATCAGAGGTACGTTAATCATTTGAAACTCACTTGTAGATGCATTGTTTAATTCTGGTGCTGTACATTATTTTATTACATATAATTGTGCTAAGAGTTTGGATTTAACATTGATACTTTTCCATATGATCTTTCTGTTTCCACCCTTACTGGTATTCATGTCATAAATTTTGATGCTTGTATCAATTGTGTTGTACAATTTGATCATAGATGTAATACTTTGAATCTTGTATGCCTTCCTCTGTTTGATATTGATATTATTCTTGGAATGGACAGGTTATCTGCTAATAATGCAATTCTTGATTGTTCTAGAAAGTCTGTTTCCTTACCTGTTTATAGTTCTACTTCTAAACACTCAACTGAAATCTCTTACCTATCCACCACCCAAGTTAAGGGATACGTTAGGAAGGGTTGTCAAGGGTTCCTAGTCTTCTTTTCTTTGCAAGTTGAAGTAGAAGAGGGCATAGAAAACATACCTATTGTTAGGGATTACCCAAAATTATTCCCTAAGGAGTTTAGTAATCTCCCTCCTGATAGGGAAGTAGAGTTCTCCATTGACTTAGTGCCCGGTGCATGTCCCATATCCAAGGCTCCTTATAGGGTGGCTCTTGTAAAGCTAACTGAGCTTAAGAAACAGATAGAGGAACTGTTAGAGAAGGGGTTCATCAGACCCAGTGTATCCCTTTAGGGTGCACCAGTTTTTTTTGTTAAAAAGAAAAATGGTAGCCTCAAGTTGTGTATAGATTATAGGTAGTTAAACAAAGTGACCATCAAGAATAAATATACATTGCCTAGAATATATGACTTACTGTATCAATTAGCTGGAGCGTCAACCTTTTCTAAGATAGATTTAAGGTCAGGTTACCATCAGTTGAGAGTTAAGGCTGAAGATGTCCCAAAGACAGCTTTCCAAACTCGATATGGACATTATGAGTTCCTGGTCATGCCTTTTGGGTTAATCAATGCCCCTACCATTTTCATGGATTATATGAATAAGGTTTTTAGGCTATACTTGGATAAGTTTGTTATGGTTTTCATAGAAGATAACTTAATTTATTCTAAGAGCCTTGAAGAACATGAGAATCAACTTAAAATAGTGTTGCAAACCCTGAAGGATAGGAAATTGTATACCAAGCTTGGCAAGTGTGAATTTTGGCTGACAGAGGTGAGATTTCTAGGGCATGTTATCTCGAATAAGGGGATAGCAGTGGACCCTAGTAAAGTGGAAGCTATAATGCCTGAAAATCTATTAATTATATTCCAAAAATAAAATATTAAGAAAGGATTAAATGGGGTATTTATAGGGAAATCATTATGAATATGTAATAAGGGATTTCTCATTTTTGGAAAAGATGTTGAAGGAGGATGTGGTAATTTCTTTATTTGCAGGGCCATAATTGGGTAGTAAAAATATATATGAGGAGCTATGAAGAAAGTTGCACAAAAATCCATTGGAATATGTCTCAAGAAGGAATTAAACACTTGGTAAGTTTTCCCTTCACCCAAACAATGCCTTAGCTAACTACATAGTTCCATTGTAATGGAGTGACAATCTTGAAATTTTTAGGAAATTAGAGGCTATTGGTTAAGGGGCAATGTGACTTCTTGGATAAGCTAACAATAAAATATTAAATTAAGCTTTCTTGTTGACTTGCTAAAGCAAGTCACCAGCCATTCAAGAGGGAGCAGAGTAACCCGTAGCCAAAAAGAAGAAAAGAGGAGAAAGAAAAAGAAAGAGAAGAAGAAGAGAGAGAGAAGAAAGAAGGTAGAGAGAGAGCTAAAATCCAAGGAAAAAAGGTAAGCTTTGAGACTGTTGATCTTTTCTAATCCATGTATATTCATAAGTTTCCATGGAAAGCTAATGGATGGGGGAAAATCTACAGATTGGTGAAGATTTCTAGAGTGAGAAAGTTAGCTAAACTTAGTGAGAGAATCTTGTTAGGAGAAAAAAAAGGTAAGATCAACATCCTCTTTTATGAATCTTGGTTGGAAGACTTGATGGCTGACTTGTATGTGTGTATTAAAGTATGTTGGAAAGGTAGATATAACTTTTGATGAGGTATTTATGGCATTGATGGCTGTTGTTCACTTATATGCATGAGGTAGTGATTTAGGGAAATTTTGTGTAGTTAGTTTTTAGGTTAAATCCATGATTTGAGTGGTCATATACTGTGGAAAAAATAGGCTTTTCATGCTTAAAATGTTGGTATGATTGTTGGTTGGTTTTCTTGGATAGTTTAGGAGAAAAAGAGAGAATTTTGTGAGTTTTATGCCCAAAGCACGGCCATGCTTAGTGACACGGCTAAGCAGTGCTTTGGGCTGGAGGTAAAAAAATGAAGAACATAGCTTGAAGTATGGTAGTTCTTGATGCGGGTCTATGTGTGACACGACCATGTTGTGAGGGAAGCACGGCCATGCTTGTTGACACGACCAGGTCGTGCTTCATGATGTCTCACCCTTTTTTAGCGGTTTATGTTTCCTTTTTAAATCCTAATTAATCATCAATGTTTATAGAATGATAATGGGAGTTTTATGAGTCATGTATGTCAAAAGAAATATGTAAGATCTAATTGATTATGTATGCTCATTGAATTAATTATGTAAGCATGAAGGAATGATTCCTGAACATTATTAAATGTTATAAATCCTTTGTATGTGTAGACATAAGCAAGTATATGATTTTTGAATAGTAGAAAAAAATGCAAGAGCATTGTATGTTTAACACATGATGAAATTGTGATGGTGTGCATGAGAATGAATATTGTTTATGCTCATGATGGCTATTAATATGTATGCTCTTTGTTGAATTAAGTGGCTTTAAAAACATATAAAAGACAAGCTTGGTCAGTAAGACCTTTTCTGAAGCAAGGTGGCCTGGCAACAAGTGTCACCTTACTGTATTGAGGTAACTAACAAGTTAGGATGATCCTCTCTGAAGTAGGGTGACCTGGCAATATATGGCTCCCTTGCTGTATTGAGGAGACTGACAAAGTCCAAGATGACCCTTACCTACTAAGGTGACCCAGCGGTATGCGACACCTTACGAGGTAAGGAGACTGAAGAGTCATGGCTTGGATACGATACCGAGATAGAGGATGCCCTATAGCCTAGAGTTGTCAATGTGGGAAGGACTGCTCTAACCAAAGGCACTCAATAGTGGGTGAGTAGCTGTAGGGGTAAAGCTCACGCCACATTGAGGTTTGAAATTGAGAGAGATTTCCATATGATGAGCCACTATGAGCAATATATAAGCCAAGAACGGTTGTATAGGTATCGTATTAATACACATTTCATTTATCATGCGTGATATTGATGCATAACCTATAAAAGGCCTGTATGTATTTTACAATACCTTTATTGTAAGAAAGAAAAAATGTTTTCTATAGCTTATACAGTTGGACATAACATGTAAGTATTTCATTATACTTGTATTTATTGGATGTTGACCTTGCAAGGATTTTATATCTCATTATGTTATTGATGTTATGTTCAGATCAATAAAGATGCCATTCGTGGTGCTGACCATCCTTTTAGAGCTCCAGGCGGTGGATGTCCCCTACTTGGGACAGTTCACTATTATAGTGAACCTTTTGGTTATAAACATGGTAGAGATTTCGACTCCTGGTCTGCCTCCTCTACCAACAGTACCCCAGGGGTGACGGCCAGGGGAGGAAAAGTAGTATAATGTTGTGTATATAGTTTTGTTATGTAAATGGGCTAACCCCATTGTTTTGATGTAACCCCACAGTACTTTGCCTTTTTGAGATGTATGCGTAGTACCTCAAGTTACATATGTATGTATGCTACTAATCTCTAATGTATGTAACTTTTGTATGTATATAAATACAGGATGTATATCTTTTGGTAAAATAATGGTCTAATGCGTAATCACTAAAAAAATAGTCGTTACAGAAGCAATGGTTAACTAGGATAGACTAAAGACGATTAATGAAATATACGAAGCTTTCTAGGCTTAGCAGGATATTATAGGAGATTTATCCAAGGATTCTCTCAAATAGCCATGCCTCTAACTAGGTTAACTAGGAAGGACCAACCAATTGTGTGGGATGGTCGATGTGAGAGTAGTTTTCAGGAATTGAAAGCTAGGCTAACCTCTGCCCTAGTGCTAGTGATATCTAACCCTAGTGAACTCTTTACAATATATAGTGATGCATCTAAAAAGGGTTTAGGGTGTGTTTTAATGCAGTAGGGTAGAGTATTAGCTTATACTTCTTAGAAGCTTAGACCTCATGAGGAGAATTACCCCACACATGATCTAGAACTAGCAGTTGTAGTGTTTGCCCTTATGTTAGAGACATCATTTGTATGATGTCAAGTTTGAAGTTTTTAGTGATCACAAGAGTCTTAAGTACCTTTTTGACCAAAAGGAGTTAAATATAAGACAAAGAAGATAGATGGAATTTCTAAAAGATTATGATTACAACCTTAATTACCATCCGGGCAAGGCAAACATGGTTGTTGATGCCCTGAGCAGGAAATCCCTCCATATAGCATCATTGATGCTAAAGGAGTGGGACCCAATTGAGAGCATGAGATATTTGAATCTCCCTATTTCTCCAAAGCCTAGTAGCTTCCTTATGAGTGAATTGAGGATTCATAATAATATCAGGGATAGAATTAAAGATGCTCAAGTTTCTGATCCATACTTAAAGGACATTAGAGAACAGATATCCTAGGGTAAGTCTAAAGAATTTCACATTTCTAAGGATAGGTTTATCAAGTTTAGAGAACGGTTGTGTGTACCTAAGGTGAAGGAATTGAGAGATAGTGTCGTAGCTGAAACTCATAAGAGTCGGTATACCCTACATCTTGGAGCCACTAAGATGTATCAAGACTTAAAAAGGTGTTTCTAGTGGCCTGGGATGAAAATGGACATAACTCGTTATGTGTCTAAGTGCTTAGTATGTTAAAGAGTCAAGGTAGCATACTAAAAGCCTGGGGGATTGCTCCAACCCTTAGATATTCCAGAGTGGAAATGGGATAGCATCTTTACGGATTTTGTCATGGGTTTACTTAGGACATCATTTGGCTATGATGTAATTTGGGTAAACATCGATAGACTGACCAAGTCTGTAACAACTTATTATTATTATTATTATTATTATTATTATTATTATACAATATAGAGTTTACATACATGTCATTAATCAAAACATACGTACAACATATCAAACACATAAAAGTCTACATCTCATTTACTCTGGTTGACCAATTTCGGAGATACAGGTTCGGGTGGTTGCACCTTCACCGGGATCTAAGCCAACTCGACCACAAATATTTTATTTGCTTCTGGGATCTGCCCAACATAAAGTACTCGATCCAACATGCACTAAAAGCCAGAGCCATAGAAAAATCTGCATAACTAATTTTTTGAACATAATATTGAAATATAGTGAGAATTAAATTCCAGTAAGTTCAACAATAAATCATCATCAATATAGCTCATCACGTCATGTTCAGCTGTATAAACTACAACAAATATCTTTGGTCACATGAATGCACTATATCTATACACATGAGAATCGTACAATAATGACATGTATGATAGGATTAACTATTTTCAAAATATTATATGATGACTATCAATTTATTCTCATATCAAGCTACCTCGGTCAGGGTGAGTATTTTCTACTTTTCGGTACGAGCTTTTCTCACTCCGTCCGACATGGCTCACTTTCTCTTTATTTTCTCATTAACATGATCATAACCGTTGGTAGGGCATCCCTTACTGGCGCACCACACGGATTGCCATGTGACCGTGCTCATTTCTTTTCTTTTCACAATAATAGCAAAAAATATGCTTTCAATAACAAGTATGTTCATCAAAATATAACTATTACAAAAAATCATTGGTAATCATGCTATGAACAAAACAATTTCAAATATCACTTCATAAAATATTTTCATGTCAAAATTTCACACTAAAGATGATAAGAAGTTTATACAATAGAAATAGCTGTGGCATATACTAGTCATTTATTATTTCCATTTATAAGATTCTTCTTCTTTTTTAAATATTAATTTTATTTCTTTATTTTCTTGATGTAGGTTTTTATCCCATCTAACCTTCTCTTACTAATCAGAGCATAACTCGCTCAATTTAACTCCGATATAGGTGAGATAAAACAATTATCTAAAACTATTATGTTTAACCATTTAGCAAAATATTAAGAAAGCAAGGTGATATTACTCCCTCAATGTATAAGTTATTTCTTCTCGAATAGGTTCTGACCTCTGCCTACTAATCGATCCATATCTCCCTCATAAAAATTAAAATACAGAAGCTATCCTAACATATTCTTCCCTGATTAACCATTTTCTGACCACTGCTTACTAATAACTCCATATCTACCTCATATGGACTTAAAAATGTGTAATTCCAGTGGCTAAAATTCTAAGACACATATATCTATAATTCTTATGTTAACCATTTGTTTGAACTCCCTACAGAACATTCCCAGAAATTAAAACACAGAAGCTATCCTAACATGTTCCTCCTTGATTAACCATTTTATGAACACTGCTTACTAATCAAACCATATCTACCTCATATGGACTCCAAATTGAGTGATTCCATGACCAATCATTAAAGTTCTAAGATCAAAATCCCATATAAATATTACAAGTTTCAAAACTTTTCTTCAAAAAGAAATATTGTTAAACTTACCTGGAGCACATAGTTCTCTAGACTTCTCCTTCCTCTTTCTTCCTTTCTTCCTCTCCTTTCCTCACTCTACCTTGCTTCTATTTTTTTCTCTCCCTCACTTGGAAAAAAATTCTAATGTTTTAAGGTTGGGTTTTGCTTAAATAGACCCTCAAATAATTCACCTTTCATGATCATGGGTCTACCTTATCACAATTAGGATACACTTGGTTAAATTTTTGGAAAACAAACAACTTATGTTCTTGTCTTCCTCTTCCTTAGTGAAGATATGCATAGCAAAAGGAGATTTGTATTTTAAAAATTATGATAATATGTTTCTAAGATAAGGGACAAGATCCCTTTGATTTAGGGATTTATTTCCTTTTTCTTTTGTCTTAATCGAGTATGATAGGTTTGCCTTTTTAGGTGGTAAATTTCTAGCCCTTGAATCTCCATTATTTGGTTGAAATTATTTGTGTGGGATAGGAATGTTTTGTCCTAATGCCATGTATTATCATACCACTTGCTAAAATTATGAGTGTAGGATATAGATGTTTTGTCCTAAAGCCTTCTATTATCATACCATTTGCTAAAATTATGAATGTAGGATATCACACCACTTGCTAAATTTTTGTCTTAATGCCATGTCACCTAATCTTGATTACACCATTATTTCATCACTTTACTTTTATTTTTATTTTTATTTTTCCTCTTGGATTTGGGCTCATTCTTGCCTATTTTCTTTACTTTGGTTAAAATTCTACCTTTCATAATGGGCTTGGTCACATTTTCATGATTTTTGGGCTACCGGTCCAATTTTTATATGCTAGTCCAAGTCTATGTTTTATTTCTTCATTGGGCTATCCTATTGGCTTGCTAAAAAATTTTGTGAAGTAGAAAAACTCTATATGAAGTGTCCATAGGTGAAAACCCAATCTTCTTGAAATTTTAAGACCTTTACTTACTTCACAAAAATTTATCTTCCTTACCTAAGAATTTCACCTTTCTTTAGCATGTTTATTTCTAGTATTTCCTCTTAGGTTTTCTTTCTTTACCTATTCCATTAATATTAGAACATTTCTATACATACACGTAAGGTGAAGAATTTCTAAGGATTATATTTCCTTAGTTAAATATTTATGTACCTTTATCAATAAAAGAAATGAAATTATGGATGTTACTTTGAATACTTTTGTACTTTTATTAATACATGAAATGAAATTATGGATGTTACAAAGTTTGCCCACTTCTTAGCCATTAAGTCTACCTATTCTCTAGACAAGTTGGCATAAGTATATTTTCATGAAATTATCAGACTCCACGGGATACCTACCAGTATTGTTTCTGATCGAGACCTCAAGTTTACTTCTAGATTTTGGAGATCCTTGCAGGATGCCTTAGGTACTAAACTTAAGTTTAGCATGGCCTACCATCCACAAACTGACAAGCAGACTGAGAGAACAATTCAGACTTTAGAAGATATGCTTAGGGCTTGTGTACTAGAAATAAAGGGAACTGGGATGTGTATCTACCTTTAGCTGAATTTGCTTATAATAATAGTTATCATTCCAGTATCCAGATAGCTCCCTTTAAAGCTCTGTATAGAAGAAAGTGCAGGTCACCTCTGTGTTGGGTAGAGCTAAGGGAGAGGAGTCTTTTGGGCCCTGAATTGGTATACCAAAGAACAAGGCATATTGTACTTATTAGAGAGAGACTACTAGCTACCTAAAGTAGACAAAAGAGTTAAGCAGATAAAAGAAGAAGGCCCCCTAGATTTTGAAATAGGAGACCATGTTTTCCTTAAGGTAACTCCGTTCAAAGGTGTAGGGAGGTCTTTGAAAACCAAAAAGCTCAGTCCCAAATACATTGGTCCTTTTAGTAGCTTATAGACTTGCACTTTCTCTAAACTTTTCTCAGATTCATGATGTATTTCATGTTTCCCAGCTCAAAAAGTATAACCTAGACCCTTCACATATCATAGAGTACGAATCAATGCATTTACAAGATAATATGTCATACACTGTTAGACCAGATCAGATCATTGACGTTTAAACTAAATAATTGAGGAATAAGAACATCTCTCTAGTTAAGGTCATCTAGAAGGGACTATCCTTTGAGGAAGCAACTTGGGAGATAAAAGAAGAAATGAAAAGGACCTATCCACATCTGTTTGAATAAGGTATGTTAAATTTTTTTCACAAAATTATTTTAAAGGGGAAGGAAATGTAACATCCTAAGTCTCTAATAAAATTAGATAAATCTAAGAATAAGTAGAAAATACATATGACAAAGAATTAAAATGCTTAGTTATGTAACAATAAGGTATTTATAAAATAGGTGACAAATAATTAATCATGAATCATATAAATTAAATTCTTAGGAGCATAATGGATGGGGAGAAGATACAAATACATTTTTAAGACATTACTAATCTAGGATTAGTAGTAAATTAATACAATATAAAACAACTAAGGAGCTGCCAAGTAGCACCACAAACTTTTAGCCACATAGTATGCCACATTACCCATAAAATTATAGCCACCTTGCAGCCACCTTACACTTACCAAAGCAAGCCACATTGCCCACAAAGTTACAGCCACATAGCATGCCACATTAACCACAAAATTGCAGCCACCTTGCACCTACCAAAGCATGCCACATTGTCCACAAAGTTGCAGCCACATAGCATGCCACATTGCCCACAAAATTGCAGCCACCTTACACTGACTAAAGCATACGACATTGCCCACAAAGTTGCAGCCACATAGCAGCCACCTTGCACCTACCAAAGCATGCCACATTGGCCACAAAATTGCAACCACCTTGCACCTACCAAAGCATTCCACATAAACATAAAATGTTCAGCCAAAATCTTACCACATAGCCACAAAATTTTCAGACACATTTTAGCTAAGAAAATGCCACCCACTTCAGCCATGCTTCTACCCACAAATAAAAAATAATAATACAAAATTTGTTGCCCCAGTCTATGCCCCTGCAGCTTCATGCCCTCCCTATAGAAACCACAAGGGAATCCCTATAAAATATAGAATTCCTTTTCCTCTTAAGTGGCGGAAACTAACGGCTAGCATCATGATGTCTAGGTATTATTTTGGGCCACAAATTCAAACCACCCATTCCTCATGCAATCAGCACCCAAGAGGGAGAGAAGGTAGCCAGAAAATTTAGAACTAAAAGGACAGAGAAACTAGAAACACATAGTTAAGTTACAAGGGAAACCAAGAGGAGAAGCAAGCTAAAATTTGAGAGCCATAGGAGTATTTCTACATAAGGTGAGTTTCCCCTCTTGAGGAAAGTTGGTTTGTAGTGAGTTGAGCTCATTTTGGGTTCTGCATGGATGATTCTTGAGCATGAGATGCAAGAGGTTAAGGTTGAAAACATGGAACTCTAGTGGTAGGGAACAATCATTGCCATCTAAGTAACAAACATGCTGAAGCACCACACATTCTGCACTAGGAAGTCATTATTCCTGCACATAAAAGTATTAGGCCCAGGGTTCTTGGACTATTTAATTGGGTAAATGGCCTTTAAATTCTCGAATATTTGGAGAGAAAAGTCTTGAAATATTGATAATAAAGTTTGGAAATTTTTGTGATTTTTGAGAACCTACAAATTGGTCATTTACAATCAAAACATTGTTGAGAAAAATTTGCTGGACAGCTTAGGTCATTGATAGAAATACTAAACATTGAAGAGGTTAGATGTTAAATTTTCATATAAAAATTTTATGACATGTTATCGGACATTAATTAAGGACCCCATCAAATTTGAGAGAATTATGGGTAGTTTAATCATATAATAAAAAATGGAAATTATGTGGGACAAGAAGTGAGTCAGAACAGACCAAAACTGGGGACAGTAAAAAAAAATGTGTTACTTGAAGGGTCAATTAAATTGTTTTTTACTTGAAATTTTTATGATGATTATATAACATATCTAGGATGTTCCATATCAAATATCACGAATTTTGAAGAATTGTTACTGATACAAACAAATTGAAAACTTAATAGAAATGGAACCGAAACCAATCTGCACTATTCTGGATTTTGGAGGTACTTATTGGGGTGAATAGAATATTTAAGAGCTGAGAGATACAAAAAATAAAATATACATATAGAGGAACCTCCATGTAAAATTTTAGAATTTTTAGAGGACTTTTGTTTTGTTTAATAATAATCCCAAATTTGAACAAAATCACAGTTTTGTTTTGGGGAGTAGAAGCTCTTAAACTAGAGACTTATGATTTTAGGTGCTAATATGCATGCATTAACCAAAAAATCTTATATGTTTTATTTTGAGTAGCTGGTTGTAAAATTGGCAGCCTTGGAAAGGAAGTGATTGTGTAGCAATTAAGGTAGCTAGCTTTTCCTTAAAACACTATTTATGTTTATGAACTTGAATTTATCAATTTCACTGGTTGCCTGACTTTTATGCTATGATGAATGATGGTATAAAGATATGTTATGTATGCATTCTCAGAAATTAAGGGGTGCACAATGTGTGCCAAGTAAACCCCATTTCCCCCATATATTGGCTAATAATAGGAGATGCATAACATTTTTGTAGGTATGAGACTGCATTGGGTAAGTAGACCAAAATGTTACAGGTCCCTAGTGTGACCAAGATGATGTATGTATGTATGGTCAATGCTTATGTTTCAGTGAAATGAGTTGAGATGTTTTAAGGAATGGAATGTATACGATTTTTCTAAAAAATTTGCTAGCTCTTGAGATTGTCATCTCATCTTTTTATGTCTACATAATCACATTCCAAGTACTCTAGCAAGAAGTGAGCAACAAGGATCTCAAGGTTGACTCATCTGAATATGGATATGTTTTGTATACTTTGTTGTTGTGTAATATATGTGGGATGGGTCAGTTGAGTGCCAACTCCCTTTAAACAGCTCGTAATGTGATGTAAAATAAGTTATGGACTGTACACTTTTCTTTTTGGCATGAGAGCCTTTTTGTTGTAACTAATGCATATCACACCTAGTTAGTTGCCTATAAGGAAATGAAATTTGAAAATGCTTGGAATAGCCTAAAGTACTTGTATGCTTATCCAAGAAAGATAACTAAGAATATAAGTGAATAGGTGAATTTATAGGCTAGTAGACATTGTTAGAAATTTACAAATAAGAAAAATTATATATATAATACTAAAAGGTTCAAAGGGAATATTTTATGATGTGGATGTATGAAATAAGATGCTAGTTAGTAGGTGTTACAATAAAAGCATTTGTTTACATTATTACCCATTGTGGTGTTACTAATCCCTCAAATTCAATGTTATTTCTTCTCGGGTAGGTTATGACATCTTCTTACTAATTTGACCATATCTCCCTCATATGGATTCCAAACTCAATGATCACAGTGGCTAAAACTTCAGGATACATATATCTATACTTTTTATGTTAACCATTTCCTTTAATTCCTTGCATATTTTGCCTAGAAATTCAAACACAGAAGCTTTCCTAATAGATTCTTCCCTAGTTAACTAGTTTTTGATCACTGCATATTAATCTGACCATATCTCCCTCATATTGATTTCAATTTAAATGATTCCAGTGGCGAAAAATTTGTAAGACATATATCTATATTTTTCATGTTAATAATTTCTTTTAATTCCATACATATTTTTCCCAAAAATTCAAAGACAAAAGCATACCTAATAGATTCTTCCCTGATTAACCATTTTTTGACCACTGTTTACTAATCAAACAATATCTCCGTCATCTAGACTCCAACTTAAGTAATTCTAGTGGCTAAAAATTTTTGAGACATATATATCTACATTTTTATGTCAACCATTTCTTTAAATTCCTAACCACTTCATCCTAGAATTTCAAAAAGAAAAGCTTCCCAAGTTACTCCAAAATCTAGTTTACTAACCAAATCTTTCCTAAGGTTTTAGTTCATCATTTTATTACATCCTCTTCTTCTTTTTTTCTAATTTACAACTAATCATATTCCATAAATTTTTCACCATATTCAAATATACAAAATAGCAACATAAAAATCCTAAAATTTTACCACTCATAGCCATACCTATGCAAAACTTTCCACATCAACCGAAATATTCAAAACATCCATCATATGCAAGAGAACATGTAACATCATATAGAAACATCCATGATCTATGATCAAAGTAGTAAATATTGTAAATTACATCAAAGTTCTAAGATCAAAATCTCATAAAAATGTCACAAATTTCAAAACTTTTCTTCAAAAAGAGATATTGTTAAACCTACCTAAAATTCTCCTTAGCTCACTTAGTGAATTCTTTTTCTTGTTTCCTCTTGAAAGAAGTAGCAAAATTCCTCCCTTCCCTTCCTTTTCTTTTCTAGCAGCTTAAATAAGAAAAGGATAGTGAGTTTTGGACCCTAAGGATGAACAGAAAAGATGGATTCAAGTGGAGATTACGCTAAATTACCTTGAGTACTTAGTCCTCTAGACTTCTCCTTCCTCTTCCTTCCTCTCATTCTCTCCTTTCCTCAATCTACCGTGCTTATGTTTTTCCTCTCCCTCACTTGGACAAAATTATAATGTTGTAAGGGTGGGTTTTTCTTAAATAAACTATCAACTGGTTCACTTTTCATAATCATGGGTCTACCTTATCACAATTAGAATGCACTTGGTTTTATTTTGGGGAAGACAACTCATGTTCTTGTCTTCCTCTCCCTTAGTCAAGATATGCATAGAAAAAGGAGATTTGTATTTTGAAAATCATGATAAAATGTTCTTAAGACAAGGGACAAGGTCCCTTTGATTTAGCAATTCATTTCCTTTTTTCTTAATGAAATTCTAATAGCTAATGAGTTTTCTAAAGTATTTCTACCAGATATTCTAGGCTTACCTCCCAAGAGAGAGATAGAGTTCTCTATTGATCTCTTACCCGGGACAAGACCTATCTCTATTGCACCTTATGGAATGGCTTTGAAGGAACTACAGGAACTTAAAAAAAATTGGAGGAATTGTTAAACAAGCTATTCATTAGACCGAGTGCATCACCTTGGGAAGCTCCCATATTGTTTGTTAAGAAGATAGACGAGAGCCTGAAACTATTCATAGATTATAGACAACTGAATAAGGTGACTGTTAAAAATAAGTACCCTCTCCCTAGGATAGATGATTTATTGGATCAACTGAAGGGAGCCTCCATCTTTACTAAAATTGACTTGAGATTGGGATACCACTAGATTAGGATCAAGGAGGTGGATGTACCAAAAATAGCCTTTAGGAATAGGTATGGACACTATGAGTTTCTCTTTATCCTTAGGGTTCAAAACTCAACCTCCTTCTTTTATTTAAGCTGTCAGAAAAGCTGAGGGAAAGGAGGAATCTTGCTACTTTCTTCAATAGGAAATAAGAAAAAGAATTCATTAAGTGAGATAGGGAGATCTTTAACTCCACTCTTCAACTCCCGATTGACTTTATTGACATTTAGCATCAATAACTGCATCTCCTCTTGTGGAGTAGGAGGTAGAAATTCAACGGTCTTGGTACAACAATTTAGCAAGACCTGATTTCTAGACATTTGGTCTAACCTTAGAATGATATCAATACCTCTTAAAGATAGACAAACAAGGTCTACAGAAAAAGGTTTCTCCTGTATGGTGACCTGACAATCTTTACATACAGAGGAAGTTAAGACCCTTTCCCCTGTGGGAGTTACTACAGATAGCTCATAAGGAGTTACTACTGAAGCTCCCTAACACATTCTTCCGATTTAAATGAATGACTAGCACCAGAGCCAAACAACACCATAAGAGTAAATCCATAGATATAGTATGTACCTTGAATCATTTTGAAAGATTTAGCTGCCTCTTGGCTGCTCAGGGTAAAAACCCTTCCATTCACCTGAGGCCTCTGTTCCTACTGCTTCCCCACATTCTGTGGGCAGTTCTTTGCAAAATGACCATTCTGTCCGCAATTGAAGTAAACATCTGATTCCATGTAGCATGGCTGGTTACCATGCATACGTCCACACTTAGTACACTTAACTGTGGAAAAGTTCTATTGGAAGGGTCAGGGACTTGCAATCATTGGCCTCTTGCCAGTACCCTATCATTTTCCTCTGACAGCATTCCTTATCTGCAGATTTAAACCTAGTTCGAACTTAACAGTCTTCCAAACATCATCGGGGTTAAATCCCAAGTAAAAGGAGAACTTAGACAACTCCTCGAACCTCGCAATGTACTGGTTTATGGTCATGCTACCTTGCCTGAGTTGGAGAAATTTGATCTCCTTCCCTGTCTGCACAGTACTTGGGAAGTACATTTCCAAAAAGGTGTCTTTGCACACCTGCCAGATGATCTACCTTCCCTGGTGAGCTAAAAGTTCTCTAGCTCTATGCCACCAGTATTTTGCTTTATCTTTTAGCATATATGTAGCAAAGATAACTTGCTGCTCTTCAGTACAATCCGTCACTTCAAAGATTTTCTCTAGTTCCCTTATCCACTTTTCAGCTATAATCGAGTCAGAGATGCCTTAAAAAGAAAGTGGTCTAGTCCTTAGGTGCTCGGATATGATGTTTTCATTCCCTGTCATCCAATTATTAACAACATTCTCACCATTCTGGTTATTATCATTTTGAAGGTATTGTAGAATTTGGTTGGTGGTCGTGACTTAGTCTCGAATTGCCGTGGCAAGGTTGTGTAAGGTTTCCTCCGCATGTTTGTTGGATTCCTCCTTGGTGGTGTCATTTCCTACTGTGGCAAAAACAAAGTTATGCTCCTATTGAGGTGATCAAGCCTAATAGTTAGTTTCAAAAATATTTAACAGCAGTCATAACACCACCTCAGCATATAGATAGGAAACACTAGTAATTTCTTAACTATATGAAATCATTGATCCCCTACATAGAACAATCACAACATACTCAAGACATTATAAGATCGATTCAGATAATTATCCACCCACTGGTCATCTAGGATCAACTTACTCTAATACTAATTATGTAACAACTCCATTTATATATATATATATATATATATATATTTTAAATCCCATGAAGTCATTACCTCTTTACTTCTAACTATTTAACTCATAATAACATTCAATCAATTTAACGAAACATAATTAAAGTTTACACATCATTAAATAACAACATCCGTACACAAATCAAATACATATATATCTGTTGGTTGCAAAAGTTTATATGCAATGTCAGTACGTAAGTGCACGTGTCGTGACCAAGTAATATAATGATGAGTAAGTATCGTCCTACGAATAGTGTACTAGAAATTACTATAGAATGCTTTGACTCATGAAATGTTGTAGCAAAATTCTGTTGGTTCACAAGATTTAAGATTCAGGAGCAATTAAGGTTAAACAAACTAAACAAGACTTTAATTAAGTTGAGGGACACTAGGTTACGAAAGAAAAAGATATTAGGTCAACTAGGGTTGCTTCAGGATTGCCATGAACTTCTGCACTCATTTTGCTCTAGAAATTGCTATAGCAGTTGCTCAAGTGCCCAGTCTTCCTTTGAATGGGGTCTTTCCAGACTACCATTCCATGCACTCCTGGGGTTTGGACGCACATTCCTGCATCAATCCTAACACCAGAGTTGTATTTGAAGTCCCAACTATAGGGTCAAATAGGACAACTATATATTCCTATATTAGTTGTGCCCATACATCCAACCCTTTTTCCAGCCTCCACCACCCTTCCAGGTCAATGTTAGCCTCAGCCTTCCTTTATTAAATTTTAGTTAACAGGAGAAGTTTAAGATATGCAAAAGCAATACTGTAGCAAAATCATTTATAAATTAAAATGTGCATGTGTTCACTATAACCCGTCTACAACCCTAGCTGGAAACTTAGCCCAGCCTCATATACAAACTGATTACAGGCATCAGAATAACCAGTCTGCAGTGAAGAGTAATACAACTAAAGGAAAAAAATAGTTCAATACTTAACAATGAAGCACAAAAATAAATGAAGGGAACCCTAAGCAGGAGTCTTCTTCCTCACATCTAGTGCTTAACCATGTAGGGTTAGCTCGTCCTAGGCTAGAGTGTATCCTCATAGCCCATTCCCGTTAGGGATTTCTAGGCATCCCTTTCTGTTTTCCTTCTGTCCCCTACGTCTCTCCTTTCTTTTTGCTTTCTATTTTCTGCTTTTTAAAGGCAAGCCCTGTGGTCCCAGTAAAGTGGCCTAGTCTGCTGAAATTCTTCTTGCTTTTCAGCCAACACCTTTGCCAACAGCTTTCTTTCCATTCTCAGTAGTGGAGACAGTCCTTGTACCTCCCAACAGTCTGCTGTGTCAGCTGGGTAGTGGCCGCACCTGCTGCAGCAGCCCTGACTCATTGCCACCTGCACCATATCACAAAAGGTAAGCTTCCCGTCATATGCATCCTATTAAAAGGATCAAGATCACCCAATAGCACTCGGTTTGCTGCTTGTTTTGCTATCCTGCATACTAAATTTCACAGCAAACATAGTGGGTGGTCTTATATTCGTGGGAGGCAAAATACACTACTAAAACAGGGGGCATGAATGCTAATAAATCAAAATGCAGAGTAAATGCCCTCAGTAAAACATAGAGAAACTCTAATGAATTAAAGTTATCAATTCCCCCCAAACTTAAAGTTTTGCTTGTCCTTAAGCAATTACTCTATCCACTAAACCACTTCTATTAAGCTTGAGCCCCCACTCCTTTGTCTAGTTCCATGTGGCACTGCTGCTAGCCTCTACTCTCTCAAAGTTTTTTAGGAAATACTTCATGTCTTCTTCTTTTCTTAACCTCACCTAAAACCTCCTTTGTGATTGAGTGTGTGATATGGTTAGTCCTTCAGGAACTACTTGGATCAGGGTCAGTCAAGGTCCTACGATTTTACATGCTAATATATCAAGACCCCTTTTGATTAGAACAAGATGGCACACATTAAAGGCACATCTATAGTAGCAATGAAGGGGGTGGATCGACTTTCTTTCTTTTCTTTCTTCTCTTTTTTTTTCTTTTTGTTTTTGATTTGCTGCAGCACAGGTCATTGGTGCCTTTTGATGCGAATGCCAACATTTGTGATGAAGGCACCCGGTTACACAACATTATCACCTTTAAGCGTTATTCTACTCATACCCTGATGTCACTATTTTACGCAAAAGCACACATGGGGCTCATGTGTACCCCTGGTTACTAAGGGACAATAGAGGCATTGGAGTGGCAACTACTTCACTTTTCTCCCTTTTTTTCTTTTCCCCCAAACTTAAGCTTTTCTAACAATAGCTCATGCCTCATTTTGTCATTCAGTAGGGGGCCTCAAAACATTAACTCTAAAATCCTAGGTCCAATTCCTGAAAAATCACCAAGTTTCTCTTGCTAAGACTGACCATAGTCCAGTGTTCAAAGAGGAAGGTTCTGGTTGTGTAGGGTTGACATGCAGAATTCCTATATTTGTTATCAGTCAAGTCCAGCCCTCCTCATGGAGCTTCTTAGTACTAACAGTAGGCCATGAAATACATATGCAGACTTATCTCTTTTTTTATATATAAAAGAGTGATTACAAGAGCTTCCTAATTAGTAAAAGCTAATTACTTAACAGACATAAACTCATATGCTTACACAAACAAATAGAAAACAAACACAAGACCTAACACAGATTGAAACAAACTCATCTAATCAAGCACAGCAAACCCCACAGCAAATACTACAGCAAAACTAATTTCACAGCAAACACTAGAGAAACACTAATTCCATCCCCCCAAACTTAAAGATGAGCAGTGTCCCCACTGCTTATTAGATTGCACACCCAGCAAAAGAGGCAAAAGAAAAATGTATGCTAAGACAGGAATAGCAAGCATGCAGAGCTTGTTGAATATAAAAGAAATTGACAGAAAGAAAATAGAGGGGAAGAGGACTTCCCTAGGATGCTTGCAGGATTACTGTAGCACCCTGGTGGCATGGACTCCCTTAAGATTTTGAGAAGCTGCGGAGCCCACTCCTTTACTGAGTTGATCTTCGTGGGCTCTAGGGTTTGGCCTTTCCCTTCTACATGGATGCTACCCTTTTAGCAAGTGGCTCTTCATCCTCAAAGGACGCATCTTCCTTTTGAATCCTCCAAGGACTTGTCCTCTGCTTGTTGTTATGGGAGAAGTCTTGGGATTCCTCACCCTCTTCAGGCTGGGGCTCAGGTGCTCTCTATTCTTCCCTAAATATAGTGTGGAATAGGTCATTGAGGAATTCAGGAAATGGATAGAATTGCTTGAAATTATGCTCAAGCATTTTCTGGAGGGCCATATCCTTCTTTTGTTGCTGTAGGAGTAGCTGGAAGGTCTTATCTAACGGCTGGGAGGCTGAGGTTGCTGCTACTTGGCCTTCGGAGTGTGGAGGGGCTTGTGTGGTAGCTAGTAGCTCTTGCTCTCCCTTGTCTTGCACAATACGAGCTATGGTGATGGTGCTGATGGCGGCTCCTATCTTGAGTGTTTCCTCATCTATTGAGATGGGTACCTTGCTGTCACAGCATAGCAAGGTGATCAAGGAAGGGAAGAGAAAACTGCCCTTTTTCAGTTAGCGCATACTCTTATTTGATCATTGATTACCCTTCCTACATTAATGGGCCTCCCCGAAATGATGGCATCAACCATGGCCACCCTATCTCGGCTTATAGTTTGCCCATGAGTGGAGGGAAAAAGGCGAGTCTTCAGGAAATGGTACCATACTTTAGCCGCAGGCACCAAAGAAATACGGTTTTTGGTTATAGCACCCTGAGAAGATTTGTCCCAGGTGGTACCTGGGATGCACACCCATGCTAACATTTCCTCCCAATCTTGTTCTTATAGAGACTCCAAATGAGCTACATAGTCGTCATCCTCATCATTCAATTTGTAGGCTTCATTTATAGTGGCTGGGTCAAACAGGACACGAGTCTCCCTGACCCTAACCCAGTCCTTGGCATCCTTCGAAAAGTTGGCGTAGAACTCTCTTACCAGTGGAATGAGAGTAGACTGGGGGTGTTTGGAGAACTTTTCCCATCCATGTTGCTTCACTGTTGTTGCCACGTACATTGGAAAACCCATATCCTCGGATGTTGTAAAGGCAAACCCTTTCTCTGCGCAAAAATTCCACTGAATGGTTTCTTCATCGTGCCTCCTTTGGATTTCGTTCGAGGTAAACTGCTTCATCTTGCTGGCCTTCCTTGCTACCGTCTTGATTCTTGGCATTTTGTAGGTTGAATGTCTGGAAGAAGATGTTGTGCTTTCGGGCAATGGGGTTTTCGGGGTGTGAAGGGTATGGGAATGTAATAAGCAGGGCTTGAAGAACTGATAGAAGGTAGAGGGTGTGCAGGAATGGGTTGAGGGAGAATGTGGAGGGTCATGGCTTCTAGTTTCCTTATATGTTCCCGCCCCTTTTTTTTGTTTTCTTTTTTTGGCTCAAGCCTTTGGGTGCCCCTTCGTGTGTTTCCTCATCCCAGCATTTGCGTTTTCCTTTCTTCGTCCAGCACCATTTCTTTATCAAGGGAAGACTCCTTGCTTTAAGGCTGAGCGCTTTTGCTGCAGCAATTCTTGTGGCAAAAACTAGCTTTCCTATGATTTTCCTGCAGCAAGTCTTGTGACAAAAGCTAGCTTTCACATTCTTTTGTTGCAGCAAAGCAAAAATTGGCTTTCACACACTTTTGTTGTAGCAAGGTAACAACTGGCCTTCAGACGAACGTTTTCCCTGTCCTGCGAAATGAACACAAAAGATATTAGAGTCACAATTTAAGCTGGCTAACAATTGTAAAATAAAACAAAAACGAATTAAACATGGGTTGTCTCCCATAAGCGCTTGTTTTAGAGTCAACAGCCTGACTTCTTTCCTGTTCATCCCTCTTGCAATTGGATTGAGGTGTGCTGGCGATCCACATCACCTCACAGGTAGTGCTTGATCTGTTGTCCGTTACCCTAAATGTCCTCCCTGCCTTTTCTTCTTCTAGTTCAACAGTTCCAAAAGGGAAGACTCTGCTGATTTGGAAGGGGCCAGATTAACGAGATTTTAATTTCCTAGGGAACAAGGTTAGCTTGGAGTTGTACAGCAGCACTCTCTATCCCCTTCGAAGTCCCTCGGTTGTATATTCTTGTTATGCCATTGCTTTGCTTTCTCCTTGTATAGCTTGGCATTCTCATAAGCCTGACCACATAATTCATCCAACTCATTTAGCTGCAGCATCTTTTTCTCACCAGCAGCTCCCAAATTCAGATTTAACTCCTTTACTGCCCAATATGCCTAATGCTTTAGTTCTATTGGCAGATGAAAAGCCTTACCAAACACCAACTTGTATGGTGACATCCCCAGCGGTGTTTTATAGTCTGTTCTATAGGCTCACAATGCATCATCCAGCTTTGAGGACCAATCCTTCCTAGTTGGGCCAACCGTTTTCTCCAGTATCCTCTTGATTTCTCTGTTGGAGATTTTAGCCTACCCACTGGTTTGTGGATGATATGGTGTTACCACCTTATGCCTTACACCATATTTGGCCAGCAATGCTCCGAATTACCTGTTACAGAAGTGGGATCCTTCATCGCTAATGATGGCTCTAGGAGTTCCAAACCTTGTAAAAAGGTTCTTTTTCAGAAATCTGGTTACCACCTTTGTCTCGTTAGTTGGAGACGCACTTGCTTCTACCCATTTTGAGACATAGTCAACAGCTACTAGGATGTATTGGTTCCCAAAACTCGAAGGGAATGGGCCCATAAAATTTATTCCCCATACATCGAACAATTTCACTTCTAGAATGTTGTTCAGCAGCATTTCATGTCTTCTAGATATGTTTCCTACTCTCTGGCACCTGTCGCATAGCAACACAAAGGAGTGGGAGTCCTTAAACAGAGAAGGCCAATAGAACCCTACCTGCAGTACTTTGTTTGTAGTCCTCACTCCTCCAAAGTGGCCTCCATAGGGTGAAGCATGGCATTGCTGTAGGATTTGCTCCATCTCTTCGCTGGAAGTGCATCTTCTTATCATCTTATCAGCACACTGCTTGAAGAGGTACGGTTCATCCCAATAATATGAATTCACATCGTGCAGAAACTCTTCTGCTGTGACCTCAAATCCGGTGGAAGCAGTCCACTCACCAAGTAATTCACATTGTCAGCATACCATAGCATACCAGCTTGGGACATGAGGAAAAATTGCTCATCTGGGAACTTCTCATTAATTTCTTTTGCATCTACTCTATCCTATTCCAGTCTGGAGAGATGGTCTGCCACTTGATTTTCAGTTTCCTTTCTATCCCTAATCTCTAGATCAAATTCTTGGAGTAAGAGCACCCATCGGATGAGTCTAGGCTTAGAATCTTTCTTCCTGACTAGGTGTTTGATGGCAGAATAGTCTGTGTGCACAATTACTTTTGCACCTACCAAGTAAGGTCTAAATTTCTCAAAAGCAAATACCACTGCAAGTAACTCTTTCTCTATTATTGTGTAGTTGAGCTGGGCCCCTTGCAGTGTCATGCTTGCATAATATATAGAATGAAAAACATTATTCATGTGCTGCCCAAGGACGGCTCCCAATGTTGCTTCACTTGCATCACACATTAGCTCAAATGGAGAAGTCTAGTCTGGTGCCACAATAATCGGTGATGTACTCAATTTCTTCTGGAGGTCACAGAATTTTGTCATACAAGACTCATCGAAGTAGAAGATTCTGTCTTTCTCAAGCAAACTGCATAGAGGTTTAGAAACCTAGGAGAAGTCCTTGATGAACCTCCTATAGAATCCTGCATGGCCAAGGAAGCTTTTGATGCCTTTAACTAAGGTGGGAGGAGGTAGCTTCTCTATGATTTTTACTTTCGCCTTGTCAACCTCTAGTCTATCTTGAGAGACTCTACGTCTCAGCACAATCCCCTCCTTCACCATAAATTAACACTTTTCCCAATTCAGCACCAAGTTTGTTTCCTCGCACCTTTGAAGAACCTTAGCAAGGTTTCCCAAACATAAGTCGAAGAAATCCCCGAAAATTGAAAAGTCATCCATGAAAATTTTCATAAATTGCTCAACCATTTATATGAAAATTTCCATCATGCATCGTTGGAAAGTTGCTGGAGCATTACATAATCCAAATGGCATCCTCCGAAATGCAAAAGTGTCATAAGGACATGTGAATGTGGTCTTGTGCTGGTCTTCGGGTACTATAGCAATCTAATTGTAACCTGAATACCCGTCTAGGAAACAGTAGTATTCCCTTCCCGCAAGTCTGTCTAACATCTGGTCAATGAATGGCAGGGGGAAGTGGTCTTTCCTAGTGCTTTTGTTTAGTCTCCGGTAGTCCATGCAAATCCTCTAACCAGTCACAACCTTGGTGGGGATGAGTTCATTGTTTTCATTTTTCACCACAGTCATGCCCCTTTTCTTAGGAACACATTGGACTGGACTAACCTAAGAACTGTCTAATATGGGGTAAATAATCCCAACATCTAACCACTTGAGGATTTCCTTCTTCACCACCTCCTTCATTATTGGATTGAGCCTCCGTTGGGGTTCAACGGACCCTTTTTCATTGTTCTCCAATAGGATCTTATGCATACAAAATGAGGGACTGATACCTTTAATATCAGCAAGGGTCCAACCAATAGCATTTCTAAATCTTTTCAACGTCAGGACTAGTTTCTCCTCTTGTTCTTCTATTAAGAGTGCTGAAATGATTATAGGAAAAGTGGTTGTTTCACCCAGATAAGCATATTTGAGATGCGCTGGCAATGGCTTTAACTCGAAGATTGGTGGTTCCTCTATTAATGCTTTCGGCAGCTTTGCTTCCGGTAAGGACATGTCTAATAGCTCAGTCATTGGCCCTTGCTTCCCAGTGCCATGTCTGGCTTCAATCTAGGCCCATTCTTTCTCGTTTTCCCCCTCTAAATCTAAGTTACCCGGCCATACAACTGATGATGGGCCCTTGTAGCATTTTTTGAACTGCTTTGATGCTAATGCGTCTATCACAGACACAACCGAACATTCCTCTACTTCGTTGGGAAATTTCATGGACTGGAATACATTGAATGTAACCTGTTCATCTTGAACTCTCATGGTTAATTCCTATTTTTGAACATCAATTAAGTTTCGGCCAGTTGCTAGGAATGGCCTACCCAAAATGATTGGCACATCTACATCAGCTTCATAGTCTAGTATTATAAAATCTACTGGAAAAATGAATTTGTCCACCTTAACTAAGACATCCTCAATTTTCCCTTCTGGATGTACAATGGATCTGTCTGCCAACTATAGTGAGACCGTGGTAGGCCTTGCTTCTCCAATCCCCAGCTTCTTGAATATGGCCATTGGCATGTGGTTAATGCTTACTCCTAAGTCACAGAGGGCTTTGCCAAAATACTCGTTCCCAATGGAGCAAGGAAAGGTGAAGCTACCTGGATCCTTGAGTTTGGGAGGCAGCTTATTATGTAGCATAGCACTACATTCCCATGTGAGAGCAACAGTCTCAAATTCCCCAAATCTTCTCTTCTTGGTCAAGATGTCATTCATAAACTTTACATAGTTTAGCATTTGCTTTAATGCTTCCACCAAGGGGATGTTAATGTGCAGCTACTTGAGGACATCTAGGAATCTTCTAAACTAATGGTCATTTTGTTGTTTTTGAAATCTTTGAGGGAATGTTGGAGGTAGCTTGCTCTGGTGAACGTTTTGCTGTGGCAAAGCTACAGACTTTTCTTCAGAGATTCCTGCTTCCTCACTTGCCTCCTCCACCTACCTTTACTTGTCCTTCTTCTTTTCCAAGGGTACAGTAGGGTCTTTTTTGTCCTGTCTCTTCACTTGGGGTGCTTCCACTACTTTTCCACTCCTAAGAGCTATACCCTTGCCTCTTTCCCTTCTCTCCTAGGGACTTCAATATTGCTTGGAAGTGTCCCTGGAGGTCTACTTTTTAATTCATTGGCAAGCTACCCAACTTGGGTCTCCAGATTCCTTAATGATGCAGCTTGACTCTGGATCAAAGCATCATTTCTTGCCATGTATTCCTTTAGCAAGGACTCCAATGAAGTCGAAGTTTCATTAGGCTGATGCCTTTGCTGTTGAAATCCTGGGGGGCCTGTGGTCTCTGTGGAGCAGAGTTGCTTCCCTGTCTAGTACCATAGTTACTCCAAGAAAAATTGGGATGATGCCTCTAACCCGGGTTATACGTGTTTGAATAGGGAATGTTGTCGCGATTCATGTTTCCCACATAGCATACTGACTCCAGATTTGAAGGACAACTTTTGAATAAATGAGGCCTGTTGCACAGAACACAAGATACTCCATTCTCCTAGACTGCATTAGTTGCTTGAGGGCGAATCAGTTGCTGGCTTTTCAAGACATTCACTAATGAAGCTAGCTGGGCTGTGAGAGAAGTGACTTCACTCACTTCATGCATACCCGTTGTTTTCTTTCCAGTTGAGACTCTATCCATAGGCCATTGATAATTATTGCTAGCCATGCTTTCAAGCAACTCATGTGCCTCATTGTATGTTTTGGACAGAGGTGTCCCATTAGCTGCTACATCCACTATGGTTCGTGTTTAAGCATTAAGGCCATTATAAAAGGTCTCCATCTAAATGCAGTACCAGATTCCATGATGAGGACATCTCAGTAGCAGTTCTTTGTACCTTTCTCAGGTGTCATATGGCGATTCTCCGTCTAATTGTTGGAAGGACGTGATATCATTCCTCAATCTTGCATTCTTGGTAGGTGGGAAGTATTTTAGCAAAAACTTCTCTGCCAAATCACTCCATTTTGTAATAGAATCGGGTGGCAAAGAGTTTAACCACGCTTTAACTCGATCTCTTAATGAATAAGGGAACAGTTTCAGCTTGAGAACTTCATCTGTCACCCTATTCATTTTGAAAGCATCTGTGACTTCGATGAATACTCTCAACTGAAGGTGAAGGTCCTCTGTATGCATTCCATTGAATTGCCTTACAGTCTGCAGCATCTGAAACATTACCGGCTTAAGCTTGAAATGAAGAGCTTCAATTTCTGGTCTTACAATGCTTGTGTTCAACCTATTCAGGTTTGGTTGAACATAAGCATTCAGGACTCTATCTATGTCATCCACGTTGTCTGCTCCATTCTGGTTGGCCATTTCTGCTTGTTGTTGAGGTCCCAACAGTCCTCTCCTTCTTCTCAGAATAGTTCTTTCTATCTCAAGATCTAAAGGTAGTAGCTCTCTTTTGGACCTACTCATACACTGAGTTCACCTGCCCAAAATGACAGCAGAGTGACTAAAAGATAAAATTCTTTCACACAGTCAAATATCTAATAATAATTTTCAAGTTGACACAATCCGGCAACAGCGCCAAAAACTTGTTGTTTGCAAAAGTTTATATGCAATGTCAGTACGCAAGTGCACGTGTCATGACCAAGTAATATAATGATGAGTGAGTATCGTCCCACGAAGAGTGTACTAGAAATTACTATAGAATGCTTTGACTCGTGAAATGCTATAGCAAAATTCTGTTGGTTCACAAGATTTAAGATTCAGGAGCAATTAAGGTTAAACAAACTAAATAAGAATTTAATTAAGTTGAGGGACACTAGGTTACTAAAGAAAAAGATATTAGGTGAACAAGGGTTGCTTCAAGGTTGCCATGAACTTCTGCACTCATTTTGCTCTAGAAATTGCTATAGCAATTGCTCAAGTGCCCAATCTTCTCTTGAATAGGGTCTTTCCAAACTACCATTCCATGTACTCCTGGGGTTTGGACGCACATTCCTGCATCAATCCTAACCCCAGCGTTGTATTTGAAGTCCTAACTATTGGGTCAAATGGGACAACTGTATATTCCTATATTAGTTGTGCCCAAACATCCAACCCTTTTTCCAGCCTCCACCACCCTTCCAGGTCAATGTTAGCCTCAACCTTCCTCTATTAAATTTCAGTTAACAAGAGAAGTTTAAGATATGCAAAAGCAATTGAATGACAAAAGCAATGCTGCAGCAAAATCGTTTATAAATTAAAATGTGCATGTGTTCACTGTAACCCGTCTACAACCCTAGCTGGAAACTTAACCTAGCCTCATATCCAAACTAATTACAGGCATCAAAATATCCAGTATGTAGTAAAGAGTAATACAACTAAAGGGAAAAAAATACATTTTAGTGCTAAACAATGAAGCACAAAAATAGATGAAGGGAACCCTAAGCAGGAGTCCTCTTCCTCACGTCTAGTGCTTCACCATATAGGGTTAGCTCGTCCTAGGCTAGAGTGTATCCTCATAGCCCATTCCCGTCAGGGATTTCTGGGCATCTCTTTTTGTTTTCCTTCTGTCCCCTACGTCTCTCCTTTCTTTTTGCTTTTTGTTTTCTGCTTTTTGAAGGTAAGCCCTGTGGTCCTAGTAAAATGGCCTGGTCTACTGAAATTCTTCTTGCTTTTCGGCCAACACCTCTGCTAGCAGCTTTCTCTCCACTCCCAGTAGTGGAGACAGTCCCTGTACCTCACAGCAATCTGTTGTGTCAGCTAGGTAATGGCTGCACCTGCTACAGCAGCCCTGACTCACTGCCACCTGCACCATATCACAAAAGGTTAGCTTCCTATCATATCCATTCTATTAAAAGGATCAAGATCACCCAATATCACCTGGTTTGCTGCCTGTTTTGCTATCCTAAATACTAAATTTTACAGCAAACGTAGTGGGTGGTCTTATATTCGTGGGAGGCAAAATACACTACTAAAACAAGGGGCATGAATGCTAATAAATCAAAATGCAGAGTAAATACCCTTAGAAAAGCATAAAGAAACTCTAATGAATTAGAGTTAACAATATCTACATCTTATTCATCCATATTGACCAATTCTGGAGATATATGTGCGGATGGTTGCAACTTCACCAGGATCTTAGCTAACTCGATCCAATGTATACTAAAAGTCGGTCACAGAGAATATCTGCATATCTAGTCCTCTGGACATGATATAGAAATATAGTGAGAATTAAATCCCAATAGGTTCAACAATAAATCATAAATTATAATCAATATAGATCATCATATCATGTTCATCTATATAAGTTACAGCAAATATCTTAGGTCAAATGAATGCACTTTATCTATGCATATGAAAATCATGCAGTAATGACATGTATGACATAAATAACTATTTTCAAAATATCATATGATGGCTATCAACTTACTTTCAAATCAATTTACCTCGGTCAGGGTGTACTTTTTATTCACCAATACGGGTTTTTTTCACTCCGTCCGACATGGCATACTTTCTCTTTCTTGTCTCATTAATGTAATCATAGCTGTAAGTAAGGCGTCCCCTACTAGTGCACCACACGGACCTCCATGTGACCGTGCTCATCTTTTTTCTTTTCTTTTCTTTTCATGTTATAGCCAAAAATATGATTTCAATAACAAGTATGTTCATTATACTCACATGCCATAATTTATCATCAAAGCATAATCACTATCAAAAAGCATTGGTAAAATGAAATTATGTCATCATCATAACCATTTTTGAATATCACTTTATAAAATATTTCCATGTCAAAATTACATAATTGAAATGGTTAGGAGTTCATGCAATGGCAATGGTTAGGGCATACACTAGTTATTTATTATTTCCATTCATAAGATTCTTCTTCTTTTTTAAATATTATTTTCATCTTTTCATTTTCTTTATGCTTGGATTTTAATTACTTTCCTCTTACTTATATCATTTCCAACACATATTCTCACAAATTTTATAGGGCATTCTTCTCCAATTTGGTTTCTATTATTACCCTATACTTAATGAGGTTCATTTAGGGTAGAAAAATGTTAAAATAAGCTTTACCAACTCTCAACACAGGCTGGTCTGTTCCAGAACATGACCATGCTTGAAAATACTTCAAAAATACTCAAAAATAGTCCTGAACATGGCCTATTAGTGCTGAAACAACCCAGAACACGACCTGGCCGTGTTCCTACTTTCTAGTAGATTTTATTGTTCTTGACACTAAACTAGTTAAGAATACAAAGACATAAATTCCAGTCATTTAGGTAAACCATTTCTTGCAACATCCAATATGATCATTAATTGTAAAAATGGAATTTTGAATCTATCTTTTGGAAATATGACTGTGGAAATAAATATTTTAATGTCTCTCATCAACCTATGGACACTGGTGATTTATGTGAGATCAACATGATTGAGAGTATAGCAGATGACTCATTTTTACGTTCTTTTGATGATGACCCTTTAGAAAAATATTTGGCTCACTTCAACATGGACATAGATGAGGACTGTTTGATCAATGAAATAAATTTCATGTTAGAGACTATTCTATTGATGGATACCAATGAATGGAAAGTCAAAACAAAGTCACTTACATCTTCTAGGTTTGTCGTATTACCATCCATAGAGAAACTGCCCTAGGTAGAGTTAAAACGTTTGCCAGATTCTCTGAAATATGTGTTTCTAAGATCTTTTGAGACCTTACCTGTTATCATAGCATCTGACCTAGATAGAAAACAAGAAGTTGAACTCATAAAAGTCCTCAGTGAGCATAGTGAACCCATAAGGTGGACAATAGCAGACATTAAAGGTATTAGTCCATCAATTTGCATGCACAAGATACATTTAGAGGACAATGCCAAAATTTCAAGACAGTCACAAAGACATCTAAATCCAAACATAAAAGAAGTTATGAGAACTGAAGTGATTAAACGTCTTGATGTGGGTGTCATTTACTCGATTTTTGATAGTGCATGGTTCAGTTCTATTCTGGTAGTTCCTAAGAAGTCTAGCATTACTGTAGTCAAGAATGAGGATAATGAATTAATTCTCATTAGAGTACAAATTGGGTGGCGTGTTTGTATTGACTATCGCAATTTGAATGCTGTTACAAGAAAAGATCATTTTCCACTTCTTTTTATAGACCAAATGCTAGAAAGGTTGGCTAGACATGCATATTATTGTTTTCTTGATGGATATTCGGGTTACAACCAAATTCCCATTGCACATGAGGATCAAGAGAAAACTAAATTCACTTGTCCCTTCAGAACATTTGCCTATCGTCAAATGCCATTTGGATTATGCAATGCAATTGCTACATTTCAGCGTTGAATGATAAGCATATTTTCTGACATGGTAGAGCAATTTCTAGAAGTATTCATGGATGATTTTTCTATGCATAGGTCTAATTTTAAGGAATGTCTATACCATTTAAGATTGGTCTAAGAAAAAAATCTTGTTTTGAACTGGGAAAAATGTCATTTCATGGTTAAAAAATGAATTGTTTTGGGACATATTATGTCAAATAAGGGGATTGAGGTAGATAAAGTTAAAATTAAATTGATTGTCAGTTTTCCACCTCCTCGGACAGTGAAAGAGGTACATTCTTTTTTAGGCCATGCAGGGTTTTATCGTAGATTCATCAAAGATTTTAGCAAAATCTCCAAACCTTTGTGTAATTTACTTACCAAAGATGCATCTTTTATCTTTGATGATGAATGCTTTCAATCTTTTGAGAAGCTCAAATCCCTACTCACTTCTGCACCCATCATTAGACCACCCAATTGAAATCTTCCATTTGAAATCATGTGTGATGCATCTGATTATGCAATTGGAGCTGTTTTGGGTCAACGTCTAGAAAATTTTCCTTATGTGATATACTATGCTAGTAAAAATTTAATGATGCTCAATTGAATTATTCTACAACAGAAAAATAGTTACTAGCTGTGGTATTTGCATTAGACAAGTTTAGATCTTATTTATTAGGATCTGAGATTGTAATTTTTTCAGATCATGCTGCACTTAAGTATCTTCTTTCTAAGAAAGATGTTAAAGCGCGTTTGATAAGATGGATACTGTTGTTACAAGAATTTGATTTAGAAATTTGGGACAAGAAAGGATCTAAAAATGTTGTGGCTGATCACTTGTCTAGGCAGATAGTTGAATCAGGTGACAATAACTTGCCTATTGGAGACTCATTTCCAAATGAGCAACTCATGTCTATTTCTCAATTTCCTTGGTTTGTTGACATTGCTAATTATCTTGCCATATGTCAAATGCCTAGACATTGGAGTAAGCAAGATCGGGTAAAAATTTTAGCGGAAGTAAAGAAATTCTTTTGGGAATATCCATACTTGTTTAAGTATTGTCCTGATCAAATCATTCAGAGATGTGTTCCTGAGAGTGAGCAATAAAGTGTTTTTTTTGTCATGATCATGCTTATGGAGGTTATTTTAGTGTTAAAAAAATGGTTGCAAAAGTCTTGCAATGTGGCTTTTACTGGCCATCACTGTTCAAAGATGCCAATTTGTATTATAGATCTTGTGAGCATTGTCAAAAATTAGGCACTATCTCATGGACAAATATGATGCCTTTAACTGCCATTCTTATTGTTGAGATATTTGATGTTTGCGGAGTTAATTTCATGGGTCCTTTTCCTAATTTTTTTTGGTAATTTATACATCTTTGTTGCTATGGTTATGTGTCAAAATAGGTAAAGGCTCTTACATGTAAAACAAATGATCATAAGATTTTGATAAAATTCTTGAAAGAAAACATTGTTTCGAAGTTTGGCACACCACAGGCTATCATTAGTGATGGGGGGAAATATTTTTGTAATAGGCATTTTGATCAATTAATGTGAAAATATGGCATCACACACAAAGTTGCTAACCCATGCCACCCTCAGACTAGTGGTCAAGTTGAGATTTCAAATAGGGAAATTAAAAATATTTTGGAAAAAATGATTAACCCAAGTAGGAAAGATTGGTTTTTGAAACTTTCTAATGCTTTATGGTCTTATCGTACTGCTTTTAAAACCCTTATTGGAATGTCTCCTTACTGACTTATGTATGGCAAAGCCTATCATTTACCTGTTGAGTTAGAACATAAAGTTTATTGGGCCATCAAACAATTTAATTTTTCTCTTGACAAAGCAAGTTCCCATAGGAAGCTTCAACTCAATGAACTGGAAGAAATAAGGAATGATGCATATGAAAATGAAAAATTGTATAAGAATCGAATGAAAATTTTTCATGACAAAAATATTTTAGGAAAATCATTTAATGCAAGTCAAAAAATTCTTCTATATAACTTTTTTTTTGCATTTATTTCTAGAAAAACTACGTTCTCGGTGGTCAAGACCATTCATTGTTCGTACTGTTTATCCACATAGTGCAGTAGAGATTGAAAATCCCAAAAATGTTGATGTGTTTAAAGTCAATGGTCAAATATTAAAATTATTTTTGAAATTATGCAACCCAAAGGTAGAGGAGACACTTCTGCGTGACCATGTCTACCAAGATTGATTTGTTTCCTTTGTCAAAAGTTACTACACACGCTATTTAGGTGAGATTTTTTTATTTATTTTGCATTAATTTGTTCCATCATTAATATCTTCTTTTGAATTTCTATTGTTTTCTTGGTTTTGTTACTTTTAATTTTTCTTAAAAATTATTGAATTGAGAATGGAAGTTATACTTTCAAACTTGAAAAATCATTTTCCTTCTCTTCTGCCAAATGCATTGATGAAAATTTATAAAGCACGGGCTGGAAGTTTGAAGTTAATGATGAACATGGAAATACCTGCTGATGTCTGTTGGCTAATTGAAGCTAAGGTACAATTAGTAGGTGAATCTGTGGTGCGTACTATCGTAGGTACACCCAAATTGATACCTTACCTCAAAACTAACCTATAGTAGTGGGAGTAAAGGTTGATCCCACAGAGACTGGAATTACCTTATGTGATTGAGAAAGGGGGGATTGATAATTGTAAATAAAACCAAGTAAACAATAATGAAAGTAAATAAGAGAGAGTGATTAATGATAAAGACGTTGGTTTTGATTGATATCCACGGTCAAGGGATTGCATTGATCATTGACAACATAATCAATCTATAATTGAATATCTATCATTGGGTTTCAAACCCTATTTCTCCTTAAGTCTAGTAAATTAATGACAATCGTACCAATTAAACCCTAATTAACAAGCAATCCTTTAGCACATCGGTAAAGCATAACTTATTAATCGCATGAAGAACTAGAGAAACTTACAAAGCTAAACAAATATAAACACATCGGCTATATTTAATTTAGTTAATTACTCATCATAGGTTCAATGATTTATAATCCAAAATCCTCAAACCTATTTGCCTCATGAATCACAGAATTGAAGACTTTGTTCAAAACATAATTTAGTGGTAGATTAAGACAGACAATACACTAGTAGGTCTCCCTAGCAATCATGTGAATAATCATTGAGAAGAAGAGCAGATAAATAATCAACAATCAATTCAAATTGAAATAATAAAATTAAATCCACATCTCACAATGTATGAAAATCCCTTGAGGTTTCAATCTACCTCAACTAACTAAAAAGAACTAGCCACGTAGGGCCATAAGAAAATCTAAAGAAGAATTGAAGAATGTAACTAAGAACTTGGATGAAGGATTAAATGAATTTTCTCTGCTTTTTTTTCCTCCCTTTTTATAGATTAACTCCTCCTAGGTCAAATCCCGGCCCATCGGGCTTCAATTGGAGTCAAAATGTCCTAAAATTCGCGAATTTAGCGACTTAGTGCGGTGGCGAGTGCCACGGCACCCAGAAAACTCCAGAATTTGCCAAAGTGCTGAACATGAAAGTTGTACCTCTATGTCTCTTTTTTCCATATCTACTAGAATCACCTTAATCCAATCTAAATTGAAGGATATATACTAAAATTAGTGACCAAAGGTCAGAATTCATCCTGCTACACTGTGATTCTAATTTACGAGCTCTATAACGCTATTAAATCTCCTGAATTTGACCAAGTGTTCAACATAAAAGTTATAAATAATGGTGTTATATTTTCACAGTCACTTGAATCACTTTGTTTGGAGTTTATAAGTGGGAGATATGCTTTAAACAGTGCTGAAAGTTCTAGAATTGTTGCAATGTAGCATTTTTCCATGAATTTCTTCTATTTTCTTCTTCCTTTGTTCCTACAACAAAAAACAAAAAACTAAGCTAATTCTTAATTATATTTTACTTAAATCAAACAAAAAGTAAGTTTAAAGGTATTAATATCATGCTTAATTAAGATCACATCAGTCTGCAAATAGTTTCATTTCTTATATGCCTGGTCTAGTAAAAACCAGTTTTGTTATAAAGCGTAAAGTTAAAAGAATGGGTGTCTACTACAAATGTGGATATGAAACTTGTAACACAAGTTTCCATTCTTTGGGATAGGTTCATGTAAATCAAGAAGATAAAATAAAATTCATTAAGGATGGCTTGAGTAAGGAGTCATTGGATGACAACTTTCGTCCAATGTCTCTTGAGATGCATCCTAGTGGATTTGTACATATCGGGATTGTTGGTTTATGGCCCATTTTAAAAAAGAACAGAAACGATACAGTCTTAAGAATCTAACGTTAAAAGATCTTGTTTGCCAATTTATAAAAAAAAATTAGATATGAAGCATATCCTCAACTCATAGAGGACGTTTAAGCCATTACTAAACATAAAACCAGAGGAAGATGTGAGTCACAATCACAACTATTGTACGTATGCATGCATGCCATCATTTTTGCATTTTTCACCTTTAATTTAGCTGTCATCCACTAGTTTACTCACATGGCTATTATAATTATGTCGTCGTTTTATTTGCATAGCTACTGTAAGTATGCCCTTATTGGAGTTCTATAAATACACATATTATTATCTTTACCTTCATACTCAAAGTTAACGTGAGTGCAGATATGGAAGAAATCGCATTTCATCAATTTCAAAATATTTGTGTTTTTTGTGGTTCTAGTCTTGGAAAAAATGGAGAGTATGTGAAAGAAGCACAAAATTTAGGTATAGTACTGGGTAGGAGAAAAATTCATTTAGTCTATGTTAGAGGTAGTTGTGGGTTAATGGGGTGTGTGTCTACAGCTGCACATGTAGGAGGATACCAAGGTCTTGGTATTATTCCTATAGCTCTAGTTGTATCAAACATCATCAGAAAAACAAATGGGGAAGAATTTAGGGTAGCCTCCATGCATGAACAAATTACTAGAATGATAAGCAACGCTGATGCTTTTATTGCCTTACCAGGTAGTTTTGGTACTCTAGAGGAAAATTTTTAAATAGTCTTGGGCACAATTGAATATCCACCATAAACCCATAGGTCTATTGAATGTTAATCATTTTTTTGATGGTTTGTTGTCTTTTCTTGATCAAGTTGTAGAATAAAATTTTATCTCACATTCAACATGATGGATTCTCATCTTAGCTTTAAATGTTGATGAGTTAATTGATGCATTACAAGCATATGTTTATGTTCTTGATCTAGCTACAGCTCAAATAGATTGGATAACAAACAACTGTAGAAAGCGCAAATTAGACTTGGATCTTTAGTTTACTACAGGTTCATCTTTTATTTGATTGAATAAATTTTTACTTTCTATTTAGTTTACTGCAGGTTCATCTTTTCCTATATCTCCTTCAAGGTAATATTTCTTTAAATGTTTGTTGTTTGTTTTGTGTTTGTTCTTCATAAAAAAGGCATGGGTGCTGAGCCTTCTATCTCTATATAGGTTCCAGCGGCTAGATTTCAAAAAAAAACTTAGTGATGTTTTGGGATTAGGGAAAACTAATACCAATAATGAAAATAGTTTAAAATGCTTGCAACCTTTGAAAAATAGACGAGTTTCTCTGTGCTATGTGCGAACCTACACTTTATTGTGACTTGTGTTTTACTTGAGAATCATAATATCATGAGCACATAATCCTTTACATTTGACTAATTGTTATGTAGGGAAGGTTTATGTGATTCAAATATGACTAATGATCTCATAAAATTCTAGAACTTGTTTTATTGTCACTTGAGGCGAAATCCTAGACTACTCTCCATTTAAGAAATGAATTAGGCATTGTTGGAATTGTTTGAGCCTTTTAGACCAACCTATACATTATGCCATCTCTAGTAACCCATTTTGAGCCTATATTTATTTTTCCTTGTACACCTATATTATTATCTAGTTTTTAAACAAAAATATTTCTAACCATTACCTTTCACTCACAGGAATGATCATTTGAAAACCTATGGTTTAGGGGTGGATGGAAGGAGTTTAAACGAACAAAAAAAGGAAAAAAAATTAGAACTTCCTAAATAAATAAGTTTGGGGGTGTTTACCTTTAAATAAAATATATATAGTACAAGCAAATAACGTAAGGATGAGAATAAGGTTGGAGATAGAATTCACATGATAATATCAAAAGTATTTAGGAGGACTTAAATGATCATTTATGTTGTAGAGTGAATTGAGTCTTCAGTAATATATATTTATCCACCTTTAACCTATGTCACACATTACAAGCCTAATAAAAGACCGAATGATCTTAAATGTTAGGATTATTCTACATTAGTGGAGAGTGACATGAAAAATAAGCTTATGGAGTTTCAAATACAAAAATCTAGAGATCTATTTTAAATATTTGATTAAATAAATTTATTTTAATCCAAAAAGTCCAATGTCATAAGATTATCATACACACACTTAGGATTCAATAGTAAACTATACGTTGCATTTGAATTAAAGTTCTACATAACCTTAGAATTCTGATATTTTCCTTGGTTACACATTTTAAATCCTTGAGGAATGCTTAGTAAGCCAAAAACAACTCACCACTCACTTATCTTTTGAATTTTGAAGTTTGTGTGTTTTGCTTGAGGACAAGCAAAAGATTAAGTTTGAGGGTATTTGATTAGCAAGTTTTATACTCATAAATTAAATATTTTCATGTTATTTTTTTCCTTAATTAAGCATTTATCTCCCTTATTTTTCTTTAGTTTTGTGTATTTTTTATAGATGGAAAGAAAAATAGAAAATAGACTCAATTGGAAGAATCAAAGCTAAATTGTGGTTCTTTGGAAATGATGTCTATAAATCAAGCAGACAAAATAAACATTAAGGGTAGCTGAGTAAGGAGAATTATCCTTTTGACTCCTAAGACACATCCTAATGGATATATGTATCAATTCAATCTTGATTTATGACTACATTCTAAAAGAATTGAAACATAAAGATTCAAGGCAGAACACCCAATGTTAAAAATATGTTTACTGCTTGCTTTTCAACTTGATCTTACTGCAGTATTTTGGTCGTATATCAAAAAATACATATGTATTTTGTTCTAAATTTGGTAGATGAATAGCTGACATAATTTCATAAAACTTTTATTTTTATATGATCAGCAAACTCAGACATCCAAAAGGCCAAATTTGGGCTAGAAGAGAACATGTTTACTGTTGCAATCTAGACAAACCTTATTGTAGTATTTGGGCCACATTTCAGAAAATACATATTCAATGGATACCAAAGTTTAGTAGGTAAATAGAAGATACAATTTGTTACAACTTTCATGTTCAAGTGGTCAGTAAATGCAGACATTAAAATGGCCAAAATTGGGTAGAAGAAATCATAATTGCTGTTGTAGTCTAGCCTGACCTTACTCTAGTGTTTTGTCCATAAATCACAAAATATGTGGTCAATGTTTCTACACCTTATATGGATGCAAACATAATGAAAAGATCTACAATTTTTATGTTGATGGGATCAATAGATGAGATATATCATGATGATTTTTGGGGCACATAATGCAACACAACTTGTCAACTTTAGTGCAATATGCTATCCACCATTTTTGTCACCTACTCCCCTTGTTTTGTCTATAAATATAGACATCTAGTGAGCTAGAGAGAGAGAGGAGAAAGGCTAAAAAGTGAGCTTAGAAAAGTTTTGTTGGAATTCTAAGTGTTTGTAATATTTTTTTCTCTTTAAACATTTTGTATCTTTACTTTCTTTTATAAACTTTATCATGCTTCTTCATCTTTCATTTTTCTTTCTTAATTTGTTTATGGAGAACTAATTTCCTAATGCTAAGGTGGAAAGGTAAAACTCTTTGTATAAAAATAATAATTTATTTAACTCTTAATTTTAATATTTATATTTGATGTTATATTTATCTTCTTATTTATTTTCTTGTTATTTTCTTTCTTAAAGGATGGCTTTGTTGCCTCTCTTTTATTTACTTTCTTAGATGATGGCTTTATTACCCCTCTGTTATTTATTTTCTTTGTTATTATTATTTTGTTATTTTCCTTTTGAGAGGACTGTTATGCCACCTCTCTGTTATTTATTTTCTTGTTATTTACTTTCTTAGAGGATGATTTTGTTGCCCCTCTGTTATTTATTTTCTATCCTTCTATTATTTATTTTCTTGTTATTTACTTTCTTAGAGGATGGCTTTTTTGCCCCTCTGTTATTTATTTTTTGCCCTTCTGTTATTTATTTTCTTGTTATTTACTTTCTTAGAGGATAACTTTGTTGTCCCTCTGTTATTTATTTTTTTCTCTTCTATTATTATTTTTTGTTATTTACTTTCTTAGAGTATGAATTTGTTGCCCCTCTGTTTTTATTTTCTACCTCTCTATTATTTATTTTCTTGTTTTTCTATTTCTTAATAGATAGTTTTACCACCTACTTTATATTATTATTATTGACTCTGTTGTTATGCTTTTCTTCCTTTTACATCTTTCATTTTTAATTTTTTGAAGTGTGAATCTTGATACATTGTAGACAATCTTTGGCACAATAAATACTTGAATCATTCTTGATTTACTGTAGACAATATAATGATTGGCACAGTGTATACTTGAATCCATTTTACAGGAGTTATTTATTATTAGTAATACAATAAAAAGAAGGCAAATACACTTTATCTATAAACCAAAGTGCGTTTAATCTAACATATCTTTCGAATTGAATCTCATTTATGTGAGAATTCTATTTGAGTAATAAAAGAGTTAAAATTTATTTTTATTTGATATACCGAGAGTGGATCCCCTAAATTTAGCATGTTTCTTTAATTTGAATACATTCCAATTTAATTTCAGTATTTTAGTTCTTTGCATATTCTGTTTAGTACTCTTTTTATAAAATAAATATTCTGACAACTAAGTTAGAAATATTTATTTTGGATTTAAATTAGAATTTCTCTCAATTGGCAATTCTCGTGGGATCGACCTTGTATACTACTAAATCTATACTCCAATAGATTCGTGAACTTGTAAGTTTTAATTAAAGTAACACAAATGAAGATTTTCCATTTGATTAATTGAAGAACAAAACCAAGTCCAAAAAGAAAATTATCAATGAGCAAGGTAAATTTGAGAGAGAGATTTGTAACTCCTCTTCCCTAATTTTTCGTCTCTCTCTTCATCAATGGCCACTATTTCTTCTTCTCTATTCTTCATCTTTCTCTTCATTGGTGGCTTCTATTTCTTCTTCTCCATTGTTCTTCATCTCTCTCTTCATCGGTGGCCATTGTTTCTTCTCCTCTGTTCTTGGTCTCTCTCTATTTTTTCTCAACTCCTTCTTCTCTTACAATTCTCTCTATTTTGTTCTCTTTGTTTTCTTCATTGGCTCCTCTGATGATGCTTGATGATTGATGCTTTTTTTTCAATTGATGTTTCATCTTTTCTCTCCGTTAATAAAGAAAGTAATGATGTTAACTTAAAAGAAAAATCTTTTTTATTTTAATTTTATTCAAATAGATAGATGTTAGCATTTGGTCCTCTACTAGTGGAAATTGAAGTCCACAGGCAGTGGACCAAATACTAACACTTTTTGAAAACCTGATTGCCCATTTGACCTAAATTTAAAACCCCCCCCCCTTTTCTCTCTCTCTCTCTCTATTTCTCACACAGTTTCTTCAAAATTTAGATTTGTAAAACTACAAATATATTAAAGGACTTTCCTAGTTGGATAAGGTTAGATTAATTGATCTTAAATGGGCTTTCAAGGAAAGATTCGTTTGGGTTGCAAGGCAGACTAAAAACAAACATAGGTGGGAGTGTGGAACCTTAAAAATGATGATGATGTCATTTATGTACAAGTCATGAAAGGCCTTCACTTAATATGGCCCATTAGTCATTCATAAGACATAATGATTCAATTTTTTTGACATGATAAGAGTGATTCGGTTGAACTTATTATCATAGCACTTTTGCTTTTTCAATTTTCTGAACTATACCCAGTTACTTGACCAGGGCGCATTTAGATTACATTGTATTAATTATCTTTTGGCATTATTAATTCTTTTTCTTTTTCTTTTGAAAAAAAAGACTAGCTCACAAATTAGTCCATAAACATAAGATCTAAATTTAATCCTAGAGAATATAACTTGTTTAATAAACAAATTGGCTCAAACTGGCCAGTTTGAGGCTAGCCCATCACTAGTCAGTCCAATCCATTCTAGGCCAGTGCATTTTCTCAATGCTGAGTACAATAAATTATATATATATATATATATATATATATATATATATATATATATATTTGATGAGTGAGTTTTATACTCATAAATTAAATATTTTCATCTTATCATTTTGCCATAATTAAGCATTTATCTCCCTTATTTGTCTTTAGTTTTATTTATTTTTTACAAATGGAGAGAAGAATAGAAAATGGACTCAATTGGAGGAATTAAAGTTAAATTGTGGTTCTTTGGGAATGATGTTTATAAATCAAACAGATAAAATAAATTCATTGAGGATGGTTGAATAAGGAGCATTATCTTATTGACTCTTGAGATACATCCTAATGGATATATGCACAAATTTAATCTTGATTTATGACCACATTTCCAAAAGAACTAAAACATAAAGATTCAAGACAAAATACCCAATGTTGAAAATATGTTTGCCGTTTGTAGTCTAGCCCGATCTTGCTCTATTATTTGTGCTATATCTAATAAAATAAATATCCAATATGTATGAAACTTGGTAGGTGAGTAGCTAACACAATTAGATACATCTTTCATGTTCATGTAGTCAGCAAATTCAGATATTAAAATGGCCAAAATTGGGTTTGAAAAGAATTTGTCTGCTGTTGCAGTTTAGCCCAACCTTACTTTCATATTTTGACCATAAGTCACATATTACGTATCCAATTTATCCACAATTTATATGGATGGAAAGATAAGGAGATTTTCTACAACTTTCATGTTTTTGGAGTCAACAAATTCGGTGGATTTCATGAAGATATTCAAGGTTCAATTTCGATGCACATGATAGAATCTAAATTGTCAACTTTGTACAACTTCCTACCTAATAATTTTGACAATTACCACACTTACGACATGTAATTGTATCTATAAATAAAGAGCTGAATGGAAAATTGGAGAGTAAGCTTGGAAGAGCTTTGTTTTGAGCTATTGTAATGTTCTTCTTTCTATTGATATTTTGTTATCCTTAATTTTTTTTATAATATCATCATGCTAAGATGAAAATGTGAAACTCTTAGTAGAAAAATAATGATTTATTTAACTCTTACTTAAGAATTTAATGTTTATATTTGATGTTGTATTTACCTCCTTATTTTTTTATGTTATGTTTCAATAGCTAGCTATGCCACCTACTTCTTTTTCTTGTTATTTAATGGGTGGCTTTGCAGTCTATTTCTTATTGTTATTGTTTATGGTTGGCTTTGCCACCTACTTTTTATTTTTATTTTTTCATGATTATCTTTGCCACCTATTTTATTTTGTCATGTTAATTATTTTTCTACCTTTCTCATTTTTTGCATATTTTAATCTTGTAAAATGTGAATTTTGATATATTGTAAACAATACAACAATTGTCACAATATATGCTTGACTCCATTTACAAGTTAACTTTCTCATTTTTACATTTTTCTTTAAACTTGTAAAATGTGAATTTTGATATATTGTAGACAATATGATAATTGGCACAATATATGCTTAACTCTATTTACAAGTTTCCTCTTTTATTTTTGCATTCTTTTTTAAACTTGTGAAGTGTGAATCTTGAAAAATTATAGACAATCTTTGGCACAATAAATACTTGAATCAATCTTAATTTATGGTAGACAATATGATGATTAGCACAATTTATGCTTGAATTCATTTACAAGTTATCTTTCGTATCTTTGCATCGTTAATCTTGTAAAATATAAATCTTGATACATTGTAGACAATTTAATTGGTAGAATGTATGCTTGAATCTATTTTATAAGAATATTTTAATTATTAGTAATATAATAAAAAAGAGGTAAATATGATTCATGTATAAATAAAAGTGAATTTAAATTGATATATCTTCCGATTAGAACCTCATTCATGTGAGGATTCTAATTGAATAATAAAAAAGTTAAATTTATCTTTATTTGATATACCAAGAGTGGATCCTCTAACCTTAGTATGCATTTTTATTTTGAATGCATTTTCAATTCAATTTCAATACATTAGTTTCTTGCATATTTAATTTAATATTCTTCTTACAAACAAATAATCTAGAATTAGGTTAAAATTATTTATTTTGAATCTAAATTAAAATATCTTCTCAATTAGCAATCTTCGTCGGATCAACCTCATTCACTACTAAATTTATACTTTAATAGATTCGTGTGCTTGCGAGTTTTAATTAAAATAATATATATATATATATATATATATATATATATATATATATATATATATATATATATATATATATATATTCTTTTAAATGAGTTAATATGAGAGAGATATTTTTAAGGTTTGAATGTACTTTTAATCTCTTTATTTTGAGAAATATATTAATTTATTCTATTTTTAATATAAATTTAATTATTTTATTTTTAATAAATGAATTAAAATAATCTCTCAGTTAAATTCATCATCTACTATATCATTGATATGTCATGCATATATTACCATTAAATGACATGTATCATATTTAGTCATTCAAGAAAATTATTAATGGTAAATTTAGTTATGCACACGTGGTACATGACATATTAATAATATAATAGACAATAAACTTAACGTAATAATTATTTGATTTATTTGTGAAAATTAAAAAGACCAAATTTATATTACAAATTATAAAGAGACTAAATTGATATATTTTTAAAAATAGAGAGATGAAAAGTATAATTAATTTTGTTTATAAAAAAAAGAGAACCCTTAATTTATAAAGGAAACTCTAAATTTAAAATGAATTATCAATTTAAACAAGCACACTTTATTTGAGCCAAATGGTTTAAATGGAATGGCTCAAAGTTAAATCAAAATGTTGGATTTGGTTTTATTTTATACATACGAGTCAAAATAATTTTTTTTGTTGAAATAAAATTTTACAATAAAGGAAGAATACTCCATTTAAAGGTTAGGCATGCCACACGTAAGTCTCAACGACCTATTATAGTAACACTTACCAATTTTATACTAATAAAACTATCAAAGTAATCCTATTTGGATGACTTAACTCACTTGATCCATCTTTCTAGATGAGTTGGCCCATGTATTTTTTTTAGGGGGACTACAAGTAGCAGCACCAGCATAAACCCATCGCCCCTCACAGCCATCCCACATAAAGGCTAAATCCCACCTAACCAAATGAATCCAATTCATTATTCATAATTTTAATTTTATATATCATTTTTTCAAAAAAGGAAATAATTAATGACAAAGGTTCCTTTCCCATTTCTTAATCCAAGTCATAAAGAAACCCCCTATTGCAAAGATTTGAACTAAAACTACAAGCAAAAGGGAACCCTAAGCCCTAAATGTGTCAACACCTACTGACTAACATCTTATTTCATACATTCACATCATAGAATATTCCCCCAAACTACCTTTTAGTATTATATTTTTTTTCTTATCTGTAAATTTCTAGCAATGTCTACCTAGCCTATAAATTCACCTATTCACTTATATTATTAGTTATCTTTCTTGGATAAGCATACAAATACTTCAGGCTATTCCAAGCATTTTCAAATTTCATTCCCTTATAGGCAACTAACTAGGCATGATATGCATTACTTACAATAAAAGGCTCTCATGCCATAAAAGAAAAGGGTACAGTCTATAATTTATTTTACATCACATTATAAGCTGTCTAAAAGGGATTTGGCACTCAACTAAGCCATCCCACATATATTACACAACCAAAGAAAATAAAATCCATATCCATATTCATATGAGTCGACTTTGGGACCCCTGTTGCTCACTTCTTGTTGGAGTACCTAGAATGTGATTATGTAGACATAAAAAGATGAGATGACAATCTCAATAGATAGCAAAAATTTCAGAAAATCAATATACATTCCATTCCTTAAAACATCTCAATTTATTTCACTGAAATATAAGCACTGACTATACATATATACATCATCTTGGTCACACTAGGGACCCATAACATTTTGGTCTACTTACCCAATACAGTCTCATACCTGTAAAAGGGTTATGCATCTCCTATTATTGGCCAATACGTGGGGGTAATGGGGTTTACTTGGAACACCTTGGGCACCCCTTAATTCCCGAGAATGCATACATAACATATCCTTAGACCATCATTCATCAAAACATAAAAGTCAGGCAACTAGTGAAATTGATAAATTCAAGTTCATGAATATAAAGGGTATTTTAAGGAAAAATTAGCTACCTCAATTCCTGCACAATCACTTCCTTTCGAAGGCTATCAATGTTACTAGTAGCAAGTTAAACTAAAACATATAAGAACTTTTGGTTAATGCATGCATATTAGCACCTAAAATCATAACTATCTAGTTTAAGAGCTTCTGCTCCCCAAAACAAAACTCTGATTCCGTTCAAAATTGGGGTTATTATTAAATATGACAAAAGCCTCTAAAAATTCTAAAATTTTCCATGGAGGTTCCTATATATGTCTATTTTATTTTTTTTATCTCTCAGCCCTTAAATACTCCATGCACCCCAAGATGTACCTCCATAATCTAGAATAGTACAGATTGTTTTTTGTTCCATTTCTATTCTGTTTTCCATTGCTTTGGATGAGTAAAACTTCTTCAAAGTTCATGATATTTGATATTGAACATCCTATATATGTTATATAATTACCATAAAAATTTCAAGTAAAAAATAATTTATTTGACCCCTCAAATAACACATTATTTATGGCTGTCCTCAGTTCTGGTCTGTTCTGACTCACTTCCAATCCCACCGAATTTCCATATTTTATTATATGCCTTAACATGGCTAGAATTCTCTAAAATTTGGTAGGTTCCTTAATTATGAACCCTATATATTTTCATAAAATATTCATACTAAAATTCAACGTCTAACACCTTCAATGTTTAGTATTTCCATTAATAGCCTAAGTTGTCTTGAAGATTTTTCTCAACATTGTTTTGATTGCAAATGGCCTATTTGTAGGTTCTTAAAAATCATGAAAACTTCCAAAATAGATAACCAATATTTCAAGACTTTTCTCACCAAATATTATAGAATTTAAATGCCATTTACCAAATCAAACAGTCTAAGAACATAGGACCTAAAAATTTTAGGGACAAAATGTGTGATGCTTCAGCACATTTGTTACTTAGATGGCAAAGATTGTTCCCTACCACTAGAGTTCCATGTTTTCAAATTTAACATCTTGCATCTCATGCTCAAGAATCACCCATGCAAAACCCAAAATGAGATCAACTCACTACAAACCAACTTTTCTCAAGAGGAGAAACTTACCTTATGTAGAAATACTTTTATGGCTCTCAAATTTTAGCTTGCTTCTCCTCTTGGTTTCCTTTGCAACTTAGCTACATTTTTCTGGTTGCTCTCCCCCTTTGACTCTAAGTTTTTTGGCTGCCTTCTCTCCCTCTTGGGTGTTGATTGTATGAGGAATAGGGTTTGAATTTGCTGCCCAAAATAATACCTAGACAGCATCATTCTTGGCCACTGGTTTCCACCATTCAAGAGGAACAGGAGAGCTATGTTTTGTAGAGATTACCTTGTGTTTCTATAGGGAGGGAGTGAGAATGTAGAGAATGGTGTGGGGGCAGCAGCCTTTGCATTATTATTTTTATTGTGGGCAGAAATATGGCTGAAGTGGTTGGCAGTTTCTTGGCTGGAATGTGGATAAAATGTTTATGGCTATGTGGTACAATTTCCTTATTGAAAGGTGGCATTTTTCTTGAATGATTTTGGCTGAAGTTTTTGTGGCTATGTAGCATGCTTTGGTAGGTGCAAGGTGGCTGCAATTTTGTGGCCAATGTGGCATGCTATGTGGCTGCAACTTTGTGGGAAATGCGGCATGCTTTGATAGATGCAAGGTGGCTACAATTTTGTGGCCAATGTGGCATGCTATGTGGCTGCAACTTTGTGGGCAATGTCGTATGCTATGGTAGGTGTAAGGTGGCTGCAAGGTGGTTACAATTTTATGGGCAATGTAGCATACTATGTGGCTGCAACATTGTGGGCAATGTGGCATGCTTTGGTAGGTCTAAGGTAGCAGCATTTTGTGGCCAATGTGGCATGCTATGTGTCTATAACTTTTTGGAAATGTGGCATGCTTTGGTAGGTGTAAGGTGGCTGCAATTTTGTGGCCAATGTGGCATGCTATGTGTCTGTAACTTTGTGAGCAATGTGGCATTCTTTGGTAGGTGTAAGGTGGCTGCAATGTTTTTGGCCAATGTGGCTACAACTTTGTGGGACATGTGGCATGCTTTGGAAGGTGTAAGGTGGCTGCAATTTAATTGGCAATGTGGCATGCTATGTGGTTGTAACTTTGTGGGCAATGTGGCATGCTTTGGTAGGTGTAAGGTGGCTACAATTTTATGGGCAATGTGGCATACTATGTGGATGAAATTTTGTGATGTTACTTGGTAGCTCCTTAGTTGTTTTATATTGCCTTAATTTACTACTAATCCTAGATTAGTAATGTCATAAAAATGTATTTGTATCTTCTCCCCATCCATTATGCTCCTAAGAATTTTATTTATATGATTCATGATTAACTATATATCACCTATTTTATAAATGCCTTATTGTTACATAACTAAGCATTTTAATTCTTTGTCATATGTATTTTCTACTTATTCTTAGATTTATCTAACTTCATTAGAGACTTAGGATGTTACAAAATGTAACAATACCATCATTTCAAAGACACACTGCTTGTGACAGTGCCATCCCCTAAAGCACTAATCAACCACCGCACTAGCCACAATGGTTTACTCCAACCCTCAACAATATAACAACCCTAATTTCATTTTTTTTATTAATAAAGGTACATAAATATTTAATTTATGAACTAAAACTTATTAAACAATTTTTCGATATCTAAGAAAAAATACAAGCTTTAGAAATTCTTCACCCTATGTGTATGCATATAAAATGTTTCTAACATTAAGAGAATAAGTAAAGAGAGAAAACTCAATAGAAAAAATTAGAAATAACATCCTAAAGAGAGGAAAAATTCTTGGGTAAAGAAGATAACTTTTTAGAAGTAAGTAAATGTCTTAAAATTTCAAGAAGAATGGATTAGGGTAATTTTTCCTAATTCAAGAGCTAGAGTTCTGAAGTTTAACATCTCCACCCATACATTGGGCCTTCTATAACATCCCTCAATTAATTCTATGTTATGGCATGATTTTCTAGGTTCAAAGGATGGGGCAAAAATATTAATTCTCCTTTTAGGAGAAAAACTAGGAAGGATGAAACCCTAATTTTCTAACCTCTTATAATAGAATTAAGTAGTGAGAAAGGGTCTAGAATTATGAATAAAAGGTGTCTCTAAGATCTACAAAGTTTTATTTGGGGAATTGAAGAAAGACAAACAAGGCTTTAGTCAAGGGGTTAGTCATATTCTAATGGTATGGCAATCTTATAGTAATTAGAGAAATGAGGGGTAAAGAATAAGAAGGAGTAAACTTCTGGAATGAATGTTATTTTATTAATATATTGGGCATAAGATGCAATAATTTGATCAAAGGGGTAGAAGGAGCAGAAAAAAAAACGTAGCCAAGAAGGAGAAGAGGAAGAAGGAAGAAGGAGAGAGAGAGAAAAGAGAGAAAGGCATCTAGAAGAAGGAATCCAAGGAGCTCTTAAGGTAGGTTTAACATTAATTTACTATAAAGCTTGAAATCTTGATGACATATGTGTGTATGTATACTTGTAAGTTTCTATTGATGGAGGTATCTTATGCATGTATTGGATTTATCATATGAATATCTATGTATAGCAAAGGTTTGGATGCATATGTATTGCATGTTTTGTGCTGAAAATTGGCTTTGGATGGATGAAATTCGATGGTCTAAATTAATGAATCTGTATTTCCTGATTTATGTCGAATTAAAAGATTTTTTTCAACATAAAAGTTGTAGATCTATGTCTTATGGTTAAAACCCCTTTTGGAATCACTTTAATCCGACCTCATATGAGAGAGTTATACCTCAATGAGTGAAGAAAGGTAAGATTTAACACGTAGAATCATGATGTTGGATTTGTAACAATTTTATATTTACATCTAGTTGCAATCTGTAATAGCAGTAAACATAAAAGTTGTAGATAATTCTCTTAGTTCCATAGACACCAAAATCGCCTTAATCGGAGTTGAAAGGAGGGAGTTATAGCCTGAAGAATGAAGGAAGGTCAGGCTGGTCGCCAGACTGTAGCGTGTAACACGACCGTGTTTCAAGACACGGCCAGGCCATGTTGGGGGATGTTTTTTAGATTCTACAGCATGGTTTGCACAATTGAAAGCATGGTTGTGCCTTGTGACACGGGCAAGCTGTCTTTGAGGTTGAAATTGCCCTGTTTTTCATTTTGAAAGCTCTGAATGAATCTCAATGAATTGATGATGTTAAAGGAAACTAAAATACAAATAAACACCTGGTTAATAATGCATTGATGAGAGTCATATAGATGAGAAGTATGTTGTATATGCATGATGCATTGATGATATTCATATAGATAAGATGTGTGTGAGATGTATACAAGATGCATTAATGAGATGCACATGAATGAGAAGTGTGTGCATGTATGAAATACATGCATGGTAAATGGATGAGGTACATGCATACGAGGCATGTGTGTGTGTTGTATATATGTTGCATTAATGAAAATATGAGAGTAAATGACCTAGGGAAAGGCATGTATAATATATGGGTAAATTGTATATTCATGAAATGCATAATTTTAAAGGTGTATGTGATGCATATGAAGTGAATGCTTAAATGCATAAGTGGCATATGCGATGGTGTGATGTGTAAGCAATACACCTATATTTTGAAATGAGATATTGGGATGACCCTTATGGTGGCAAGGTAACCCGGCAACATGTGATGCATATGAAGTGAATGCTTAAAAGCATAAGTGGCATATGTGATGGTGTGATGTGTAAGTGATACACCTATATTTTGAAATGAGATATTGATATGACCCTTATGGTGGCAAGGTAACCCGGCGACGGTACCTTATGGTGGTAAGGTGACTTAAGAGGTCGTAATGGCTGAGACGGTATCGAATAGGGGACGCCCTATTAGCCTTAAGTGAGCCATGGGTTATGGCCACTCTGACCAAGTAACAGTGATCTAATAACAACCGAGAAATTTTTGGTGTATGTATGATGTATGCATTGTGGTGGTAAGGTGACCTGAAAGGTCGTAATGGCTGTAAGACGGTACTGAATAGGGGATGCCCTATTAGCCTTGAGTGAGCCATGGGTTATGGCCACTCCGACCAAGTGACAGTGACCTAATAATAACCGAGAAATGTTTGGTGTATGCATGATGTATGCATTTCAATCATTTTATATTATATGCATTGATTATAGTTTTAACTAATGTTTTCTGTATCCTATACAGCTGAACATATCACTTGTTTTACTTTCATTATAAATTGTTAATGTTAGACCTATTAAGATTTTATTCTCATTAATTTTGGTGATGTGTTCAGATAATAGCAACTGAGACGCCTACATTGATTTTAAAGGTACAAGTAGTGAACGTGCCCCTCTTGGGTCAGTTCACTGTCTTACAAGATGTAATGATAACGAATGTAGTAGAGATCTCGGCATCGGCGCCACCCCCTCCATCACCCCATGCACCCTAGGGGTGTGGTGCTAGGCCAGGGCCTAATCAGTAGGATGTACATTATGTAGTGTAACCAGTGTATCTTTTTAAAAGAATAATTCCTGGTGCTTCTTTATTCTGATGCCATGAGTAGTATCTAGTGTTACTCTTGTATAACTCTAATACTGATGTAACCTCTTGTAGAGTGATGATATAAATATGTGGTATGTTATTCTTATGGCTTAGTAAGATTAAGAAAATTCACCTGCAGTATAAACAAAGATAAAACTGAACGCATATGAAAAAAAAACCTAGCTCTTACACCTTTACCTATGGACACTTCATAGAGTTTTTTTTTCCACTTCACATGAGTTTCTAACAAGTCAATTGGATAGCGCAAGCAAGGGATATAACATAGACTTGGACTAGGATATAGAAGTTGGATCGATAGTCCAAAAATCATACAAATGTGACCAAGCCCTCCATGAGATGTAGAATTTCAACCAAAGCAAAGGAAATGGGCAAGATTGAGCCCAAATCTAAGAGAGAAAAATAAGAACCATGTGATGATATAAAAGATAATAATACATGGCATTAGGATAAAACATATATATCTTACACTAAAAATTTTAGCAAGCCATGTGATGATATAGTAGGTAATAATACATGGCATTAGGATAAAACATCTCTATCCTACATAAATAATTTCAACCAAGAAAGAGAGAATCAAGGGCTGGAAATTTGCCACTTAGAAAGGTAAACCTATCAAAATTGAGTGAGATAAAAGAAAAAGGAAATGAATCCTTAAATCAAAGGGACCTTGTCCCTTGTCTTAAGAACATTTTATCATGATTTTTAAATACAAATCTCCTTTTGCTATGCATATCTTGACTACGGGAGAGACAGGCAATAATATGAGTTGTCTTCCCTCAAAAGGCAACTAAGTGCATTCTAATTATGATAAGGTAGACCCATGATTATGAGAGAAAGACCAATTGATAATTTATTTAACCAAAAATCATCCTTATAACATTATAATTTCGTCAAAATAAGGGAGAGGAAAAACATAAGCAAGGTAGAGTGAGGAAAAGAGAGAAAGGGAGGAGAAGATAGGAAGGAAGAAGAAGGAGAAGTCTAGAGGACTAAGTACTCATAGTAAATTAGCTTAATCTCCACTTGAATCCATCTTTTCTCTTCATCCTTGGGGTTCAAAACTCACCCTCCCTCTCTTATTCAAGATGATGGAAAAGTTAAGGGAAGGGAGGAATCTTGCCACTTCTTTCAAGAAGAAACAAGAAAAAAAAATTCACTAAGTGAGCTAGGGATATCCTTAGGTAGGTTTAACAATATCTCTTTTTGAAGAAAAGTTTTGAAATTTATAACATTTATATGGGATTTTAATCCTAGAACTTTGATAAAATTTACAATATTTATTACTTTGATGATTGGCCATGAATGTTGCTATATCATGTTACATGTTGATCTTTCATATAATGTATGTTTGAATACTTAGGTTGGTGTAAAAGGTTCTGCATAGGTATGGCTATGGGTGGAAAATTTTAGAATATTGTGCTACTATTATGTATATTTAAATGTGGTGAAAAATTAATGGGATATGGTTAGATTGATAAAATGAATATAGCCTTAAACACCTAGAAGAAGACCATGAAAAATTTCTATCAGGAACACGCTTAATAATACATTATTTGATTTTCTGTTTTCTTAAGAAGAGGATGATGGAATATTTTAAATTAAGTGTAAGTAATCTAATTAAAATGTTGAAATAAGTAATCCTATGGTTAGATAGAAATTAGGAAGAAAACGGAAGAGGATTTAATAAAAGGATGAACTAGAACCATAAGAAGGGTTTTTGTTTGCAAATTGAATTTTGGAGTAACCAAGAAAGCTTCTGTTTTTGAAATTCTAGGAAGAATCGGTTTAGAATTAAAATAAGTATTTAACATTAAAAATGTATATATATGTCTCGTAGAATTTTAGCTATTGGAATCACCCAATTTGGAATCCATATGAGGGAGAAATGGTCTAATTAGTATGCAATGGTTAAAAAATGGTTAACCAAGGAAAAATCTGTTAAGTAAGCTTCTGTGTTTAAATTCTTGGGAAGAATTTGTAGGGAATTAAAAGATATATTTAACATGAAAAGTATAGATATATGATGCATGGATTTTTAACCACTAGAATCACTCAATTTAAAGTCCATAGGAGGGAGATATGATCATATCAGTAAGTAAAGGTTAGAAGCTACCCGGGAATAAATAACATTGAATTTGATGGAGTAATAACACCACGATTCCTTACAATTTCATTAAAATTTTCAACATAAGAGTTTTAAAGGATTGTCTTAGCTTTACATGGACACCACGATGACCTCTGTCAGAGTTAAAATGAAGGAGTTATTCTATGATTAGTGAGAGATGAAAATAATATTTAAGAAAGAAGAAGAATCTTATAAATTAAAATAATAAATGACTAGTGTATGCTCTAGCCATTGCCATTATAGGAACTCCTTACCATCTTAAGTGCGTAATTTTGACATGAAAATATTTTCTAAAGTGATATTTGAAAATGATTATGTTCATGGCATGATTACCAATGATTTTTGGTAATGATTATATTTTGATGATAAATTATAGAATATGAGTATAATGAACTTACTTGTTATTGAAATCATAATTTTAACTATTAACATGAAAAAAAAAAAGAGACGAGCACAATCATATGGCGGTCTATGTGGTGAATTATAGGGAACGCCCTACTCATAGCTATGATTATACTAATGAGAAAAGAAAGAGAAAGTGTGCCATGTCGGATGGAGAGAAAAAAGCCCGTACAGTAAAGTAAATAGTACTCACCCTGACGGGGGTAGTTTGATAGGAAAATAAGTTAATAGCCATTATATGATATTCTAAAAATAATTATTTATGCCATACATGTCATTATTATATGATTTTCATGTACATATATAAAGTGTATTCATGTGACCTAAAGTATTTGCTGTAACTTTATAGATAAACATGACGTGACGAGCAATATTGATGATGATTATGACTTATTGTTGAATCTATTTGAATTTAATTCTCACTATATTTTCATATCATTTTCAGAAAATGAGTTATGTATATTTTTTTCTATAGCTTTGGCTTTTAGTTCACGTTGGATCGATTTTACTTTAATTTGGGCAGATCCCAGAATTTATTAAGGTGTTTGTGGTCGAGTTGGTTAAGATCTCAGTGAAGGTGCAACTACCCACACCTGAATCTCCAGAATTGGTCAACATGGATGAACAAGATGTATATATTTATGTGTTTGACTTTTGTACAAACATTTTGATTAATGATGTGTATGTGAACTCAGTGTTGTATAAGTGTTAATGGTATACCTTAAACCTTGATTATGCTTGGTTAAATTAATTGAATGTTATTATGAGTTAAGTAATTAGAATTAATGACTTCATGGGACTTTACAAATATATATATTTAAAAAAAATGAAGTTGTTACATAATTGGTATCAGAGCAAATCGATCCTAGATGGCCAGTGGGTGGATGGTTATCTGAATTGATCTTATAGTGTCTTGAATATATTTATGGTTATGTTGTGTAAGGGATCAGTGATTTCTTATAGGTAAGAAATTACTAGTGTTTCCTATCTATATGTTGTGGTGGTGTTATAACTGTTGTAAATATTTTTGAACTAACTATTGGAATTGATCAACTCAAAAGTAGCATAACTCTATTTTATCCACAATAGGATATGGCACCACAGAGGAGGAACCCTACAAACAATGCGAAAGAAACCCTACATAACTTGACTACAGCAATTTGAGACCAAGTTACAACCATTAATCAAATTCTACAACATCTTCATAACAATAACAACCTCGAAGGAGAAAATAATGCAAACAATTGGGTGGCTATAAATGATAATGGCCTATCTGAGTTCTTGAGAACCAGACCACCTTCTTTCTAAGGTGGCTATGACCTAATGGTAGCCGAAAGGTGGATAAGGGAATTGGAGAAGATCTTCAAGGTGATGGGCTACACTAATGAGTAGTAGGTTATCTTTGCTGTATATATACTGAAGGATGAAGCTGAGTGTTGGTAATGAGGAGCAAGAAAACTACTAACTCATCAAAGGAGGCAGATCACTTGGAAAGTGTTTAAGGATATTTTCTTGGAGAAGTACTTTCTAAGTATTGTGCGGGCCAAGAAGGAGATCGAATTTCTCCAACTCTGATAGGGTAACATGTCAGTAGACCAATACATCGCTAAGTTCGAAGAGTTGTCTAAGTTCTCCTCTTACTTGAGGTTTAACTCTGATGAAGCATGGAAGGCTATTAAGTTTAAAGCAAGATTGAACCTAGAAATCAGAAATGTGGTGATAGCCTTGGAAATAAGGGACCTTGTGCCCTTGATAAATAAATCTAGACTTTTAGAGAAGAGTTTAAGGGCAGTGGAAGATGAGAAGCTGAGGCGAAACTTATGGAAGAGGAAGAAAAGTTTCCCCAACCCTAGCAAAAAATGTGAGGGGAAGGGGATATGGAGCTGGTAAAAGGTCATTGACTACGGGTCCCTAACCTTTCAACAAGACCTCACCACAGTCAAGTGCACTTAGTGCCAACGTATGCATGGTAACCGACCATGCTATATAGGATCAGATGTCTGCTTCAAATGTTGACAGAAGGGTCATTTTGTGAAGAACTACCCACAGAATGTAGGGAAGCAGCTGGAATAGAGGCCTCAGGTGAAAGGAAGCGTTTTCACCCTAAGCGGCCAAAAGGCATCTCAACCCTTCGAAATGATTCAAGGTACGTGCTACATCTATGGATTTGTTTGACTCTAGTACTAGTCATTCATTTATATCGGAAGAATGTATTAAGGAGCTTCAGTATCCTATTTCTAAAACCCCCTATGAGCTATCTGTAGTAACCCTTATAGGGAAAATGGTCTTAACTTCCTCTGTATGTAAAGACTGTTAGGTCAAAATCCAAGAAAAAAAATTTTGTGTAAACCTTATCTATCTACCTTTAAGAGATATTGATATCATTCTAGCGTTAGACTGTATATCTAGAAATTGAGTCTTTCTAAATTGTTGCACCAAGACCGTTAAATTTTTACCTTCTACTCCACAAGAGGAGATGTAGTTATTGATGCTAAATGCCAATCAAGTCAATCGGGAGTTAAAGAGTTCTCTTGTGTTTATCAAATCTACAAGTCGAACCGAAGTTTAATGAAATTCCAATAGCTAATGAATTTTCTGAAGTATTTCCACCACATATATTTCAGGTTTACCTTATGAGAGAGAGATAGAGTTCTTTATTGATCTTCTAGTTGGGACAAGACCTATCTCTATTGCACCTGATAGAATGGCCTCAAAGGAACAAAATTTGGAGGAACTATAAGACAAGTAATTCAATAGACCAAGTGTATCACCTTGGGGAGCTCCTGTATTATTTTTTAAGAAGAAAGATGGGAGCCTTAGACTATGCATAGACTATAGACAACTAAATAAGATGACTATCAAAAATAAGTACCCTTTCTCTAGGATAGATGACTTACTGGATCAACTGAAAGGAGCCTCTTTCTTTTCTAAAATTAACTTGAGATCGAGATACCATTATATTAGGATCAAGGCGAAGGATGTACCAAAAACAGTCTTCAGGACTAGGTATGGACACTATGAGTTTCTCGTAATGCCCTTCAGGTTAAAGAATACACTTGTACTTTTCATGGATTACATGAATCACATTTTTCAACCCTACCGAGATCAATTTATGTTGGTGTTAATTGATGACATCTTGATATATTCTTAAAATGAGAAAGAACACGAACAACATCTCCGAATTATGCTGCAAGTGTTGAAGGAGAAAAAGTTGCATGGAAAATTAGATAAGTGTAGATTTTGGCTGACAGAGGTGAAGTTTCTCGGACATATCATCTCCAATAGAGGGGTAGCCATAGACCCTACAAGACTGAAGTAGTGATTTAATAGGAAAGATCAAAGACGGTTACAGAAGTTAGAAGTTTCTTGGGTTTGGCAAGATACTACAGGAGGTTTATACAAAACTTCTCTCATATAGCCTTGCCATTGACTATATTGACTAGAAAGGGAAGTTCTTTCAAATGGACTGATCAATGTGAAGCTAGTTTCTAGCAGCTTAAGACAAGATTGACCACTCTTCCTGTTTTAATTATTCCAGACCCCACATGACATTTTGAAGTGTATAGTGATGCTTCATAGAAAAGGTTAGGGTGTGTGCTGATGCAAGACAAGAGAGTAGTTGCTTACACCTCTAGGCAACTAATACCCCATCAAGGAAATTATCCAACCCATGATCTTGAATTGGCAGTGGTGGTGTTTGTCTTAAAAATTTGGCGACACTATTTGTACGATGCAATATTTAAAGTATACTGTGATCATAAGAGTCTTAAGTAATTTTTTTATCAAAAGAAGTTAAATATGAGGCAACGAAAATGGTTAAAATTCTTCAATGACTACAAGTTTGAGATAAAGTATTATCCAGGAAAGGTGAACGTTATAGTTGATGCCTTGAGTCACAAATCTCTTCACATAGGTCAGATGATGGTGTATGAGATGCAGATACTAGAGAAGTTTCAAAATTTGAAGTTGTACACTACTCTTACTTCAAAGAAGCTAATCATCAATGGGTTAAGTATAGAGTGTAACCTTAGAACCCATATTAAATAGGCTTAAGCTCCCGACCAACACCTATCACAAAGATCAAGATAATTTTTCTATCTTAGAAGATGGAGTGATCATGTATCAAGGAAGGGTTTATGTCCCTTAAGAACAAAAGTTGAGGATTATGTTCTTGCAGGAGGCACATTAAAGTAAGTACACAATCCATCTTGAATCTACTAAAATGTATCAAGACTTAAAAAAGATGTACTGATGGCTAGGAATGAAAAAGGACATTGCTGAGTTTGTGGCGAAATGTTTAATTTGTCAGAAGGTGAAGGTAGAGAGCATTAAAAGCCAACGAGATTTCTATAATCTCTTGAGATCTCTAAATGGAAATGGGACAGTATTTCAATGGACTTTATGGTGGGCTTACCTAAGACGTCAGTTGGACATGACTCTATCTGGGTAATAGTAAATATATTAACCAAATCTACTCACTTTCTGCCCATAAAGAATAACTATTCAATAGACAAATTGGCTTAGTTGTACGTCCAGAACATAGTCAAACTACTTATAATTCCCTTAAATATTATTTTTGATAGAGATGTGAGGTTCACATCGAGATTTTGGAAGGGAAGGGAGGAATCTTGCCATTTCTTTCAAGACGAAACAACAAAAAAGAATTCACTAAGTGAATTAGGGAGATCTTTAGGTAGGTTTGACAATATCTCTTTTTGAAGAAAAGTTTTGAAATTTATAACATTTATATGGGATTTTGATCCAAGAACTTTGATGAAATTTACAATATTTACTACTTTGATGATTGACTATGAATGTTGTTATATCATGTTATATGTTGATCTTGCATGTGATGTATATTTGAATACTTAGGTTGGTGTAGAAAGTTCTGCATAGGTATGGCTATGGGTGGCAAAATTTTAGAGTATTGTGCTGATGTTATGTATATTTAAATGTGGTGCAAAACTGATGGGATATGGTTAGATTGATCAAATGAATATGGCCTTAAACACTTAGAAGAAGACCATGAGAAATTTCTGTTGGGAACACCCTTAATAATACATGATTTGATTTTCTATTTTCTTTAGGAGAGGATAACGGAATATGTTAAATTAAGTGTAAGGAATCTAATTAAAATGTTGAAATAAGTAATCCTATGGTTAAATGGAAATTAGGAAAAAAATGGAAGAGGATTTAATAAAAGGATGAATTTGAACCTTAAGAAGGGTTTTGGTTAGAAAACTAGATTTCAGAGTAACCAGGGAAACTTCTATTTTTGAAATTTTGGGAAGAATTGATTAGGAATTAAAATATATGTTTAACATAAAAAATGTAGATATAGGTCTTGCAGATTTTTAAACACTGGAATCAACCAATTTAAAATCCATATGAAGGAGATATAGTCCAATTAGTAAGCAGTGGTCAGAAAATGGGGAAACAGAGAAGATTTTGTTAGGTAAGCTTCTGTGTTTGAATTTTTGGGAAGCATTTATAGGGAATTAAAAGAAATTTTTAACATGAAAAGTATAGATATATGACTCACAAATTTTTAGCTACTGGAATCACTCAATTTAGAGTTCATAGGAGGGAGATATGATCAAATTAGTAAGTAAATATCAGAAACTACCCGAGAAGAAATAACATTGAATTTGAGGGAGTAATAATCAAGATTCCTTACAATTTCATTAAAATGTTCAATATAAGAGTTTTAAAGGATTGTCTTAACTTTAAATGGAGACTAAAATCAACTCAATCAGAGTTAAAATGAGGGAGGTATTCTATGATTAGTGAGAGATGAAAATAATATTTAAAAAAGAATAATAATCTTATAAATGAAAATAATAAATAACTAGTGTATGCTTTAGCCATTACCATTGTATGAACTCATTACCATCTTAAGTACGTAATTTTGACATGAAAATATTTTCTAAAATGATATTTGAAAATAATTATGTTCATGGCATAATTACCAATAATTTTTGGTAATGATTATATTTTGATGATAAATTATGGCATATGAGTATAATGAACATACTTGTTATTGAAATCATAATTTTGGCTACTAATGTGAAAAGAAAAGAAAAGAAAAAAGATGAGTACAATCATATGGCGGTCCATGTGATGCACCAGTAAGAGACGCCCTACTCACGTCTATGATTATGCTAATGAGAAAAGAAAGAGAAAGTGTGTCATGTCAGATGTAGCAAGAAAATTCCGTACTGTAGAGTAGACATTACTCACCTTGACTGGGGTAGTTTGATATGAAAATAAGTTGATAGTCATCATATGATATTCTGAAAATAGTTATTCATGCCATACATGTCATTACTGTACGATTTTTATGTACATAGATAAAGTGCATTCATGTGACTTAAGATATTTCTTATAGCTTATACAGAACAATATGATGTGATGAGCAATATTGATGATGATTATGATTTATTGTTGAATCTACTGGAATTTAATTATCATTATATTTTCATATCATGTTCATAAAACTAGTTATGCATATTTTTTTCTATGGCTCTAACTTTTAGTGCACGTTGGATTGAGTTTACTTTATTTTGGGTAGATCCAGAAATTAATAAGATGTTTGTAGTCAAGTTGGCTAAAATCCTGGTGAAAGTGCAACTACTAGCACCTGAATCTCCAGAAATTGTTAACATGGATGAACAAGATGTATATATTTATGTGTTTGACTTTTGTATGGACGTTTTGACTAATGTTGTGAATTCAGAATTGTATAAGTGTTAATGGTAGACCTTAAACATTGATTATATTTGGTTAAATTAATTGAATGTTATTATGAGTTAAGTAATTAGAAGTAAAGAAGTGATGACTTTATAAGACTTTACAAATATATTTATTTTTTAAAAAATAGAATTGTTACAAACACTTGTCTCTATGATATTTCATTCTTTTCTTTTTACTTGAAGATATTTTAACTTTAAAGTTTGCCTACTAGGCTATAGTGTGGTATTAACATTTGTAGTCTGATATATATTTAAGGTTGAAGAGTGAAACTTTGACATGTTGAATTGGTGGTTAAATATCAATTTTTCTTTTTCTTTTTCTTTTTTAATTTTCTTCTGGGTTAGTGGGGATTAATCAGTGAGTTGAGTTAACTCATAGTTAATTTGTTTAAAAATAATTAAACTAGTCATGAGACTCAAAAGTCTCAATTTGTAGTAAGTTAATTCAAGTGAATTGATTTAATTAACTTACTTTGACAACTCTATTTATTAAAAGAATGTGTTGATTATAAGAATTAAATTTAAACTTTACAAATATTTTAATATTTATGAACTAAATTAACCTTTGTTAGCAATCATTTTATTTTTTAAAATATTAAAATACCAATTTTATTAATTCAATTAGTGGATTTGTAAAAGAAGTGCCAAAGTCAATGAAAACCTACTCTCAAGCAAGCCTCTGGCTATCCGGTTGTTTTCCACATAATGAAAAGTTTTCAAAAGTCTCAGCTGAACAAAAAAGATCATATCCCTATCGGTCTTTTTCTTTTTGGACAGATTATCCCCAACGGTCTTTGATCCTTATTTATGGAGGAATGCTTGTTAGCACTAGTTAAGTTCTTTTTGGTTTTTGCTGGCAATAGTGGGCCTAAGTATTAGAGAATTGTTTTGCTACGGTTGGAATAAGGAAAGACGTGTTATGATTTGCTTCTTTGGCTCACTAAATGATGTGACCTGCCCTTTTAATAGAAAGAGAGCAAGAGAAGAAAATTATAGTCGTTAGCCTCCACAGAGTTTGTTTATAATTTATTTATTTTTATCTTCTTTTTTTTAAATTTAAAGCAAGGGTTAGTGTTAACAGTGAAAAATGTAACAGTTACATAAAATAAATCATAATTATCTATGATTAATAACTTTAAAGTAATTATACAATTCAATATACAATGTAACATTATTTAATCAAAAATTAATTTTCTTATGTAAATCTTTTGACCGAAAAATTTGAGCCTACGTTTAATTTTTTTAATTAAAATTTTAATAAAAATAATTACATAAATATTATAATAATTATTAATTAAATTTTTATAAAATTTATTTCACTTATATGATTAACATTTTTTCAGTACATTGAAGTTATTGATAGAATTGACTAAGAAGACTACAAAATTATTCTAAGAATAATTGTAACATTTTTTAATAAAAAATTTATTCATCATTTTGACATTCTATACCTGATTTTTTCTTAAAATTAAGATTGAAAATACAAGAGAATAGTTTGAAATAAAAACAAAAAAACCATATGAGAATTGAATAAACTGGCCAATTACACATTAAGATAAACTATGATTTAATCTTTATTTTTATGAATTTTTATTAATAAAAATATATAAAATATTAAACTCGACAGCTAAGGTATATTAGTCTTCTCTATGATGATGAATTAATAAAAAAATATCGCACCATCCTTTTTTATAATATAACTAGTGCAGAAATAATAAAAAATGATTTCCTAAAAACAGCTCCTGTTACTTATTTTATAGAAAAGAACCAAAGAATTTATCGGGTTATACGAGCTGTACTGTTGACCCAAAACAACAAATGGAGCAAAGCAAATGGAATTTGGTTTGAGCTGTGGAGTAGGTTGATATTTGTTTAAGTTCAAAAATTGCCAATTAAAGGACAAAATGAAACAAAAGATAATATCAAATATCACCAGCAAAAGCTCAACAAAACTTATTCATTTAAAACGAAAATAAATATCAACATCAAATCTAGGTCTCTGATTAAATGAAATTCGCACAAATTCAACAAACCAAGAACATCTTAAAGTCCATATAGCACTGCCTCTCCCCTAGCTCATGAAAGCGAAAATGATTGATGCCACAAACAATGATCCCCTCAACTGATTGATGGTGCCAAAGCCACTAACTGCCGCGTTTTTGGGTGGTGGTGGTGGTGGTGATGAAGTGGTGGTTGCTGGAGTGCCGGACCCAGAAGGAGGCGACGGTGTTGCCGGCGTGGTGGGCGAAGTGCTTGGGGTGTTGCCAGCAGCAACAACATTGATGGCCAGCTTCATGCCCCCAGCACAGTGACCTGGAACGGGGCATATGAAGTACATTTTGCCTGGTGAAGTCAATGCAATTTTAGTGCTTCCACCCTCATAAGATTTGATGGCCTTGCTTGAACTGCAGCTGTTGTAGTCATTTTCACTAACCGTGTCTACTTTGTGGCTGGTCTGATAGTTAAACACTGGTTTCCAAAAGAAATCAAATTGGTTAGCTTTACCTTATAAAGAGAAAGAATAACCTGGGTGATTCATGGTTTTTAATTGTGTTTTCAATTGCAATAGCTGAGCAAGAATGCAAAAGAAGAAAAGCGATGCAGAGCACAAAATGTGGTTGGTTGCAAATGGTAGTTTAAACCGTGGCATACCTATGTTGAAGTTATTGTAAATTAATATATAACAAATTCTTTTTTTCAATTATAAAATTGTTATACTTTATACATTTTTTAAAATTCATAATTAATTATAAATTTAATTAAATATAATATAAATTATAAAAAAAATAAATTAATTCTTATAAAACCTTAAAATAAAAAAATAGTATAACTTTTTTCAAACTTTAAGTAATATGAGTGAAAGTTTTATAAAAAAAAAATAGGAGTATAATTTTTTCAAATACAAGGAAAGATAAATATAGAGTTTGTTTGTTTTTCTGTTTTAAAAATTATTTTTTATTCTCAGTTATTTTCAAAAAAAAAAAAACTCGTTTAGTAACTGTTTTCTGTTATTGTTTCGAAAACAAATTTTGAAAACAAGTTATTTTTAAAACAAAAAAACAAAAACAATGAAAAATTATTTTTGTTTTCAGTTTTTATTTTTATATAAAAAAAATAAAAAATAACGTATTTTCAAAACAGTTTATTAAACAAATTTTTTTTACTTTTGTTCTATAAAATAATTTTTAAATATAATTTTTAAAATCAATTTTTAAAAATAAAAAAATAAAAACATAATCAAAATACATAATTTCCTGTGTTGTCAAAGCTACTATGATACAACTGTTCCACATATTTGCACAACCAGAGGGATGGGCTTGTAACGTTTGGATCTGAGACTAACCGGCTGATAACTCATACGGTATCAATCTCATTTTTTAAGATTTGACTTTTCGTTATATTATGAGGAGTTCGATCTCTATCCATTTCCCTTGTCCCGTTCTCAAGTCATGAATACCTCTAATATAACAAAAAAAAAAATAGATAAATAAATCAATGAAAAAACAGAGCAAGCTATCACAAAAACAGAGCAGATACAGAGAGTTGTAGTCAGATTCCAGACTTCTCTAAGTTCTCGGACAACATTAAAATTCATAAAAGGTGAATTAGATAAAATCCAAGGGATGAAAAAGAGATTGCATAAAAGACAAATTGGAAGTTTAACTTTTTTTTTTGAATTAAAGAGGATGATTAAGAAAAAACATTTTGATTATTTTTCTGTTATCTTCTGCTAAATGTTTTTACTGGTTTCTGCTCATTTTCTCAGTCTTTCTTGTGAGGAAAATAAAAACCATTAGAAATGAGAGGAAACAAACCAAGATTATCACCAACTCTGAACGTTTCCCCAGCAGCCCAAGTGCTGTAATCTACTGATAGGGCCCATCCATCTTTGCCTCCAACAGTATGGTCCACTCCATATACAGTGGGAGCAGCCAGCAGAAGAACCAAGAAATAAGCAGCTGCCATTGCCGTGGCCATGTCTATAGCTTCTTCTCTGCTCTTAGAATCAGAAAGAGTGAAGAAAAAAAAGGTTGCTAGCCAGAAGGCTTGATGATGCCTATGTTTAAGACAGCAAAAATGATCGAGAAAGAGGGGTTATATATAGAATACCAACTCCCCAGTTCATTAATTGCTTCTGCTTTTAATTATGCTACCAACTTCTTTGCGGGAATAAAATAGTGAGTAGTTATTGACATAGTGGTCCTCCAATTTGGCATGTCTACCTAATGCATTGCGATTTTTTGTCCCATCAATTTGACTTTAAAGGTAAATAGAGTTATTAAGTTGACATATAATTATGGCATTAGCTGCTTCTTGAAATCATGTGAAAATATGGTGGCCTATTCTTGCAACCCAGAGAAGTTACAAGGGAGGTTCCAAGTTTTATTTTATGTGGTTCTTTCTGGAAAAGGCAATAGCTAACGCGCAAAAAAAAAAAGAAAAAAAAAAGAAGGATTATCAAAACATACATTTTATCTTAAAACACAAAAAAGGATACTTTTTTAAATAGATAATTATTTCTGTTCTACTAGCTCTTTTAGAATTTCAATTTATTCCACTCCATGTGCATGTACATACTGAGTAAAGCCAGTCAAAACAATGCAGCCAAAAAGGGGTCAGCTTAGATGTGCCACAAATTTCTACACTGCGATTATTCATAACGTATCCAAGTTGAGTTACGCAAGATATAAATTTATAAAAATATTCTGAAATAAAATATTTCAGAGAAAATTTTAAAATATTCTTAAAATATCTAACCTTATGCAATAATTTGCAATAATATTAATTAACCTGGTATATTTAACTTCCAAGATATTGATATGAATTTGATGTTAATTAAGCGTTTGAATCACCTACTTTGAAGTTCTTCTTTCCAAAACAATAAAGTAACAAAGACGATACCAAAATATAAATATCAGGACATTCTTGATTTTATTAAATTTAAATATAAAAATAGTTCTTTCTGTTTCATCATTTCAATTGGACGGCGAACGCTACCGAACATGTGCGTGCACAAAATAAAAGGGAAACCAAGACAACCTAAATGGGTCAACAGAAGTGAGCTAGTTCCATACCTAAACCACCCATTCTTTAAGATTCCACCTTATCCCAAATTTTGAATTCTTTGTTGCTTATAGGCAAGTGATACTCATAGGGAAGACTATAATATTACAGAGATTAGCTTATGTAAGTTTCTTATTGAATGTAAGAACAGAATAAAAAATGGGAATTTTTTTTTTAAAATAAGTAAATAATAATATCACTTTTTAAAAATATTATATATATATATATAGACTATATCAATTATTAATAAATATGTGAAGCATACTATTATGTCTTTGAGTGAAACTCACTTTTGATTTTCTTACATCTCCATTCATGATTGTTCTGATGTATTAATTTTTTTTTAGAGTCTCTCTAAAATCTTAAATGTGAAGGAATTTAAAAGTTTCTAAGAACTGATAGATAAAAATTATAATTACAATAAATAAAAATAACATAAGAAATTAATGTATAATCTTCTGCAACATAATCATTTTCAGCCGTGAATATTAATACTTTAATCATTTTAAAAAAATCATACTTAAAGCTAAAATTTTTGTTATATAAAATGAAGTCAAAACAATACTTATATTATATAAAGTTATTAAATTTATAATGTGACTCTCACGCATATGTATGCATTCATAAATATACAGGCATTCCTTTATTGGCTGTAAAGTGATCATAGATGTTTGGGATACCGTATAGAGTTGTCAATTCCTTTATTCTTCTTATTGGGCTTTGCTTTTAAAATTAAATAACATTTCTTCCGGAATCAAAAGTATTCAGGGTTTGACAGGGTGTATAATCCTTGTCCAAAAAAAAAAAAGGCAGGGTGTATAATCAACGATCGATGTAACTTAGTGGGACTTCACTTAACAATTTCAATTAGAAATAATAATTAAGAACATGTTGAAAAATATTAACGACTCTGCTACCGTTTTGATATATAAAAAAATAGATAATTATGGGAGGAAGATGGCTTGTACTCAGAGCTTCCACATAATGACCCTCCTGTTATTATTATTATTATTATTATTATTATTATTATTATTATTATTATTATTATTATCATTTGTTATGCTCTCCTCTTTTCATGGAGTGTTTTTATATGGTTTACTTTATTTATGAGTTTATATATTGCCCTCTCGTTCTGACAGTTGTGAATTATTTACTATTAACTTAATCTATAATCTAGCTCAAAAGAATTGTCCTTACAATTAACTTGTGATATATGATTTCATTATTAATAGTGTGAATTTCTTGGTAAATTCTTAGATTAAAAATCATAATCTTCACATGAATGAAATGTTTTTTTTATTTGACCAGTAAGATATGGACTACGGGAGTTATGTGCAGGAATCCAAAGAGCACTTGGTTATAAACTTATGCCTCATTTATACCTGTATTTTGAATTATAATAATTTTTTTAATCTCGGGTTGAATTAGATAATCTAATTCGTTTATTTTTAAATTTTTGTTTAGACTTAGTTGCTCTAGTATTAATCAAAACAATGGTATCTAACTAACTAAACGAAAATATTAAGAAAATTTGAAACCTTTTTCTTCTTTAATGGAAGTTAGCTATAATTTATTTTAAATAATTTAATCTAATTATAATACCATTACTTTGAATTGAAATTATATATAAAGAAAAATAAAAACATAAACGCTTATATCTAATTAGATTTATTGAGTTTAATTTTTTGGTTTTCTTTTTTGATAAATGTTTTATTTAAAAAAGTAAAATTGGTGTGAAAATAAAAATAAAATTGATTGTATTGATGCTTTTAACTATTTGAAAAATTAAACTTTCTTCTGTCATATTTTTCAAAAAATTAAACAAAACAAAACAAAAAGTTCCTAAAAGTGTAACTTTTTTTTTTGTGTGTGTGTTAGCTTTAAAGAATTAAATTTCAAGCTAATTGAAAGATATTTCATTAACATGCACGCAAATGAAGCTGAAAATTAAGGAGATATATTAGAGCACTACTGATAAACACATTTTTTAAGCTTACACTCCTACAGATACAAAACACAATAATAAAGCAATACACACTACTAACAGCATCAAGAAAATTTATAACAAACTTCTCTGGTATTACAACTAAAAAATAAAACAATATCTTTTGAAGACCATTTTGGGTTAATATGCTCCTCAGAGAGTTATATCTCATAAAAAACTTCCTCCTACCTAGAGTCAAGATCATTTTTGCAGATCTATAAAGTGTGTAGTAAATCTTCAAGAATATTAATTAAAACCCAAGGTGCTCTTGTAAAGAAAAGGCAAATAACTTTCATGAAAAAAGAAGATAGGTTTCATACAGAGAAAATTACTTCTATAACAGAAGAGGCGAGGATAGGAGAAGGAGAAGGAGGGGTTGCCGTGGCCAGAGAAAAATGCTGAGGGAGCTATGACACTTAGGTGCTGTTTGGTGTGTAGATTTTTAGTTAACCACATAGAATTAGTTATCCAAGTAACCTTAAGTCAGGTGTTAATACATAGATAGTTATTTAGAAAGTGTTTGGTATAACTTGGAAAATATGGTTATCTTAAAATTTTTAAATGGTGTTACTGAAAATACACTTCTTCTCTCTTCAGTCTTCACGGATTCCCACCCTCTTCCTCTGAGCTGCTTAAGGTAACCTCATGTCCTAAATAAAAAAAACCCATCACATACAGTATAGCTTTTGTTCCTAGTTCGTTATGGTAGCAATAGTTTTAGTAGCAGCATTATTTACTAGATGACTGAGGTTTTGATTTTTGGATTAAAAATAGGAAAAAGAAGAAGAAGAAGCACTAAAGTGAGAGAGCAAGAGACGAGGAAACCCAAATGCGATACTCTGCAATCATTGATTTAACATCCCATAATTTTTATTTTTAAATAATAATATTTTGTTATAAATAAATATATTTTTATTTATTTAAAAAAGATTATGTTCTGCTAAAAGTAAGTCTATTTTAATTAAAATAATTATTGTTTTACTTGAAATAATTATATTGGTCTCTAATGAATTTTTGTTGTATTTTTAGAAATATTCTTTTTTTTAATATGTATAAAGATATTTATTTTGAGATTTGTTTTATTACTATTTTTATCAAGAAAAATCATGATTTAAGAGTTTAATTAAAGGTTTATGAGAATGTTAATTTTTAGAAATTTTTGGGATATTTTAAGATGAAAAATAGAATTTATATGAATTTATATAAAGAAAATCTTATTATTTAATTATTAAATAATAATAATAATGATTAAATATAATAATAAAAAAAAACAATGAAAGGGAAAAGGAGAATCGGGAAGAGGGACGGAGGCCAGAAATTTGAGAAAAAAATGGAAAGATGAATAATGAGTGAATAGTGAGTGAATAGTACATTTAACTTTTTCTCTAGATTTGGAGTGCCTATTGGCTTCCGATCTCAAAACTAAGAGTTTTACTGGATTCAGGACGAATAATACTACGGTTTTGACCGATTAATTTTTCAAATTAGCCGTTGAATCGCCGTAGATCTGAAGTAGAAAATCTCAGAAAAAGGTAAATTCTGAAACTCTTACTTAGAGACCTCCAATTGAAATTCTGACACCGTAGATGGATTCAGGAGTTAGTTAAACCTTAGGATATGAAATTTTTCAGCTATCTGACAACTTTTTGTTCGTCGTGAATAGTATTTTTCGGCAGTGAATAGTGACCAAGCTCTCAGAGTTATTTTTTAAGCTTTTGAACCTTTCAAATATGTTTTCGAAGTCTATCTGATCAAATAGAGATTGGAAAAGTACATTTTACGGCTGTCCAACCAGGAGCCTTACCTTGTGAGTAGATAACTCTTTCTATGACTTACCCCATGCTTTTCTTGAACTATAAATGTAACATCCCGTAATTTTTAAATATTTTCCTTAGAAATTCTTCACCTTACATATATGCATAGAAATTTGTCTAATATTAATGGAATAGGTAAAGAAAGAAAACCTAAGAGAAAATATTAGAAATAAACATGCTAAAGAAAGGTGAAATTCTTAGGTAAATAAAGATAAATTTTTGTGAAGTAAAGGTTTTAAAATTTCAAGAAGATCGGATTAGGGTAATTTTTTTTAATTTAAGAGTAAAAGTTACTAAATTTAGTATCTCCACCCATAAATTGGGCTTTTATCTATGGACACTTCATATAGAGTTTTTTCACTTCACATAAGTTTCTAGCAAGCCCATTGGATAACCTAAGCAAGAAATAAAACATAAACTTGGATTAGGATATAGTAATTGAACCAATAGCCCAAAAATTATGAAATGTGACCAAGCTCTCCAAGAAAGGTAGAATTTTATCCAAAGCAAAGAAAATGGGTAGGAATAAGCCCAAATCCAAGAGGAAAAATAAAATAAAATAAATTAGGTGATGATATAATAATGTAATAATAATAAAGATTAGGTTATATGGCATTAAGACAAAAATTTAGCAAGTGGTGTGATTCTACATTCATCATTTTGGTAAGTGGCATAATAATACAAGGTTTTAGGACAAAAATATCTATATCCTACACTCATAATTCTAGCAAGTGGTATGATAATACATGACATTAGGACAAAACATTCCAATCCCACACAAATAATATCAACCAAATAATGGAGATTCAAGGGCTAGAAATTTGCCACCTAAAAAGGCAAACCTATCATACTTGTTTAAGACAAAAGAAAATGGAAATGAATCCCTAAATCAAAGGGACCTTGTTCCTTATCTTAAGAACATATCATCATAATTTTCAAAATACAAATCTCCTTTTCCTATGCATATCTTGACTAAGGAAGAGGAAGACAAGACCATAAGTTGTTTGTTTTCCAAAAATTTAACAAAGTGTATCCTAATTGTGATAAGGTAGACCCATGATCATGAAAGGTGAATTATTTGGTGGTCTATATAAGAAAACCCACCCTTACAACATTAGAATTTCGTCCAAGTGAGGGAGAGGAAAAATAGAAGCAAGGTAGAGTGAGGAAAGGAGAGTAAGAAAGGAAGAAAGAGGAAGGAGAAGTCTAGAAGACTAAGTGCTCCAAGTAAGTTTAACAATATATTTTTTTTGAAGAAAACTTTTGAAACTTATAATATTTATATGAGATTTTGATTTTAGAACTTTGATGATTGGTCATGGATGTTGCTATATCATGTTACATATTGATCTTGCATGTGATGTATGTTTGAATACTTAGGTTGTTGTAGATAGTTCTGTATGGGTATGGCTATGGTTGGCAGAATTTTAAGTTTCAGTGTTTTAATTTCTGGGAACAATCTATAAGGAATTAAAATAAATGGTTAACATAAGAATTAAAGATATATGTGTCACAGATTTTTAGCCACTGGAATCATTCAATTTGGAGTCCATATGAGGTAGATATGGTCTGATTAGTAGTCAAAGGTCAGAAAATGGTTCATCAGGGAAGAATATGTTAGGATAGTTTCTGTATTTTAATTTCTGAGAATTATCTGTATGGAATTAAAATAAATGGTCAACATAAGAATTATAGCTATGTGTGTCACGGATTTTTAACCACTTGAATCATTCAAGTTAGAGTTCATATGAGGTAGATATGTTTCGATTAGTAAACAAAGGTCAGAAAATGGTTAATCAGGGAAGAATATGTTAGGATAGCTTCGGTGTTTTAATTTCTAGAAATATTCTATAAGGAATTAAAATAAATGGTTAACATATGAATTATATATTTATGTGTCACGGATGTTTAGCCACTGGAATCACTTAATTTGGAATTCGTATGTGGGAGATATAGTCATATTAGTAAGTAAAGGTTAGAACTTACCTAAGAAGAAATAATATTGCATTTAAGGGAGTAATAACACCAAGATTTATTACTATTTTGCTGATATGATTAACATAATAATTTTAGATAATTGTCTTAGCTTTCCATAAACATCAAGATCACCTCAATCGGAGTTAAAATAAGGGAGTTATACTCTGATTAGTGAGCAAAGGTCATAGAGCACGGCCAGGCCGTGTTCTGGGTGCTTCAAGCACGGGCTAGCCGTGTTCGGAGCTATTTTTGAGTACATTTGAAGTATTTTTAAAGCATGGCCATGTCCTGGAACATGGCCAGACCATGTTGGAAGCTAGTGAAGCCTATTTTCAATATTTTTCTACCCTAAATGAACCTCTTTAACTATAGGGTAATAGTAGAAATCAAATTGGAGAACAATACTCTATAAATTTGTAAGAACATGTGTTAGAAATGAAAATAATAAATGACTAGTATATGCCATAGCCATTGCCATTGTATGAGTTTTTTACCATCTTAAGTGTGAAATTCTGACATGGAAATATTTTATAAAGTGATATTTGAAATGATTATGTTTATGGCATGATTACTAATGATTTATGGTAATAGTTATATTTTGATGAACATACTTGTTATTGAAAGCATATTTTTGGCTATCATTGTGAAAAGAAAAGAAATGAGCACGGTCACATGGTAATCTGTGTGGTGCACCAGTAGGGGACGCCCTATCAACGGTTATGATTATGATTATGATTATGAGAAAAGAAAGAGAAAGTGTGCCATGTCGGACGGAGCGAGAAAAGCCCGTACCGGAGAGTAGAGAATACTCACCCTGACCGGGGTAGCTTGAAATGAGAATAAGTTGATGGCCTTCATATGATATTTTGAAAATAGTTAATCCTGTCATACATATCATTACTGTATGATTCTTATGTGCATAGATATAATGCATTCATGTGATCAAAGATATTTTCTGTAGTTTATACAGCTGAACATGATGTGATGAGCTATATTGATGATGATTTATTGTTGAACTTACTGGGATTTAATTCTCACTATATTTCCATATCATGTTCAAAAAATTAGTTATGCAGCTTTTTCTATGGCTCTGCCTTTTAGTGCACATTGGATCGAGTTACTTTATGTTGGGCAGATCTCAGAATCAAATAAGATGTTTGTGGTCGAGTTGGCTCAGATCCCGGTGAAGGTGCACCCACCCGCACCTGTATCTCCGGAATTGGTCAACCAAAATAAACAAGATGTAAATATTTATGTGTTTGATATGTTACATGTACGTTTTGATTAATGACGTGTATGTGAGCTCAATATTGTATAATAATAAAGAAAAAAAAGATTGTTACAATAAATGTATTATTGTTTCTGTTTATAAATTATTTATACTGTTATAAGTTTCTGAAATGTGTTAAAATATCTGTTATACTTACGAACTGGTACATAATTCAAGAAGAGTATGGTTTTAGAAATGAATTTTGGAACTTATTGAATATGTGGTTCTAAATGTATTTATCATTATTTGATAAAGTGAATATTATGTGCATGATGCATTGATTTGTAAAGTTATATACTTGTGAAAATGATGCATGTCATATTATAAATGAGATTGAATGGCATGCGTAAAGCTCATCGCGAGTTGCTTGATAAATATGACAAGCGTAAAGCTCATGGCGAGTTGCTTGATAATTTTACATGTATTTATATGTATTGATGAATATCGGCTGGTTGTATGGCTTGTCACGGTACCGAATAGGGGACGCCCTATTAGCTTGAGTGATTTGGGAGAGGACCGCTCCAACCGGGTGACAGTGGTAATGTGAAGGAGCAGGAGGGTGATGTACTTACATTCCCTGATCACTTATTGTGACTGGGGTCGAGGTTACTATGCCTATAGCAAATGAGTTATATTTTCATTGCATTGATCAGATTGCCGAGTGAGGCAGGTGCATTAAAAGTAATGATTTTACCTTCAAATCATAATATTTTACTATAGCTTATACAGCTGAGCATAACAACATTTGTTAAATGATCATAGCATGGTGCATATGGTTTTGGATATCTGAATATCCTTTGATTTGAGAATATTTGAAATACAGGTCCCATATGAATGTACTTCTGAACTGTATTTTCTATGTGACACATTTTAAAATATAAGTACATCCATATGCTGACCTAAGAGGTCATAGGAGGAATTATTTGCTCACTGAGTTGTCAAACTCACTACACGATATTTCCACATTTTTCAGATAAGAATATCAGAGTCTGATTCAGCAGATAGGTGATATATTCTCTGGGTGAGTCTACATTGCTTCCAAGACTCACGGTCTTTGAATTATATTGTGTTTGTATTCTAGAGTGCTTTGAATGCTACAGGCAAGATCCCCGTTTCTGTTGTACTTTGATGTTTATAGATTTAGTCTGTATATTGTGTATACATGAAAGATCCTATATGTATCCATTCTCATGATAAAGAATTGAATTATGTATCTTTATGAAAAATATCTAATTACGGAAATAATAATTGGAAAAAAATGTTTATTTTACGTAACGTAAATTGGGGACGTTACAAGTTGGTATCAGAGCATTAGGTTTTTCTGTGGCTAACAGAGCAAAGAATTCTGTAATAGGAATTTGAGTATGGGTATGTAACTGCAGACATATTTATACTCACGGTGCTGTTGTGGAATTCTATAGGGTGTCATCTTTTTCTTCCTTCTAATTTGTTTTTCCTTCGATATGCGAAGTTAAACATCTATGCATATGTCCTAGATGGTAGGTACCTTTTGTGTGTGGACTACTAGTTCAGCTTTTGAACTTGTTTTGACGAAAAGTGATAAAGAGAATCCTTTTGGGAATTTGAATTGATTGTTTGATTTGTTTACATGAAACAATATGATGAATGACTAATATAATATTGATTGTGGGTTATGATATGATTGAGATTGTTAACTCTAAGATAATGATTTGGAATAAAGTGAGTGTTTTGAGAATAGATTTAAATCTCTTTTTGGATGGATGAGTTGGAATCTATCTATATAAATGAATTTGGTAAGTTGTGGGTTGGATTGAATTTGAGAGCGGAGAATCTATGAAGATAATATTTTCAATGATATATTTTGTTGATATAAGGAATTCGAACATAGTTTGGTTTTCAATAATACTATGTATAAGCATTATGATAAAGGAAGGTTTACTCATGGGAATTTAAAATTTAAGGTATGCAAAATGGGTAATTCATGTTAAGGGCTCTTGGATATATATAAGTTTTCCATGATTGATTGTTAAGATATTGCATAAGCATGTTAAAGAATAAAGTCACAATCGGTTGAATTTGTTTAAGTGTTTTGAAGTGCGATCTAGCTGATACAATATGAAGATGTCATCAATAGAAAAAAATGTTAGTAAAGGAGTTGCAAGTAGTGAGCAATCATGGAAGCAAATACCCAGTAATTTAATTTCACCTTTAGTGACCATAAGTTATTACAAAAAAAAGAGGTGCTAAAGATATTTGGCAGTGGTGAGAGATGTTGATATAAAGTATACTAATGTAGTTCAGGTTCCAGTAGTTAAAAAATTTCTTGATGTGTTTTCAGAAGAATTGCCTAGATTACCCCCTAAATGAAAAATAAAATTTGATATTGATTTACTTTTTGGAATCCAACTAGTATCTCTATCCCTATCTAGAATGATATCGATTGCAATTTTGAAAAAAATTAGTTGCAAGATTTGTTAGATAAAGGATTTAAATGCCCTAATATTTTTATTTGGAATACTTCAGTTCTATCTGTGAAAAAGAAAGATGGATCACTATAACTATGCATAAGTTATAGATAGTTGAATAAGGTGACAGTGTGGAATAAATACCCATTACCTCGTATAGATGATCTGTTTGATCAGTTACAAGGTGCTCAATTTTTTTCAAAAATTGATTTGAGATATGAGTAACATTAATTGAGGATAAGAAAAGAGGATGTACGAAAATTTTCTTTTAGGACTCATTATAGGCCTTATGAGTTCTTGGTTATGTTATTTAGGTTGACAAATATTCTAACTACATTCATAGATTTAATGAATAGAAATTAGATCATTCCTGGATCTTTATATTTATTGATGATATACTCGAATATTTCAGAAGTTCAGAGGATCATAAGCAACATTCAAAGATAGTTTTACCAACTCTAAGGGAGTATGGTTGGTAAAGATGATATCCAAGTATACTCTAAGAAAGTAAAAGTGGTACAATAATATCTACGTTTTACTACATTTAAAGATGAAGATCCAAATCTAATTTACGCTTCCTGCGGTTGTCTGCTGTCCATTTTATTTGAGTTATAGTTGGATAAGGTACATGAATATATGCTTGTAAATCATCAATCAACTCCTCAACATTTGAAGCCGAAATGAGAATTCGTCATGCTGAGTGTGAGATGAACTTTTGTTCCACAGCATGATCAAGGAAAAACAACAAACCATCAAAGAAGTGGTTAACATTTAATAAACCTATCGGTTTGTGATGCATATTTAGTTGTGCCCAAGAGACTATTTGGAAAATTTCTTCTAAAGTACCAAAACCCCCTGGTAAGGCAATGAAGGCATCAGCATTGCTCATCATTCTAGCCATGCGCTCATGCATGGAAGCTACCCTAAACTCTTCCCCAATTGTCTTTCCTACGATGTTAGATGCAGCTAGAGCTGTAGGAATAATACCTAGAACTTGGCATCCTCCTACATGGACAGCCGTAAACACACACCCCATTAATCCACAATTACCTTCACCATAGACTAAATGAATTTTTCTCCTGGCTAGTACCATACCCAAGTTTTGTTCAGCTTTCACATACTCTCCATCTTTTCCAGGACTGGAACCACAAAAGACACAAATATTTTGAAATTGACGAAATGCGATTCCCTCCATAATTGCACACACCTTAACTTGGAATATGAAAGTAAAGAAATTAACGTGTGCATTTATAGAACTCAGAGAATGGCATACTTATGATAGCTATGTGAATAAGCCGGGAATAGTTAGAACAGTATGTGAGTGATTAGTGGATATTAGCTAAATTAAAGGTGAAATTTTCAAAAATGACGATAAGCATGTATATGTACAGTAGTTGTGATAGTCGCTCATATTATGCATGTAAAGAGAATAAGGTTAAGATATCACCAAAAATTTATCTTTTTCTTGTTGTCCTTGATGAAGTATTGATGTCTTGATTTTTGTAGGGAAGTTGTAAGTGATAGGCGTAATTGTAAAATAATAATAATAATAAATAGTTAAAATACAAACAAGTTAGTTGTTGAAGAGGGACAATCAAATGATTTATTTTGTTTTCTCAATGTTCTTGCCAGTCGACTATCAGTATTATTATGTCAACTAACTATTTTGAGAAATTTTAATTTAGACTAGTTATTTTACAGTTGATTGATTACATTTATTTTGAAGTAATCAACTGCATCCTACTAGTTAACTACATATTATTTGATTTTCACAGACTTTTATAAGCTCAGAAATGTTTTTTTATGTGCTATTTTTCCACCGAATACCAACAGATTTAAAGTAGATTTTTGGCACGTATATTCAAACCTTGTGGCCACCAATTTTTTCCGATATAACAGCTAGATTTTTGTTTACAAATTGTCAAGATTTACGGCCACCAATTTTAATTTTATTTCAATGTTTTGCCTAAATTTCTAACTTCCTATTTTGGCACCATGCTCTATTAAGTATTCCACATTTTCTGCTGCATTGTTCGACATTAATATTTGGTATTAAATGCAAAATTCTTTTTCCATATTATAAGGAAGATTAAATTTTTTTCATTGAAACCCAGTTATTATGGTGTCCAAATTGGTTAGTAGGTTAAAGTAATAAAAATTTTGAAAGGAGTGGACGGATGATGATCTTATGGTGTTTTGACGAATGTAATCAAGAGACTTAGTGGTGTTGAAGTTCTTGAGGAATAAAATATGAGAAGTATGATTTAAATTAATCTTTGAACTCTTAATTTGGAAATATGGAGAATACTATGAGAATCATGTCCGAAAATAATATAAGTGATTAAGATATTTGTGTTAAAAGTTTATATTATACTAAATTGAGTCTAGTATCTAGGATGCGAATTATGTTGAAATTGAGAATTTATGTATGAGTAATTGTTGGAAATTTTTTTTTTCTTGAAATGATTGGGTGAATTAAATGGGATTGACATAAGTTAGAATGAGGTGTTTTTGGATATGATAGATAAAGGCTTGAAATTTTTGATAATGAATTTATTGGTGTTAATAAGAAGGTATAGAGTTACTGTGATGAGGTAAGTAGAATTATTAGACATGTGCCAATAGTACATAAATGTTATATATTGATTAATGGATTTTAGGATAAAAATAGATGATAGATTAAGATGATGATATTCATGGGATGATGTTGACATGTGAGAATCAAAGATGACTTGATAGAAGTCTGAAATAAGAAAAGATAGTTACCCCAATTGGATGTGAATATGTTCTTTTATGAGTGTGTTTTCTAATATCGATCCATAGATAATCCATGCGAGCTTGAGGATATAAAATAAAATTGATTAGAAAATGAATACAAATAATTCAATATAGGCCAAAAGTCTAAAGGAATCATGCATGTTGAGCACTAAAAATTATTAGTTGGTGATCACATATTTTTAAAGGAATCACCAATGAAAGAGATAATGATGTTTGGAAAGAAGTACATATTAGATTATTCTTATGTTACTTAATTTAAAAAAAAAATTCAATTAGACAAAAATTTAGCTTAACTATGGGTACAATTGATGTTTATTGTTGATCGATAAATGAAGAACTTATGGATGAAAGAAATCCCTATGGTTAAATGATATGGCAAAATCACTCAAGTGAAGAGATATTTTAAAAAGTAAAGATGTTATACAGAAAAGATAACTCCAATTATTTAAGTAATAAGGTTGGTAACTCCGAATTATGCCTTGATTTTATTCCCTACATGTGGTAGGATGGGCTGAAATTCGGGAACCAAATTTTTTTAAGGGGGGAAGAATGTAAAATCCCATAATTTTTATTTTTAAATAATAATGTTTTGTTATAAATAAATATATTTTTATTTGTTTAAAAATGATTATATTCTGTTAGAAGTAAGTCTATTTTAATTAAAATAATTATTTTTTTGCTTGAAATAATTATATTGGTCTTTCATGAATTTTTGTTGTATTTTTAGAAATATTCTTCTTTTTAATATGCATAAAGATATTTATTTTGAGATTTGATTTATTACTATTTTTATCAAGAAAAATCATGATTTAAGAGTTTAACTAAAGGTTTATGAGAATGTAAATTTTTAGAAATTTTTGGGATATTTTAGGATGAAAAATAGAATTTATATGAATTAATATAAAGAAAATCTTATTATTTAATTATTAAATAATAATAATAATGATTAAATATAAAAAAACAAAACAATGAAAGGGGAAAGGAGAATCGGGAAGAGGGATGGAGGCCAGAAATTCGAGAAAAAAATGGAGAGATGAATAGTGAGTGAATTGTGAGTGAATAGTATATTCAACTTTTTCTCTAGATCTGGAGTGCTTATTAACTTTCGATCTCAAAACTAAGGATGTTACTGGATTCAGGATGGAGATTACTACGGTTTTGATCGATTAATTTTTCAAATTAGCCGTTGAATCGCCGTAGATCTGAAGTAGAAAATCTAAGAAAAAGGTAAACTCTGAAACTCTTACTTAGAGACCTCCAATTGAAATTTTGACACCGTAGATGGATTCAGGAGTTAGTTAAACCTTAGGATATGAAATTTTTCAGCTATCTGACAACTTTTTGTTCGTCGTGAATAATGTTTTCTGGCGGTGAATAATGACCAAGCTCCTGGAGTCATTTTTTAAGCTTTTGGACCCTCCGGATATGTTTTCGAAGTCTATGTGATCAAATAGAGATTGGAAAAGTACATTTTACGACTGTCCAACCAGGAGCCCTACCCTGTGAGTAGATAACTCTTTCTATGACTTACCCCATGCTTTTCTTGAACTATAAATATATTATTGTTTCTGTTTATAAATTATTTATTCTATTATAAATTTCTGAAATGTGTTAAAATATTTGTTATACTTACGAACTGGCACATAATTCAAGAAGAGTATGGTTTTAGAAATGAATTTTGGAACTCATTGAATATGTGGTTCTAAATGTATTTATCATTATTTGATAAAGTGAATATTATTTGCACGATGCATTGATTTGTAAAGTTATATACTTGTGAAAATGATGTATGTCATATTATAAATCAGATTGAATGGCAAGCGTAAAGCTCATGGCGAGTTGCTTGATAATTTTACATGTATTTATATGTATTGATGAATATCGGCTGGTTGTATGGCTTGTCACGGTACAGAATAGGGGACGCCCTATTAGCTTGAGTGAGCCGGGGGAGAGCCTCTCCAACCGGGTGACAGTGGTAATGTGAGGGGGCAGGAGGTTGATGTACTCACATTCCCTGATCACTTATTGTGATTGGGGTTGAGGTCACTATGCGTATAACAAATGAGTTATATTTTCATTGCATTGACCAGATTGCTAAGTGAGGCAAGTGCATTAAAAGTAATGATTTTACCTTCAAATCATAATATTTTACTATAGCTTATACAGTTGAGCATAACAACATTTATTAAATGATCATACCATGGTGCATATGGTTTTGGATATCTGAATATCCTTTGATTTGAGAATATTTGAAATACAGGTCCCATATGAATGTACTTCTGAACTGTATTTTCTATGTGACACATTTTAAAATATAAGTACATCCATATGTTGACCTAAAAGGTCATAGGAGGAATTATTTGCTCACTGAGTTGTCAAACTCACTACACGATATTTTCACATTTTTCAGATAAGAATATCAAAGTCTAATTCGGCAGATAGGTGATATATTCTCTGGGTGAGTCTACGTTGCTTCCAAGACTCACGGTTTTTGAATTATACTGTGTTTGTATTCTAGAGTGGTCTGAATGCTACAGGCAAGATCCCCGTTTCTGTTGTACTTTGATGTTTATAGATTTAGTCTGTATATTGTGTATACATGAGAGATCCTATATGTATCTGTTCTCATGATAAAGAATTGAATTATGTATCTTTATGAAAAATATCTGATTGCGGAAATAATAATTGGAAAAAAAATGTTTATTTTACGTAACGTAAATTGGGGGCGTTACAATTGAAGCAATCTTGATTCTTCGGCGTGCGTCTATCAGCCAGCCCAAACAAAAAGCATTGGTAAATTCGCCTTATTTGATCAGAAGATTCTAAAATAATCAAAGAGAAATCATAATGGTTATATGGAAGGGGAGGTTGAAGAGATGAAAGTTTGGAGAATAGGTCAAATGTAATAGCCTAAATTAAAGTAAAATCTTAAATAAATGACAAAAAATCTAAATTAAAGAAAAATTATGAACTAATGGGAGGATTATGATAAGGAGAGATAAGCACCATTGGAAGTTTGTTTATCTATTACTTGGGTTGAAGAATTATAAGAAAAATATGAGGATTAAAGTTTTGGGTTCAAAGTGCAATTTCATAAAAGTTTAGAGGTTAAAATGTAAATAACAAAAATTGCTAGGATATCCGCCAATAATTGAATTTTTTTCAAGAAGTAGAGGAGGTGAAAAAGGCTAGAAACTTTTCCCTCAAACCCTATTTTCTCTCTCTAGATTTCTAACACTTTTGGACATCAGATTTTGACACCACTACTACCAACAGATTTAGAACGGCGAGATCTATAAGTCTATCTGATTGGTTTTTGAAAAATTTGCCAAAAATTGACTGGAAAGTGGAGGAGAAAACCTCCTAAAAATGTGAGTTTCAAAACTCTTATTTAAAGTTCTCAAAATGTAAAAATAACATCATAGATAGATTTAGGAGATGAAAAATGTTGGGATCTCAAATTTTGGGTTCAGATCACATCTACATAGCCTTCACATGCCCAACGCGCTTTCTCTTTCCTAGCGCAGCCCCTATATATAGCGGTGCGTGTAGTGCTTGTACCTGAGACCCTATTGTGTTAACTAGTATTGACCAAGCTCTCAAAGGATAAATTTTGCAAATCTTAAATCTTATACTAGGTTCTTGGACTCTTTGAACTTTATTTTGAGGTATATTTTATCATATTCAACTTGAAAACATGCATTTTGGGGCTGTTCAACTTGAAATCCTTCCTTTGTGAGTAGATAATGCTTGCTATAGGCTTATGCTATTCTTGAATTATGAATGTGAACCTAGTCCAGCGTATAATCTTATTTTATTATTTTGACATTGAGAATGGTTTAAACTGTGACAATTATTACTAGTTGTTATAGGTTCAAGAATAGTATTGTTCAATACTTATTTCAGAATTCTTTGAGCATGTGTTTGCATACACATCCCTCATCAACTTTGGGAAGAGTACATCTTCATACAAGTGACATTGATACATATGTATATTGTTGCTTGAAAATGAACACGTGTTACACTTTGATTGGAAATTTCTGGCAAGAAAATTGAATTTGAATAGTATTTCTCATTTTGAATGACAACATATTTTATGTAATTATTTTTTGTGGAGAAATCCTATTCAGAAACACTATTTTCTAGCAGTAGGATAAGCAAGCCTTGGTGCACCTTGAAACCTCAGTTAGCAAGGGTGTTGTTAGCAACGTGTGACGGCTAACACACGGGATCTGTTATATGAAGGAGAATGGGATGACAACTATTATTGGGTAAAATGTTGACTATCTGATTTGTGATTGCCCTCTCTTGCTGTGTGCTAAGGATTAAATAATGGTTCTGATTGGGAGTCCTCCTAAACCTTAAAGTTTATATGTTGAAGAACATGTGAAATCTTTTGTTTCATAATCAAGTTTTTGTTTTACTGTTATGCTACACTATATTTATTTTTAAGTTTTATATTATCTTTTTAATTGAGAATATTAAAAATATGGGTCACTAATGAATGTACTTCTGATCTATAGTTTACTATGAAAGAAAGCGACAATTTTATCATACAAGTGAATCCATATACTGACTTAGAAGATCATAACAGGTTTTATCTGCTCACCGAGTTGTCAAACTCACTACACGATATTTCTATATTATAGAGTCTAGTCCTTCCCCTTTAGATAAGTTATTAGGTAGGTGAATTCTCTGGGTGAGTATATTTTGCTTCCAAGGTTCACAAATTTTGGCTTATGTTGTATTTGTACTTTAAAGTGTGCTTTGAATGCCACAAGCAGGATCTTTACTTCTGGTGTAATATTAATGTGTAGACTTGGCATGTATATTTGATTATCCTTGGAACTTATGAACATATGCTTTTGGTTCTGTTAAATATTTTACGTTATATTTTGGATGGTTATATGGAATATGTTTTGGATAAATTTTATTTGTTAATCGTGTTCCCTTAAATTAAGGGCGTGATAATTTAGTATCAGAGTCTTCGATTTTTCTATGCCTATCGGAGAAAATGAATTTTTTTGTAGGACCTTGAGTATGAATATGAGTCAAACATATTTATACTCTAGGTGCTGCTGAGAAATTCTATAAGGTGTCAATTTCCTTTCTATTACAAGTTTGCTAAATTTTCTAGCATAAGGTTGATTGATATTGTGGTATCTTAAAACATGTGTTGTTTTGTATAGTTTATGATGTCGCCAAGAACTGGAGCGGTTACTAGAGGAGCTGTAGATTGTATGCCTTCTGTGGAAGCATCTGCACAATATACAATCCTAGTACAAAGAAGCAGTGGTAGAGGCTGACATAGAAGAAGAGGTAGAGGACATGCATAGGATATGAGAACCGCAAGACAGGATGAACAGGGCTATGTACTTGATAGAGTCCCTAAGTAGAGAGTAAAACATCCTCAAGAGTCATATGATAGAATGGCCGAGATGATGAATGGTATACATAGAAGTTTAGAGACATTGGCTGGGTTCATAGTAGAACTGGGTAGAAGAGATCGTCTAGAGCCAGTGAGTGCTCTTGTAGTTCAAGAATAGGTAAGACCAGTTGAACATGAAGATAGGTTTATAGGGATTGAGGTGACACTGTTGCAATTTCTAAAGTTAAAGCCACCTACTTTTACTGGATCAGATATTCATAAGGACTCGCAGATATTTATTGATGCTGTGGAGAAAATTCTTAAAGCTTTGGGGTGCTCTACTAGAAGATCTATTGAGTTAGTGTCTTTTTAGCTTTTGGATGTGGCACAAGCCTGGTATGAGAGTGTGATTCAAGGAAGAGTTGTTACCTCTCCACCGAAGGAGTGGGGGAATTTAAGGAAGTATTTTTGGGTCGATTTCTATCTTAAAGGTAAAGGCAAAGAAAGGCTAGAGAATTTGAAGAATTAAGACAAACACCGAATATGATTGTATATGAGTATGATATCCGTTTTACTTGATTGTCTAGATATGCACCCTATCTGATTCCGATTGAAAGAGAAAAAATTAAAAGATTTGTTTCGGGGTTAATACGTCCATTGTTGAAGTCGGTAGGTCCCCAGATTAATCATTTCCCAACTTATGCAGCTGTTGTGATTATGCTACAATGATAGAAATACAAGAGTTAGTAGAGATAAAGAGTCTAAAGAAGAAGAACAGAGATCGAGATAGTAGCGTCCAGATTAGTTATAGTCATAATGTAAAAGGATTAAGATTTCAAAATCTACAATGTATGACTCAAGTAGAATTCAGTAGCTCCAGCCAGGCATCAATCAATATTAGTAAACAAAGAATGATTCAGAGATATATGAAACCTGCCAATTAATAGGACTCGAGATCGATTCCACTATGTCCTATTTGTGGTAGGCCCTATACTAGATAGTGTCATAGAGAAACAGGTGCATGTTTTAAGTGTGGATAAGTAGGGTATATGGCAAAGAATTACCCACAATTACGAAATTTAAGTCAAGCATCAGTATAACCAGCTTCATTATTTGTATCCGTACTAGCACGACTATTTAGAGCAGCTTCCGGCCAATTTAGTAGTGGTGGTTATGGTAGATGATCTAGAAGTCTAGGTTGAAACAAGCCCAAGTCTTTGTCCTGACAAGATAGGATGCACATGCCTCAAATAGAGCATTGATAGGTACATTATCAATATGTTCTCATAAAGCATATGTATTGTTTGACCTTAGTTCTACTCATTCTTATGTATCACCATGCTTTACTAAGCAATTGGGTAGAGATCCTACTAACTTACATTGTTCTTTTATGGTTGCTACTCCATTGGGAGAATTCTTGTAGGTAAATGATGTGTATAAATATGTGAGATTTCAATAGCAGATAAAGAAACTCTTGTGGATTTGATAGTGACTTTGATGTGATATTGGGAATGGATTGGTTGGCATCATGACATGCCACTTTGGACTGTCACCTTAAGGTGATTAAATTTAATATTCTTGGAGAATCTCCTTTCTTGATATAAGGAGACTATAGTGAGATACCCAGTAATCTAATTTATATTTTAGGAGCTCATAAGTTGTTACAAAAAGGGTGTCAAGAATATTTGGCAGTGGTCAAAGATGTTGATATGAAGTAAACCAGTGTAGATCAGGTTTTAGTGTTTAGAGAGTTTCTTGATGTGTTCCCTCAGGAATTACTAGGATTACCCCTAGAACAAGAAATTGATTTTGATATTGATTTACTTTTTGAAACCCAACCAGTGTCTATATCCCCACATAGAATGGCATCAATTGAACTTAAAGAATTATAGAATCAGTTACAAGACTTGTTAAATAAGGGATTCATACGTCCTAGTACTTCTCCTTGGGGTGCTGCAAACCTATTTGTGAAAAATAAAAATGGATCACTACGACTGTGTATAGATTATAGTTAATTGAATAAGGTGACAATATGTAATAAGTATCCATTACCTCATATAGATGATATGTTTGACTAATTACAAGGTGCTTAATGTTTTTTTAAAATTGATTTGAGATATGGGTATCATCAATTAAGGACAAAGGATGAGGATATTCCAAAAACTACCTTCAGAACCTGATATGGGCACTATGAGTTCTTAGTGATGTCATTTAGTTTGACAAATATCCCAGCAGTATTCATGGATTTGATGAACAAAGTATTTAAACTATTCTTGGACTAGTTTATTATTATGTTCATAGATGATATCCTAGTATATTCAAAGAGTTTAGAGGAGCATGAGCAACATTTGAGAATGGTTTTATAAACTTTAAGGGAACATCATCTATATGTTAAGTTTTCAAAATGAATTTTAGCTTAGCTATGTTTCTTCCTTACTACAATTATAGAGATCTACAATTTTCTAGGACTGGCAGGTTACTATCGCATATTTATTAATGAATTTTCAAAAATTGCTGCTCCTTTGATGAGGTTGACTAGGAAAGGAGTAAAGTTTGAGTGGTTAGATGATTGTGAGAAAATTTTCCATAAATTAAAGGACTATTTAACTATGACACCAATCATATCTATTCCTTCAGGTATTAGAGGATGCATAATATATTGTGATGCATTGAGGATTGAATTAGGGTGTGTTGATGCAACATATTCAGGTTATTGGATATGCGTCCAAGCAGCTTAAACAACATGAGCAAAATTTATTTGGATCACAAAAGTCTCAAATATATCTTTCAACAAAAATATCTTAACTTGAGACAAATAAGATGGATTGAGCTACTTAAAGATTACGATTACACTATATTGTATCATCTGGGTAAGGCTAATGTAGTAGCAGATGCATTGAGCGGGAAGTCTATGAGTAGTCTAGCCCATACAATAGAATTAAGAAGGTTGTTAGTTAAAGAAATGCATAAGTTAGAAATTCATAGAGTGGTGCTAGAAGTAAAGGAGCCTAAAATACTATTGGCCTATAATCATCTTTAATTGTCCTTGGTGGAACAAGTGAAAAAGACATAAGAAGAATATGTCTATTTGTGCAAGAAAATTGAAGAGGTGAGAAACGGCAGTGATGTTGAATTTATTGTAGATTCTAAAGGAGTTTTGAGATTAGATAAGTGGCTATGCGTGCCTAACATAGAAGAACTCAAAAAGAAGATTCAAGAAGAAGCTCATCGATCCACATATACCATTCATCCTGGGGTAACTAAAATTTATCAAGTTCAAAAGGTAATTTATTGGTGGGATGGTATGAATAAAGATATATCTAACTATATTTCTCAATGCTTAACATGTCAACAAGTAAAAACATAACACCAAAGGCCTGTAAGATTACATCAGCAGATAGAGATACTTGAATAGAAGTAGGAGAGAATAGCCATGGACTTTGTTAGGGGACTACCACAAACACCAAAAGGATTTGATTCAATATGGGTGATCATTGATAGGTTGACTAAATTAACACATTTTCTACCAATCAAAACCACCTACAATGTTACACAGTATACAAATATGTATTTGAATGAGATAGTAAGGTTTCATGGGGTACTGATATTGATTATTTCTGATTGAGGACCATAGTTCACAACTCCTTTTTGGAGAGCCTTCCAAGAAGCTTTGGGAACGAAGCTAAATCTTAATACTGCTTTCCATCCTCAAATAGATGGGCAATATGAGTGACCCAATTAAATATTAGAATATATGTTTCATGTATGTGTGCTTGATTTTAAAGGGAGTTGGGAAAATTTTTACCCTTATCTAAATTTGCTTCTAAAAATAGTTATCAAGCCAGTATACAAATGGCTCTTTTTGAGGCATTGCATGAAAAATGTTTTCATTATCCAATTGGATGGCTTGAATTGGGAGAAACTAAGATTTTGGAATCTGATTTGGTACAAGATTCACTTAAAAAGGTAAAATTGATTAATAAAATGTTATTAGCATCCCAGAGTAGACAAAAAGCTTATGTTGATAATAGACGTCGACCATTAGAATTCGCCGGAAGAAAACATGTCTTTTTGAAAATTTCTCCTATGAAAGGAGTAATGAGATTTAGGAAAAGAGGAAAATTATGTCCACAATATGTAGGTCTATTTCAAATTCTTGATAGGATCAGCCCAGTAACTTATCGTTTCGTCTTGCCACCTGAATTGAGTAATGGTCATCTAGTCTTTCATGTGTCTATGCTATGAAAGTGTCTATTAGACCTTATGCATGTTCTTCAGTGCTATGAGGTTCAATTCGATGAAGATGTATTATATGAGAAAAAACGTATGGCTATAGTAGATATACAAGGAAGGAAAATGCGTTCAAAGGAAATACTCATAGTGAAAGTAATTTGGTAAAATGTTTCTTCAGAAGATACGACTTGGGAGGTAGAGGATGAGATGCACGCCAAGTATCCACATTTGTTTCAATAATAAGGTTAGTATTTATGTACATTTATGGTCATGAACTTCGGGGACTGAATTTCTTAAAGGGAGGAGGAATGCAATAGCCCTAAATTAAAGAAAACCCTAAATAAATGAAAAAACCTTAAATTAAAGAAAAAATATAACTTAAAGGGAGAATTAAGGAATAATATTATTGGATTAAAGGATTTTGATCATATATCATTTAGTTATGAAGGTTTATGGGGAAATTATGGGGATTTAATTTTTAAGGACAAAGTGAAATTTCTTAAAAGTTTAAGGATCAAAATGTAAATAACAAAAGTTGCAAGGGCATTCCTCAATAATTAAAATTTTGAAGATAAGTCCCTATGAAAATTTTTAGGCATAAATTTGCATAAAGGTCGTGAAACCCTAAGCTTCTTCTCCCTTATGTTTACTTTCTCTCTCTAGAAAACTCTAAATTTTCTAGTACTTCTAGATCTTTGATTTTGACACCACCACCAGGAACGGATTCAAAATGACAAGATCTACAATTCTATCTAATTGGATTTTGGAAAATTGGCCAGAAATTGGCTGGAAAGTGGAGGAGAAAATCTCCTAAGGAGGTAAGTTCCAAATAGGTAGAGTTTTCAAATCCACAAGCTAACACCATGTATGGATTCAAGAGGTGGCGAACATTGGGATCTCAAATTTTAGGCACACATCATTCTTCACGCGCAGCTTCTTCTTCGGCGCATGAATCCCACCTGCAGCCCCTACAAGTGGCATGTGAGTGCATGTACCAAAAACCTGAATCATTGACTGGCATTGACCAAGCTTTCGAAGGCCAAATATTGTGATTATGGAGTCATTTTTTAGGTTTTTGAACCCTCTAAACTCAATTTTGAGGTCTATTTTGTCAAATTTGACTTGGAAACATGCATTTTAGGGCTATTCAACTTGGAACCCTTACCTAGTGAGTAGATAATACTTGCTATGGCTTACCTTATACTATTCTTGAGCTATGAATGTGAACCTAGTCCAACATATGATTTTATTTTATTATTTGACATTGAGAATGATTTATATTGTCATAATTGATTACTAGTTAGTAGAAGTTCAAGAATAGTATTATTTGAATATTGATTTCAAAATTCTTTGAACATGTGGTTGTATACACGACTTTAGGAAGAATGCACCTTTGTATAAGTGACATTAATATATATATGTATATTGTTGTTTGAAAATGAACACATGTTACACTTTAATTGGAAATCTTTGACAAGGAAATTGAATTTGAATAGTATTTCTGATTCTAAATGATAACGTATTTTATGCAATTATTTTCTGTAGAGGAATCTTATTCGAAAACACTATTTCCTAGCAGCAGGAGATGCTAGCCTTGATACACCTTAAAACCTCAGCTAGTAGAGGTGTTACTAGCCTCGTGTGATGATCAACACACGAGATCTATTCTGTGAAGGAGAGCAGGATACCTCTTGTTATTGGAAAAAATGCCGACTATCTGATTTGTGATTGCCCTTTATTTCTATGTGCTTAGGATTAAATAATGGTTCTGATTGGGAGTCCTCCTAAACCTTAAAGTTTGTATGTTGAAGAACATGTGAAATATTTTATTTCATAATCAAGTATTTGTTTTACTGTTATGCTACATTGTATTTATTTTTAAGTTTCATATAACCTTTTTAATTGAGAATATTAAAAATATGGGTAACTAATAGATGTAATTTTGATCTGTAGTTTATTGTGAAGGAAAGCAACAATTTTATCATACAAGTCCATCCATATACTGACCTAGAAGATCATAGTAGGTTTTATCTACTCAATGAGTTGTCAAACTTATTACACGATATTTATATTTTTTTAGATAAAAATACTGAGTCTAGTTCTTCCTTTTTAGATAGGTGATCAGATAGATGACTTATTCTCTAGGTGAGCCTACTTTGATTCCAAGAATCAGCTTTTGGCTTTTATTGTATTTTGTACTCTAAAGTGCTCTAAATGCCACATTTAGGATATTTTCTTTTAGCGTAATATTAATGTGTACGCTTGGCATGAAATTTGATTTTACTTGGAACTTATGAACATATGCTTTTGGTTATGTTAAATCTGTTATGTTATATTTTGGATGGTTTTATAGAATATGTTCTAGATAAAGTTTAATTGTTAATTGCGTTCCCTTAAATTTTGGGTGTGACATTTATACGATAGGAAGTGCCGATCTCCCCTGTGTTGGTTTAAAGTGGGAGAAAGAAACTTGTTGGGCCCCAATTTGGTGCAACAATCCACCAAGCAAATCTGAATAATTTGAGACAAAATACTTGCAGCTTAGAGTCTATAGAAAAGTTATTATGATAAGAGACTGAGATCTTTGGAATTTGAGAAAGGATAACATGTATTTTTGGAAGTCTCCCCTACTACTGGAGTTGGTAGATCCTTCAAGACAATAAAGTTGAGTTTGTAATTTTTAGGACCCTACCAAATTCTAAAAAGAGTGGGGACATTAGCATACCAAATTTCTCTTCCACCTAATTTGTCCAACCTTCATAATATTTAAAATGTGTCACAGCTTCAGAAGCACCTCCCAGACTCCTCACATGTAATACGGGATGAGTCGATACAAATAAAGGAGAACCTAACATATCAGTTAGTACCAACATCCATTGTTGACACTAATGTGAAACAGTTAAGGAATAAGAATATTTCCCTGATGAAAGTGTTATGGGAAGGATTGACTCCAGAGGAAGCAACTTGGGAGCTGGAAGAAGTCATGAGGAAGAAATATTCATAATTGTTTTAATAAGGTAATTTCTAAAATTTTAAGGACAAAATTTCTTTTAGGAGGGGAAAAATGTAACACACTTATTTTTCTTTGCTTGTTAAAAAGGCATGTAAAATATTAATTTATGGGAATAAAGAAAAGAAGAAAGACTTACCCAGAATTCTAGAGAGTTATTTAATACAATGTGTATCTTAGAAATTCTTAATTTAATATGTAAGCATCGGCATTTGAAGAAAAACTAGGAAAGAGAAAAAGAGAACCTTAGGAGGTAAAATTTGGAAAGAATGGCCTAAGGAAGGGCAAAATTCTTGGACAAGAAGAATAATTCTTAGGATTTGGATGGAGGTTTTGGAATTTTAAGAAGTTGAATTAAAGGAATTTTCTTAATCCAAGAGTTAAATTTTCTAAGATTGACATCTCACCTTATACTATTTGACTTCCACTTAGATTGCCACCTCATGGACACCTCATCTAAGATTTTTGCCACCTCACATTGGTAGATTGTAAGCCTCATGGATGGCGAAATAAAGGACACATCATGAAGGAGATAGGTCAAGGGTTTGGTCAAAACTTTAAGTCACACGTGTTTAAAAGAAAACTCTCCCACACTTAGGAAGAATTTCGGCCAAGCATGTAAGGGAAAGGGGGAGCTGAAATCTAAGCAAGAAAATGAAACCTCATATAATACAACATTAAACCATAATGATGAGTGGTGGGTATTGTCACGAGTACACCAAATATAATACCTTACCTTTCAAATTAACCTGTAGTAGTGGGAGTAAAGGTCGATCCCACAGAGATTGGTATTACCTTTTGTGAATCAATTAAAATGGGGATTGAATAATGAAAGTAAAATAATAAAATAAAAGAGAATGGTCGCAAGCAAAATAAGAGAGTAATTAATAATGAAAGTGTCAATTTCGGTTGATATCCACCATCAAGGAATCACATTGATCATTGACAAAATAATCAATCTTAAATTAAGTATTTATCATTGGGTTTCTATCCCTATTCCTCTTTATATTTAGTAATTGATGACAATCACCCTACTTAATTAATAAGAAATCCCTTAACCCATTAGTAAAGTCCAACCTATTAATTGCATGAAGAACTAGAGAAATTGATAGAGTTAAAACAACATAGGCACATCAGCATTTAATTTAGTTAATCATTCACCATAGGTTTAATAATTTATAATCCAAAATTATTAATCCTATTTTCCTCTTGAATCATAATAATGAAAACTTTGTTTAAGATACGATTCAACAGTAAATTGAAACAATGAAATCATTAGTGTGCACCCTAGATATCAATTGAAACAATCATGGGAATAAGAATTGATGACTAATCAATACTTAATTAAAATTGACATGATAAACTCAAATCAACATCTCACAATGCATAAAAGATCGTTGAGGTTTCAATCTTCCTCAACTAATAAGAAAGACACTAGCCATGCAGAGGCATAAGAAAACCTAGAGAAAAAGAGAAAAAATGATTGGGAATTTGATCATTGGATGATTGGATTCCCCTTTTGATACTTGATTTCCCTCTTATTTATAGGTTAGGAGAGTCTTAAATGAATTAATATTGATTCTAGGGTGGTTCTTGGGATTTTGGGATTCAATTAGAGTAAAAAAGGGCTAATAATAGTGTTTTTTGCTTTATGCAGTGGCTGCGGGTACCACAACAGTCTTTGGTAGCGCTGTGGCTCTCAAAATTCTAGGCATTGGGTGTCACAATGCTTCGTTGCTAAAAGTCCATAGCACTGTAGTGGTACTTTCTAGGCGCGCCAACGCCGCAACATAGAATTTCGGGCATTGCGTTGGTATGATTTCTTTAAAATATAGAAAAGTGGTAAACATGAAATTTATAGCCCTATCTCTTAGTTCCATATCTTCTAGAATCACCTTAATCAAAACTAAAATGAGGCAGATATACCCTAATTGGTGACCAAAGGTCAGGATTCATCTGCTGCACTGTAATTTTGATTTTCAAGCTTTGTAATACTCTGAAATCTCCAGAACTGGACAAAGTTCTCAACATAAAAAATTGTAGATAATTGTCTTAGATTTTCATAGCCACTTGAATCGCTTTATTTTGAGTTCATATGTTGGAGATATGGTCTAATTAGTGCCATAAGGCTGGGAGTCGCTACAATTCAACATTCATATGGATTTCTTTTCTTTTTTCTCCTATTTTTTTCTTCCTTTGCTCCTACAACACAAAACACAAAATTAAGTTAATTACTAATCATATTCGACTTAAAATAAACAAAAAGTAAGTTTAAAGGTATTAAAACCATACTTAATTATGAACACATCAACAAATAATCATAACCTCTTATTGAGTGCAAGACAAGTAAACCTATTGAGTATTCAACAAGTAAGACAATTGAGTATCAAACAAGGAAAACTATTACATGATTTTAGGGTAAAAATATCCATCCGTTGGGTGTGTGTTTTGGCCAAGCTAGAGAGCGGAAAGAAGAGCTGGAATCTTTGCCAAGAAATGATGCCATCTATGAGGAATTAATGGGCCACAATGATACCACATTGAGTTATCAACAGGAAAAGTAATTGACCACATATTTAGAAGTAGTCGACCTCATGTTTAAAATATTTAACCACATGAACCTTTTAGCATTCTTATCTACCATTTTGAAGAAGCAAATTTCAGCCAAGAAGGAGGGGGAAAATCAAAGCATGTATCCTAGAAGAAACAATCATAACATAACATGATGATGTATCAAATGGGTGCTCCACAAGTCAAGAAAGTGACCTCATGATTGGAGGCCATTGACCCTAAATTTTTTTACAGACATTGGCCACTCTATTGGGAAGTATTTTGGACAAGTAGAAGAAAAAAGGAAGCAGAAGCTAGGAGGAGGAAAGGGAGGAGAAGAAAGGGATGAAGAGAAGAAAGAAGTGTAGGAGAATCAAAGAGCTTAAGGTAATGTAGTTGACCATCACCCAAACCCCTTCTTTTTCTTTACCTTTAGGGCTTAGAACTCACTCTTTTCCCCTTAAATAAACTGCTGGAATAGCAAGTAGAAGGAGGGAATCTTGCCACATCGAAGGAGAAAGCAAGAAGGAAAAACTAGCTAAGTAAACTTAGGAAGAATTGTAGGTAGGCTTAACAATATTTCTTTTAAAAAGAACTTTAAAATTTTATAATATTTATATGGGACTTTGATCTTAGGACTTTGATGAGATTTGTAATATTTGCTACTCTTGATGATTGGCCATGAATGTCTCTACATCTTGTTGCATGTAAATTTTGCATGTGATGCTTGAAAAGTGCTTGGATTTGGTTTGGAACTTTGCATGGTATGGCAATGGGTGGAGAAATTTTAGTGTTGTTTCTAATGTTTTCTCTTAATTATTTTGGCTTAGGAAAATCTTTATGATGATAGTTGTGTTGGGAGAAAACAAATAGGAAATACAGTCCTAGGAATGTACTAATGGAGGTTTTCAATTTTTGAGGCTTATGTATACTTATTGGAAATATCTAGTCAATGAAGATTAAGGAATGATTAATAATGCCATAATAAATAATTAGAAGTAACTAAAAACTACTAGTAATAGCTGAAGTATCAAGGCTTAGCTTAGGGAAAAATTTAATGTGACGACATGATAATATAATAGTTGTTAATGATGCAAAGTTGACCAATTTGGTAGGGATATATAAATATTTAAGAATAGATAAGGTTGAAATTGAAGAGAACTAAAATGGATAAAAGAATGAACTTAATTAGAGAATTGAAGTTTGAGTATCTAGAATTTTGGATATTTAAAATACCTAAGCATAACCCTAAGAATTAATAAGAAAGAAATTTCAGTAGCAAGAAGGCTAGAAACCTAGGGTAGTGTAAGGGAGCTTTCTATTTTCAAATTTTTTGGAAAACTTCATGCTTAATTCAAAGGAAACGTTAGCACAAAATTTATATCTCTGTGTCTTACGAATCTATGGTAGTTGGAATCACCTAATTTGGAGTCCAAATGAGGGAGATATGGCCCAATTAGTAAGGAAAGGTCAAAATTAACTCATAGTGTGGTAAAAGTGACTTTGAGGATGCAATAAGACCTATAATTTTTGGGAGTATGGAAAAATACTTAACATAAGAGTTGTAGATTTATGTTGTAGCTTTCGATAGGCTATGAAATCACCTAAATTTAAGTCCAAATAGGAGCGATATGGCATAAATAGTAACGAAAGGTTTAGATTTACGGTAACCAAAAATGCTTTGACACTTAGAAAGGGGTTGATAAATTAAGTATAATGTTGTCTACTAAGAAATCAAAGATAATAAGAAGGGGGATATGTAAAGGAATTTGAAAATAAGTGTTTAAGAGTATATATTGAAAAAGAATAATTTTAAGTGGGACTAGGTTTAGAAGAAGATCAAC